>CM035807.1:70710706-71267663 GCA_020466095.1 Chlorops oryzae
TACTCTAACATATATAAGTATGTATATATAGGTACATACATGCTCATAATAATATCAACGTTGAAAGCATTCAAGAGCTCTCGAATTTCATATTTAGACCTTTCGCTTCGGAAAGAAGATTTGAGAAAATTTTGTGTAAAGAACGTTTTTCGTAAATTTTTCCTTTCGTTTCTATTCATAAAAGAGCAAGCGTACGGCGTTGAGCCTTAGCTGCTGCATTCAATTCTTTGAGATACTCTAAGAAGTCGTTGAGCTTGCAGGAAATGCTAATTGGACGCTTTAGCCGAGGTACGATTATGTGCTTAGGCGAGACAAAAAAAAAAAAAAAAATTAATGAGCAAAAAATAAAAAATAACCATACGAGAACGAAATTCTTAATTTAGGCTTTTATGCTGATAGAATATGAATGGAGAAAAAATGTTTTTGTTTTTTCAGCATTTTAACTGCAAATGTGAACCAGACGGAAACGTGTTTATTTTTTATCGACGCTGAAAAGCGAAAATTGTGATAAGCAAGTTGGCATTTCTTTAAATTGAAATTCCAAGCACATGTTTTCAGCTGGAATGAGGTGTAAAGCAAAGTGTAAGGCTCAAGCGAACTATTCAGCGAATAATTTTTTTGAAACTTTGTAGGTGCGGAAATAAGTTCAGAGAGCTATTCAACAATTTTTTAGGGAATTTCGAAGATGTTTTCAGAAATGAAAGAGAATACATTAGCTGTCAATGAAGTTTCTCTGTTATTGGTCACAGAATAGAGCTGGAGAATTATCGATAGTTGCGATCATCGTTAGTCTCAATAGTGGATAGTCTGAAATATCGATAGTTTCCATAGTACTATCGAAGGATATATTTTAAAATTTAAACTAATTTCATTGGCAAATTGCTATTGATTTCAATGAAGCATGTTTGAGGTGGTTAACATTTAAAGATCAACCATTTGAAAGTTTCAAATTCAAAAATTTTAATGGTGGTCATATAATAATTTAATACAATACTGTGCATAAGTATCCCTCCTCATTTAATATCACGTGGTAATAACCAAGAAACCAAATTTAAAGCCTTTCCTACTCATTTCTCCGTACTTTGTAACCAGCACTGATGCTTGGAAGTATTTTGTTGACTCTTTTCCCACGTACATTGAAAAAAATCCCTTTGATTCTGTTTTCTTTAAGAAAGTGATCGGTAAAAGTTACTTGTGAACATTTGAAGTGATTTTTGGTTTAAGGCAAAATCGAAAAATTCCCTCAAAAAGGAAAAAACCCCTCGTTCCGGCATCAGTGCCTGTAATAAAATATAAGCATGACGCCTATAATTCTCATTTGGTTTTTAAAATGGGAAACTTACGACTCGGAGAATTTCTGAAGATTTTTCGAGGTCACCATCATCATCAACAACATAACCACCATCAACAATATAACCACCATCAACACCATCAACACCATCAACACCATCAACACCATCAACACCATCAACACCATCACACATCACCATCAACAACATAAACCACATCACATCACCAACATCACCATCATCACCAACATCATCAGCATTGCCATCATCACCACCAACCTCACCATCACCATAATCATCACCATCATCATCACATCATCATCGCTATCATCATGTCACCGCCAGCACCTACCTTTGAAATGCTAAAGTAAATGTCCATGAATCAAAACTATCGATAGTCTTCAAAAACCATCGATGTTTTCGATAGTTTGAAACTATCGATAGTATCGATAGTGCTATCGATTGTTGCCACATCTCTATTACAGAACAGCCTTAAAATGGAGCGGTGGATATCGGGGGGTTCCTCTTGGGTTCTTGCTTCGTAAACAGAATAATGAATGTTTTTTGGTGATGCTCATACTTTTCTGCCAAGGGGAGATTAGATACACAACTCTCTCAACGGGAGCGAGAAGCCGTAATCCGATCAAGCGACGATGGAGGACTCCGATATAACAAGAGACATCAGACTCAATTTTTCACGTATTTCACAATGATAGAAGCATTCTTCGGTATCAATAATCGATATTATTCATCCGATCAATTTCGGATTTGCATACTCAGAGTATTATTTCGGAAGCGGTTCTAGGCAATAAAGCACTTGATGATTGCTCGCATTTCGGAGGAAGTTTGAACCGCTAAAACAGCTCTTGTGTGCGCATTTTAAATAAACCTATTTTTACCTCGCCTTATATAATATATATATGAATAATTATACAACCACTGTCTCTTCAATGTACAAATTCACGCAAGCGTCGTAAATTTATGATCGTTCAGGTCTTCTGTTTGAATTAATATGCCACTGATTTTCATTAAGTATATTAACCTTTATTTCCCCAGCGCGGCATCACACTACGGCTTCTCCCAGTAGGGCACCAGCAAACGACATATTAATATGCTAATACTCCGTATTCAAAAGGCACTCAGTATAATCTATGTACGCTACTGTAATTTAGAATGGAGCTCCTATACCTCGAAACTCGTTCACGCTCTGCTTTGTTCAGTTGATATAATTTATCCCAACAACTCAATTTTGTGACAATTTTCGACATTCGGAATCTGAAAGCATACATACATACATATGTACATTCACCTTTTGTTTATGCACAATGCTTCTTGAATGTTGTGCTTCCTCTAGAATTTGAAGGGAGCCCACAACTCACGACGTACACACACGAGAATCTTTTTGTATGAACCGTTAACCCTTATTTACGTAGGTGCTGGTTTTGTGCATACGAGCCGATAATTCCAATACATAACAAAGAAAAAAAAGAAAAAAATAAAAACAAAAATCAGGTCAGAATGTGGTTTGGCTACTTTTGGAGATAAGGAATTAAAATGTAAACAAAAAATTTCATACCCAAACTGCACATGCGTCACGTTGGTTTCAATGGAAAGACCCTAACTTCATCAAAATCTGATACACTCAGAAAAAGAAACCCCAAACTTGTTCCCGAAAAGCAATGGTAATTTGAGAATGTTTTTTTGAAAGCTTGCACTTTGGGATATCGATACTCGCCTTTTTTTTTTGTCTCGACAAGGAATTTATGGGAAAAAACTTATATTTTTTGAATTTCGAATTATTCTTATTTCCGCAATGCGCCTTTGGTCTAACTAACCTCATCAAATTATCTTTTTAACCTCGCATAAGCGTTGTCAATCTCGAAACGATTGCATCGCCAATAATCTTCCAGTTCCTCTCCATTATCACGCTGAGTCATCAGTTGAACTCGAACCCGAAGTTCAGATCGTCCGGCACATAATTTACAGCAAGCATAAAGCCTAAAATGCGCAAAGCACGCAATAAAAAGATTCCTCGAAGGAAATAAAAAATAAAATAAAAATATTTAAAAAAAATAAAAAAATTCTCAACATTTCGTTACGCTCCACAGATCATCAGTCTCCATCATTTCACTTTAAATTACAAATGACATGAGGCAACGCCAGCATTTCGTGTTGTTGCTCTCTCCATCGGTGCAGCGCAACGAACGACTTTCTTCTAATATTCCATGCATTCCACATTCGGCGTACGAATAGAAGATATCATTCTAATAATTACAGGAAAATATTAGACATACATCTTTATCGTTATCTATGTGGCGCGATCGCCACTCAATCAAGATCGTTTTGAAAGGCCATTCATTGCTCTTTCAAATCGACTGAAACGAAGAGAATTCTGGGCACGTTATGGCAATAATATGTATGTAGGTAATGACGATCGTTTGGAGAGATCAGTTAGACGCGATATTGATAATGGGAAGATCGTCTGTTGCATACTACTACATCTTTCTCTTAAGCACTAAATTCTGTCCATTTTATGGTGGGATATGATCTTGAGCAGCGTTGGTTTTGTAGGCTTACAACATTACAACGGAAATGAGTCACCGCAGTGGCAGCCAACAGGAGGCACTTAAGTTGAACGATCAATTAAGAGTTTCGACTGTTTTTTTTTTTTTCACGGAATTCGATTCATTCTGATCGGATTACACCATTGGGAGAGAAAAGCAGAAAGAGTAATAGGCAGAGAGAAGGAGAGAGTCAATAAAAAATGCAATATCAATAAAATTAAAATGCTATAAAATTGCACATTAATCAAAAATGCCTACGTGGGCCGATCTTTATGTGCGAAGAGAAAGGATAGCCTTGCATTATTGCCTCATAAGGAAATCGATTCGAAGTGGCCAAAGATTATAATTTTGCTATTTGTAGCTCCTAGATGGGGTTTTTTCGGATCTGTAGTTACTAAATTTGGTTTCTGCACACTATCCGTGCATTAATTGCGGCAAAAATCGGCGCATTGGCAGATAGTGGGATTCAGGCTTAAGACTTTATTAGACAGGCATGCTCTAGAAATCGAAATCGAAATCGAAATAGCTTCGATTTTTTATTGAAATCACATTATTTGAGGACTCGATAAGAATAAATTATTTTAAACGGGTAACGAGAAATAGCAAAAAATTCGTAACTTAATTCGCGTCCAAACTTTTCGAGATCGATTGATAGTTGACCTGTAGCTAATGTAGCAAAACTTTATATATTTACGGATTTTCTACATTTCTCAAGTACTTTCATAAACAGTTCCCTTTTTGTAGAGAAAATTCTTTTGAATTGAAAAATCACTAAAAAAAAATCCCCTTTATTCTTGTTCCTTTTCCAGTATGTAAGGAATGGTTGGTGCGTGAGGATGGTGCCTTAGCCTACAAACTGCAATCGGAAGAAAGTAAGACAATTTTTAAAAATAATCAAGCCATTTCTTAAACCATTTTCTTCTCTCGCGATAGTCACTGATTTCTATAAGGGCAACAGGCAGCGAAATGCGGTGGTACGCGAGGACTTCCCTACAGCTCTTCATGAGCAAATAAAGGAGCAGGAAAATGCTCAAAAGCAAGCAGAGGCTTATCGTCGTCAACTAACAGAGCAGTAAGTACCTATCGAACGGAAACCATTGCCGGATAAAAAAAAATCCCCGCTTTAACGAACCGATTGGCCGATTTGATTCGATTATTCATTGCACTTAAATGGAATCAATCCAATAGAATCATTCTCCATTTTTTATGCTGATGTCTGCATTCCACAAGCGGAGGAATGCCTGCAGATATTCAAAAATGCAAACGCATGGAACGAATTTTAGTTAACGCCGGGTTTGATCGTAATTGGCTTCATTCGTTCGGATGCATTGAAAATACGTAGAAAATTATTAAATTTAATACTATTTCATATTTTTCTAGATTATTTGTATTTTTCTTTATTTCAAGGGAGGAGCATGACAAGCGAATAGCAAAGGAAATCGCTGATAAACTCGAACGTGATATACAAGAGCAGCAGCAACGTGAATTGCTCGAAAGCGAGCAAATAGCAATGAAAATGCAGGTATGTGTTTGTGAGTGTTCGCTTAGCATCATTGGCTTTAATTGAAATCCCTCTTTTTTTGTTTTTAGGAAATTTATGTTAACATGCCACCGCTGCCTCCGCCAGCGGCACGCGACAAAACGAAACCGCCACCGCCACGTCCAGCCAAAGCAAGTACACTGCAACAGAATGCAATTGCCAGCGAAGTGCAAGCACCAATATCTAGTGCAACACGATATCACAACCGACACAATCAAGCACCACAACCACAGCAACAGCAACAAGCACAGCAATATCAATATACGCACCATACTAACCATTACACCCAACAACAGCAACAACAAATGCACTATTTCGAAGAAACGAATGGCTATGTCGGCCTATCGGTGAATTTACCAGCGACACCACAGCGCCAGAAACCACATACAAATTTAAATCATTTACTGGTGAGTGCATCCGAAGCCTCCACCAGTTATCCATTATCATCGGCGAAGGGCGCCACCAACAAGGCTCATCAACAAGAATCGAATAATGATGTAGCCGCCACACGCTCACCCGTACACAATCAAAACCAAACTGAATATAAATGTTCCAATGCTCAACCACAGTCGTCGCGTCAACAACACAGCTCATCTTCATCGTCAGTATCTTCACCATCATTATCATCATCCTCATCGGCATCGGCATCAGCATCAGCAGCATCATCGGCCGCGATGGTGGTCACACCCAATAGTGCTTCACTAACAAGTGCCGCAGCATGCTCACCTTCATCGACCTCGAATGCGGCCCGACGTAACAATGTATTCGATTTTATCAATTTAACACAAAATCCAACGCACCATCATATTGAATCACCAAAACGTCAAACGAAGACCACCATTATGCACACACCCACACAAAATCCTTCAGCACAAGTACATGATCCATCAATCGAAGAGCTCATCGAATATTCCGATGTCGCTGACAGTATACGCCGCTATGACATTAACGCTTCCAACACAGCTTCCATTAATAATATTGATTCGCTTGACTCACCATCCATCACCAAAATCAATAAACTCCTTTCCCCATCTCATGAGAATTTGCTCAGTTCCAATGAAAAAAAATTTCAGAAACTATCACCGGAGAAATACGATCAGATGATGGGAAACCACGGTGGGCCCACAAATAAATTGAGCGAACAAATTATGCAGGAACACGCCGACGACATCGAACTGTACTCAGACCCATGCGATTACGAGAGCCTGAAGGCAATCGGACTTCCAATGGAAGAGCTAAAGGAGATGAGCAAGAAACTGAAACAGGAACAAAAGGATGCGGTAAGTACACTTCATACACCCCATGTGGTAAAAATCTTCTATTGATCACTTTTTCCTTCAGCTACTCGCAAGAAGACTGCAAGAATTGGAGGCCAACGATGGACTTAGCCAGGAGGAACGTGATCGTATGTTAGCCATCGAGGCACAAGATAAAGAACTCGCCCGAATGCTACAGGAAAGGGTATGACCTTCTTCCGAATAAAAGTTTTTCTATCTAAGATTTAAGAATATCCAAGGTGGAAAGCCTTCAAATATTATTCCCGTCTCTTGTTGAATATTTTATATCTCATTTCATTTCATTTATTTTATATCGTTTAGGAAAAAGCCAAAGTGAAACGTGCCAAGGAAAAGGCGCGCCTGCGCAAAAGTCAACAGCAGCAAAAGGACTCGTTATGTGGCAGTTCGACGGGCCTTCACTGTGGACCGCTAATGCCACTACCCCAGGACTGCCTTTCATTGTCAAAGCAACGTGTTCCCGCCACATCGTCACCACCGTACACCAACGCTCCACGGTATCAGCCTCCAACAGCAGAAGATCCCATCGATATGGAAGCCTATTCAAATCCAATTGATGTGATCACAAGTCAGCAACGGCAACCCAACGGTACACTGACGAATGGTAGTCTGACACGAGACATCTCTAGGCATAGCAACACCCATAATATTGCTAATCAAATCCGCGACGATGACATTTACACGTTGCCTGTTGATAATTGTCGACCGACGAATACCAATCAACGTCCTGCATCGTTGGTCATCGGACCAGATATGATTAATGGCCAACATAACTCAATGACACGGTAAGTGCGAGAAACTATCCACATAAATCCAAACTGGAATCCCCTTTCTCTATTGCAGATCCGAGAATTATTCCCTCGACTCGCACGGCTCACTGAATGGCCATCATGAGATTTCACCGCGATTGCATATTTCCAAATCAGCAGCCCTAGGTATACATATATACATATATACAATACATTTCACTTGCAGTCGTTTCCATTCTTGACCGATTTCGATTTTCCAGATCAAAGCTCGAGCCCTACTCCGCCGTATATGCCTATTCAAGGTACACGCAGATCCAATTCCGGCGAGGAACGCAAAAAGAAGTCCAAGGACAAATGTACGCATCAGTAATTACGATTAGTGTAGCATCAGTATTTAGATGCGGTCTGTATTTTGACTTAGATTAGGACCTTTTTTTCAGTTCTTTTTCATCTCATAGACAAATATTGATCGTGTTTCCGTACCAAAACTTCAAATCAAATATTATCGTATATTTAAACTTATTACGACCTTATACGAGTCCAATGCCTTATATATGTGCAGCATGGTGTTAACATGAAATGTCCCTACTTACTTCGTAATGCACTTTTTGACAAATACAATTTAATCCAATAACAGAAAAACTTGGTTCTCTTTTCCACTCTGGGCTTATATTCTTTTTCAAATTTTTATCAAAGGACTTCTTTTTTACTAAAGGCTTACCATCTAGTTAAGAGCTTTATTATCTTAGTTGAGGTCACTTATAAGGGTAGCAGAAAATATTTCAAAATATATTGAGCCTTAATCGCCAAGAAGACGTAAGCGACGTTTTCCTATCGAAATGCTTAGGTCACAGTTATTTGCATCAACTCATAAAATTCCATGGATATAAAATTTTCCGTTATGATTTTACAGCAGAAACGATTTCTCCAAAGTACCTATAGGTCTATAGGCCGATAGGCTCTATTCAAAAGTTTTTTTTAGAAAACGTTCTCCTGTAAAATTTGATTCTTTTTCATTTACATATGTATGTATGTCTTTTTGCCGCTAAGGCTCGATATGTATAATTTATATATAGAATTATAGTTAAATTAAAATTGAATATTTTAAATTTTTCATGGAACAAATTCCCGGGGAATTTACTTTTCTCGAGAGCAAACTTCTTATTTTTCAAATATTTGGGGGAATAAATTTGATAGGGAATGGGTATAAGACCCATATCCATAATTTTCCTTTCCCTATCTATTTAAAAAGGAGAATTTTAGTCTCAAGGAAAGTAAATTACCCGGGAATTGCTTCCGATATTAGATGGTTTAAAGTCAATACTTTTACGAATTAATCTTTTTCTTCAATTAATCAGGTTGAATATAGTTCTTTATTTTATATCGCTCAATTACTTCAAGGACCTAATATCTCAAAATACACGATTTTTTAGTTAATGATGAGGAAATATTCAGTGTATCATGCCTCAAATTGTGTTAAATTTTCCAATCAATACTTTGTATACTCTCTGAATGGGAAGAGAAAAATGTATTTTTTTTCATCAAAATGCAGGGGAGTTGAAAACTTTAAACGCATTTTTCTCAAAATCGATTTTTTTGAGATATCAAATTATTGTTGTGTAAAACACTCGCCACGCCTTGTAAGTCAGCGTTTATATGCAAGCGGAAAACGGAATTTCTAATTCCAAATCACAAAAGAGAAAAGATTTTGATGACCTGTGCCTAAAAATGTTAGAATTTCTTCCTCCTCTTATATTCCCTTCCCAGGGTCCTTAGAGAGGCAGAATTTTTGCAAATCCGCATGAAAAAATTTCCCCAAGTAGAATCCTTATATCTTCAGAATCTGGGCTGAATTTTCAATCGATCGAATTCCCAAATGATTATCATTATATGGCGTAATCAAAATTCACGAAGTCCAAGTCGTCCAATGTCGCGTTGTTTCCACTTTGATCATAATATTTTCCTCATTATTTCAACTAGAATCGTATGGAGTCCGACTGTTTGGGGACGACTTTGAGTTTGAATTAGAGCTGGAAAACTGTTGCGACCATCCATAGTCGCGATAGTCGATAGACTGAAATATTTAAATATTAACCATTGGAAAGTTTTAAATTTGAAAAACTAATGGTGGTCCTATAATAATTTAATACAATACTGTGCATAAGTATCCCTCCTCATTTAATATCACCTGGTAATATAAAAGAAGCCGAATTTTAAAGCCTTTCCTACTCAATTCTCCATACTTTGTCACTAGCACTGAAGCTTGGTAGTATTTTGGTGACTCTTTTCCCTTGGATATTGAAAAATCTCCCTTTATTTCTGTTTTCTTTAAGAAAGTGATCGGAAAAAGTTACTTGTGAACATTTGAAGTGATTTTTGGTTAAAGGTAAAATCGAAAAAATCCCTCAAAACGGAAACACCTCTCGTTCCGGCATCAGTGCATTGAATAAAATTTCAACATGACGCCCATAATTCTCATTTGGTTTGTAAAATGGGACACATAGGACTCGCAGAATTTCTGAAGATTTTTCGAGACGTGATGAAGCAAGAACGTGAGTAAGTTTGTCTATTTATTGGCTCAATATAGCTCGCGAGCTATCGATAGTTTGACAATCGATACTTTAGATAGTCGATAGGTTCCATAATCGATAGGCTAATCAATAATTTCAATAATCAATAGGTCCAATAATCGGTAAGTTCAATAATCGATACTTTTATAATCGATAGTCAAAATCATCGATAGGTTCAACAATCGATAGTTTAAGCTATCGATATTTTCAACAATCGATATTTTCGATAATAGCTTCTAGAATGGATAATTTGTATTATCGATAATTTTGAAAATCGAAAGATGAATTTTCGAGCGGCTCTCGCCTTTATCTCAATAAAGGTATTTTTAGGAATCTGTCTATTTCAAAAAGAAGAAAGCCCTCTGTCACCGCCAGCACCACCTTTCGAATGCCAGAGTAAATGTCCGTGAATCAAAACTATCGTTAGCCTTCAAAAACCATCGATGTTTTCGATAGTTTGAAACTATCGATAGTACAGATAGTGCTACCGATTGTTTCTCCAGCTCTAGTTTGAATGTAAAACTGCAATATGTACACCGAGAGAAAAAGGTAGTTATATTAACTGAAAAAGCAGGTTAAAATAACCGAGTTCACCGTTAATTCTTAGCTTATGTGTAGTAGCGGTCAATTCAACAGTACAAACACAGTCAATAAGGATATAACTACCTGATGGTTGATATAACCAAAGACTATTAATAGTCTTTGATATAACTGTCTCGCGGTTAAAGCAACTGTCACCAGCAACTGGGAAAAAATAATTTATTTTTTGCTTTGACTTTTTTTTACCTTCTTTTATTAATATTTTTTTTTTTTTTATTAAATATTATATTTTTTCTTTATTTATTTGTTTCTTTTTAAATCTTTTTCTCTTTCATCTTTTTAAATTTTCTCGCCTCGGCCGAGCCTTGAACCGCAGACCACCACTTCGCTGGGCGAACGTCTTAACCATTACGCTAAACGAACGAATTTAATTTGTTGGTCAAAACGCTCACTTGAGCTTATGGTTGCAAAATTTTTTGCTTGAAAATGAACCATTAAAAAAAATTAAATAAATTAAAATCTTAAAAATTTAGGAGAAAATTTTTGCCTTAAAAAACAACTACACTCTGAACAAAAAAAAAAAAAACTGTAATTAAAAAAAAAAAATCCACAAAAATTCCCGCCGCCAGCAGGGATAGAACCCCGAATCTCACGACGGTCAACTCACAGCTTAAACAACTGAGCTATTGAAAACTCCGGAGACGGTTGATCAGAATGCGAACTTATACGTCTAATTGAACGAAAGCGAATTTGAACATAAAAAGTGACTACTTTTTAACTGTTGATTTGACTTCCTTTTTCAGTGCATTTAACGGGGAATACAGTTAATTTGACCACTCTTACTTTAACTGTTCTAAGTGGTTGATTTAACAGTTCTTATTTCTCTCGGTGTACTGTGTACATGTATGTACTACATACATACATGCTGTTTATCATTTAAACATCAATCAAACGAACAACCGTTACTACTTTAATTTAAAAAAAAATTCATATATCGTCGGCTCAAAGTGTAAACCTGCTAACTAACAATTTCAAAACTTTACAGGGTAAACAAAAAACACTTTTTTTTCAAGACTTCAAAGTAGGGAAGGAGACCCAAAATATGGACGGTTTATTTTGTTCCTATATGAAGTCTGCTCTAAAATCGATTTTGTGCACGATACAAAGTCTACTTGGAGTCACTTGCTGGTGTTAGCTGTGAACTTTGACCAAAGTTGGACTTAGCAGTTTTACTCATAACCAATTTCTCCGTATTTAGAATTTGAAATTAAAAAAGATTTTTTTTTCCTGACGATGCAGTGTGCTTTTTTCTATCGAATGACATCGAAAAATCGGAATCGGTTAAAAGTGGACTTAGCAGGTTTACACTTTAAGCCGACGATATGCATAAGCACCTTGCAGTGGGTGACCTGTTTGTTATTTCCACACCGTTCCTGATTTAAGGAGTTTTTCCAGTTTAAGGGGCTATCTCCAGTTCTGTCAGAAATGAAACAGAAATGAAAAACTTCATACATATAAAAAACACTTCAGAAAATTTCTGATTCATTTCTGGCAGAGCTGGAAAGGGGAGCCCCTAAGAGATAAAAGCTAAAAGAACTGATTACAGAGCAGTGTCAGGAACTGTGTCCATTGAAAAATTCTTTTGAAACTAGATATCACGTGAGACTCGAGAAAATTTTTATTTCTCATAAAAGTCCATGGCATATCCTGACCCATGGGCACTCATTATTCCATGACTTCGAAAAGCGCTTCGATCCAAGGCCGTTTCCGAAGCCTGTGATCTTCCAATGTTTTCAAAGGATCCACACTGACAGTTAAATTGATGAATATGTTTATGGATTATTTTGGCATATGACAATTTTCTTACGACTATATATGAAGTATTAATATTATTACAGTTGCTAAAGAAAAATATTCCACCATAGAATTTTGCCACGAAAAATTTAGAAGTAATCTGAAAATATAGAAATGTTGAATGAAATTTCCTAATGATTTATTCCACTTTACTTACTCCGCTATTCTCTGATTATTTGTTTAGAAAAACATAGTCCTCTTCTAGAATACTAGTTGGCTCCAATACCAAAGGGTGATGGGTGTGGTATCAACTCTACTTTCCATCTTTCCTCAACAAACAAATTCGTACATTATTAAAAAAATTATATCCAATCGATAATATGTTTTAATAAATTGAGTATTATCCAACAAACCGCTTTGCTTCTGGCTCTGGGAAGAATATTACCATAGACTTGTTATTTTGTTCCTTTTTGAAATCATTCCAGGTAGTTTGTAGCCAATACCGGAGATCAAAACTTGTGAAACTGATGCAAAAGTCACAAGTTAGGGTCTCAGGGAATCAGCCCAACAAACAACTTTCTGATGCAACGCGGATCCATAATGGAGAGTGTGTCTGTGTGTGGGTGTGGGTGTGCGGTACCGAAACCTTAGATGATTGATGAGAATTGTTGCTTAACATTTCAGCAAGGAAAGCTAGCAAGTTGTATAGTATATCAATTGCAAATACTATACAACCTACTACCTCAGATTGCCAAAATGGAATCAGGGATTTTGATAACTTTTTCCATTCCACTGATCTTCTGAACTGTTTTGCATCCACTTTCACGTTGTTTGCATTGACAGACTCCCATAATGCCGGTCTTGTAACACATTTTATTAGCACAAGTTCGGATTTACGGGTTTCTGTTAATGGTCCATAAAAATATATGTACCATTTCTTTATAAACATTGCTTTCCCTCAGCCCTACGTCACGTCGCGTCACGTCACGTTCACTGCGTCTGTCTGGGGTGGGGTTAGTGAGGTAAAAGAATTTTCCGTCGTTTAGATTATCCTTCAATTTAAACGATGACCGTTGGGCTGATATTTTGAAGAGGAATTGAAACTGTTTGTGGGAAGTCCATGAATATCCATTTCGAGTTCCTAACTATATGTATGGAAGGACTTTGTTTGTTTGTGATCTGAAAGGACAAATAATTATAGCGAAAATTATTATGACACTCAACTTTGATGATAAAAAATTACGAATGAGGTTATAACCTAAACGATGTTTCAATGGAACTTGATCGGCAGGAGTACTTGTGCCTTCCTTTAGTCCATGAAGGATTGTTCCGCACAGCAACCGAATTTTAAGAGTACGTGATCGAAACTCCAAACTGACTACTCCTTTCTGAAACATGAAAATTTTCTTTAATTTATTGTTTTCCATTTCTTTTCCATAAATGTTCGTACCTGCTTCATAAAAATGGTCTTCTCAAACTCCGTAATTTCTTTTGTCCTTTTTTTCATAACTTCATAAAGTTTTCCAAAGGAACTCCTTTTCGAATGCCTGTAAAGAAGGAAAAATCAAAGAAGAATAAAAGTAACAAAATAAAAAAAAAAGGATTCAAAACAAAATTCTCAAAGGTCTCAGACTGCAACACAAAGAAAAGCGATGTCTACACTTAAGAAAATTTTATTTCCCGGCTAGCAATTTTACTGTTTGCGATATTCTCCACGGCTTAAAATGCTATCCCCGACCAAAGGAAATAAGATAAGGTTATTTTATGGTGAAATAGTGCCGACTTCTACTCCCCAATCGGCTTATAAAATATGCAACTGGTAAGATGCTCATTTTACGGTCTCTGCTCCGTGCACAAACAAAAGTCTGCAGCTTCAACAAAAACTTCATGAGACATGATTCCCAGCTGGAATGAGAGATGATTCGTAACGTTTTTGGTCGGTTCGATTGTGAAATACATAAAGAAGTCGAAACGTAAATAAATACGAATGTGTTTACATAGGAATTTTCGAATGTCCTTAATGCTCGCTCGCTCAAATTGTTATTACTTAGTTTTCTACCTTCGATTACACGAAAAAGGAAAAAATAAAATTTTATAATAAAAGTGTCTGCGCATCCTTGCATCCTTATAGTCTAGTGTCTGTATATCAAAGCTATGAAACTAAGAAAACACCTCAACCGAAACTCGAAAAAAAAAATATTAAAAAAAATAAATTTAAAAAAATTACCAGCAATAATCTCCTCGGGAAGGCGGAAAAGGATATTTCGGATGTCGCGTTTTCTAATCCGCCATGCGAACAACTTAGCCGAATTTGTCCAACGTATGAACGTACTGACGTTAGAGTTCATTGCATTAAACCGGCTGTTTTCTCCACACGAGCATCACCAGTCAAATGAATCGAATGGCGGGTTGTCGGGGAGGTAAGTGGGGGGTGTCAGCATGACTGCCTGAATGTGACCAAAACAGTCGAAAATGTTTCTTCTTGCTTAAATGCCGACTTTACGGTTGAATTTATGTATATATTCTTGCGTATTATATGTGCATGGCATAGAGTTGCCAGGCTACGAATTATAATAGTGTGTGCTTTTAGGAGGTACAGACGATTCTTGCTAGCTTAGGAGAATCTCCTCTAAATTAAAAGTCATTTTGATGGGAACAAGGGTTTGGGTTTTTAGAATATTTCCAAATTAATTTTTAGGGAATTTTGGCCTCGTTTTGAGTCATTCAGGGGAATACAGTCGAAACGCTCTATAACGAATATCTCTCTATAACGAATATCTCTCAAGGCCTTTTCGCTTCATTTTTATTGCCTTTTTTTACCTTATAACGAATTCTCTCTGTAACGAAATTTTTTACAGGTCCCTTGAGATTCGTTATAAAGAGTTCCCTTGAGATTCGTTATAAAGAGTTTCGACTGTATTCCCCCAAAAAGCCTGGCAGCATTGGAACAGACGATTATGTTCAACGATGAGGCATGTAAATTGTCGAAAGGGATACGGTAACCTCACTATGCAAATATCATACCCCAACGCAGACCTCATCTGTTCACATTGTCCAAGTCCACGGTTTATTGATTCCGAAATAAGCTATCGAAAATTCATTATAATTGATTAAAAACTTAAGGAATCTACCACACTGTGTTCTGCTAAGAACACAACCCAACATGATTTTTCGCAAAGTGGTAACTCACGAACATTCAAATAGTACATACGTACACCTATAGATATAAGTCCCCATCATGGCTTTATTCCAAAAAAGTCGTTATCGTTTGTTGTCTGTGCGACCGTCGTGGTAACTGAATCACTTGAGTTCGTTGGCTGTACCTATTTCTGTACGGCCAGGACCTGCCTCAACAATTTTGTATTTCCTTTATGTTGTTCGCTGTGTGTCTTCGCTTCCTTATAATGCCGAATGGTGTGCGAATGTTGTTGCTCTTTTTTTTTTTGCTTTTTTTTTGTTTGTTTGTAATGGTTGGCATTGAGTTTGATGTTGTTGTAGCTTTTACGCTTTGTCATGTCTTTTTTGCTTTTTTATATGGCATTAAGCTGTGTTGCTTCTTTTTTGCTTTTGTGTTTCTCTGTTTTTTTTTTTTTTTTTGTTGCCAATTCTGCATTTCCTTTTTGGCCATTCTCCTTTAGCTCGCTGCTGTGTCTTCATTTTATTTTTTTCAATTTCTTTTTTTTTGTTTTTGATTTGCTTTTCATAGTGCTTTTTTGTGCTCTTACAGTTGATACTCATGAGAATAGTGCGAAATTCTCTTAATCTCTTTTCTTTCTCCTGGTTGACATTCAAAGAGTTTTGCAACGAAAGTTTCACTCAAAAGAGTTCATCTCCACTCAAAGCTGACTGCATGCGATTGTGTGTGAATGCCTGAGTGTAAGCGAGAGCAAAAGAATGGCGGTACGCACATATACAAACAAAAGAGTGCTATTCATGCATTGTGTGCTCTGTGCGCTTTTGTTTACCATTGTGCCCGGCACAACTTCGTAGGGTACAATGAGGCAACATCCAAACTATTTTCATGAAATTCTATTTGAACAATAAAATGGAGAATTTCAAAGACTCGAATCGGAAGCTTTTTCAAATTTTCTATTCGCGAAAAAAAGGAGAAGTTGCGACAACATTCTACGATCCTTTTATAACCCTTTCGTTGCCAATTTTGTTGTTTTTTTTTTCCATGGAATAAATTATTGAGTCTTTGCTTCTTTGTCTTCTTTTGTTATTTTCCCTTGAACCAATTCGTCTGATAGGATCTGGCTTTATTATAAGATGGGATTCACCGATTTAAGCTTTGTACTTTTATTGAAGGTATTTGAAATGGGAGACGACATGAACACTTTAAGACACGATTTTGGAATTTTATTCATTTTTTAATACCATTTTTACCTGTCTTCCAAAGAACTCGAACGTTGGTGAGTATTTCAAGGCAAGAATATTGTGCAACTTTTCGCTGAACTGAAAGCATTACAGCATTTTCTCGTTAACTGTTCCCCTTCGAAAGTTCTGATTATAAGACTCCTCCTGACCCGCACGCCGAAGTAACTGAAAAAACAAATATGAATTTAATTAATTACAAAACACACGATACAAGGAATGTTTGTATCCGCCAGAAAAATTTTCTTTTCGTAAACAAAAAAGAGGTAAATAAATACTCATATAAAAGGCAAAAAAAAAGGCCAAACTTAATGCAATTTTCAGAGCTACACAGGCAAACTCCAAAGGATTAATGAGTTTATATGTGTGTGTCTGTGTGTTTGTGTGTATGTAAATTGAGCAAAAGAGCACATATTGAGGGGACAATAATAAAAGAGCACATTTATGCTGCTGCCAATGACTGCGGCTGCAATGTCTCAATGTCAGGGTACGCTCTTCCACCCAAACACGCAAACACACGAGCCTGCAATGGAGAAATATGGCGAAGGCAGCCGATAATACGTCGAGACCAAACAAAGTCTGCGCGTGGAGGCAGGCTAAAGGCTCGTCTGCATGGAAACTCCAAGTCACACGAGTGGAACGAGTTTTTATGTTGCCCCTCATGTTTATGCTTCAATTCAAGTTCGTGTCGGAACGAAGCGGAGTAACACAGCACAGCACAGCACAGCGGTCGATTGGCAAGGAACGGAGTTGCCTAGAGTTGATTCACCTTTCGACGTTATGCTTTCCGTCAACATTCGTGATGTTGTTCTGATTTAAAATCGCACTCTTGCCTTCTTCCATTGTGTGTTGGCCACGTTTTTCTTGCCATTTTCCTATGCAACATTTCCGTATGAAAAAGAAAATAGCAAAAAATTGTTAAGTTTTCTAAGTAATTTCTGTGCGACTGGCACGTTACCATGGCTCACACGCACACGCGCTAATACACTCACGCACACATAGACGCTGTGCTGTGCACTTTGCAACAGTTTAGCAACACAAACTGGTGTTGCAAATAATTTTGAAGTATATTTCTTTTTCGAGGGGAGGGGTGCCGTCATGTGCTTCGGCTCCCCCTCTGGCATATCTCGGCCTTTATGTCGCTCTTCAGCACCATTCGCTGGTGTTGTAATTGAAATTTCGCGATGAAGCGAGTAAATTTCCTTTTTTCGTTTTCTTTTCAATATTTTTATTTTGCATTTTTTTATGCTTTGTTCCATTTGTGCTGTTGAGTTTTTATTTTAAATTTTTTTTTTGGCTTTTACTACTTTTGGCTCCGTTGGCGTCGAAGCATTTCCATATATACGCGCGCGTGTGTGTGTGTTGCATGGGCGACATTGTGTAAGCGCTGCTGGAATATTGGTGTGGGTCATGGTCGGCATGCGTGGCAAGAAAGAACGTGTCAATGTTTGCGCAAACACATGTAAGCAGCTTTGTTATTAGCTAAAGGTTATTGAATTATGAAATTATGAAAACAAAAATTGCTCTTCCTTCTTTAAAGTTTTTTCTTAAATTTAATATTCTTATAATTCGAAAAAGTATTCGTCAGCCCTTTTATTCTTTGGTAATGAAGCTCAGATGGGTGCATGTAGGTATGTTGTGGCGCTCTAATGTTGAATGAAATTGTTCGAAAATTTATTGGTCGTACGGGAATTGGTGACTAGATCGGATTAACATGATGAAAAAGAATCTATATAGGTACGTCGCAACCGGGGAAAAGTTAGCTGTAGAGAGAATTCGTAATAAGGAGAAAAATAAGTGAAGTGAGAAAGCCTCGAGGAGATTCGTTACAGTATGTATATATGAGATAAGTATATAAAAAAGTTGTAGTAAAGGAAAACATTGGTAAATATGGTCTACTTAATATCGGTGAATAAAGAGTGAACCAGAGTAGGGACTCGTGATAGGCTTGAATTGGTGCCAAAAAATTGGACATAGGTAAATTTCTGTATATAGTCGAAAAGGGTATTATTTTTACAGACATTGTGAGGGTGCCCCGATGAGCAACGAGTGAAAAATTAGAGAATTGCATCCTCTTAGTTTCAAGAATCCTCATCACCCATTAGTGTGAATTCGGAGCTCTCGAAGGATCTAAAAGGCATCTACAAACATATACCTACAGTGTTCTCTCTCCTTGCGGACACACCACTTAGACACTTTTTGGAATACTCTAGTATATTTGCTTCTCAAATTGTTTCCCCTTAAGCAGACAACTCTGTTAAGCGGATATATTTTTCGGTCCCGTAGGTATCCGCTTAAGAGAGAGTACACTGTATACATAGATATATCTGTGAAACAAACTAAACTACTTTTAATGACATCGGTGTGACTTCTTTGAATAAGTCTGCAGCTCGGGAGAACAGCTTTTATTCAAATCCAATCGAAATTACCTTAAGGAAAAAAAAAACGAAGGAAAAAAACAAGAAAAATTACAATAATTTTTTTCGTACGCAGTCAATTGAGGAATTATCTTTCATCGGAGGTATTGTCGGCGAAAATCATAAATTAAGCGGCATTAAGCATAAATAACTTAAGAAGGAAAAGGAAGAGGAAAAGGAAGGAAGGGCGAACAAAAATTTGCCGCTTTATAAAAGGGCATGTCAACATTATGAAATGGCACACAAAGAGATACACCTCGAGAGCTTATAAAAGCAAACACGCCGAACAGACTATTGAAGAGCAGAGCAGATCTAAGCGGACCAGACCAGTCCAGAGCGGAGCAGAACAGAGACGTTGTGCAGCAGAAGGAACAAACGACTGACAAGCAGCGTTGCTCGATATGGCATGGCAAGGTGAAGATGCAGCTAAGCAACTAAGGGAACCCAAACCAAAAAAAAAAAAGGAAAAAAAAAACAAAGCATCGCCGACAACATCAGAGACATCATGCGAGAAATTATACTTAAAAAAAAGCATGCGAGGAAGTTGAGGATTTTGCACGACAAGTCGCTTTTTTTTTGCTGATATGTTTGGTTCGAGATCTTTGGGACTTGCGAGCATTCTTTTCAGACTGCTAAGATGTTGCCTGTATTGGTTGGTCCCGATGATGTTAATGGCGATGACGTTGAGTCGCTTGATAAAAATAAAACTAAAAAAAAAACAAAAATAAATAAACAAAAAAACAAGCAAATAAATACGAAGTTGCTCGTTCATGAGAAAAAAGAACGAGGGCCAAAGGTTGCATGTGGAAAAAGGAAGAAGAAAGAAAGAAAGAAAGACATTAAGAAAGAACGAACGAAACAAAGAAAGGAAGGAAGCAAATAAGCGACAAAGAAAGAAAGGAGGAAAATGAATGGCAAAACATGAACAGACGAAATGCAACGCCAAAGGTCAATGACACAAAATTTGCACAGAACAAAATCGACGAGAAAATGGCAAATAACTTTGCAAAGACAAAACTGAGAGACAGCCGAGAAGAGATTTTTTCTTTGCTTGCATTTTCGGCCAAAGTGCTCAAGAGAAAGAGCAAGAAAGAGCGAGAAAGAGAAAGAGAGCGTGTATGCCCTAACATTTCACAGCATCAGCGGAAGTGTTGCTCCATTTTAAACACACACACACCGACACAGACAGCTCTTCTCCGGCACACTCACACACACACACACACACACACACACGCACACACAATAAAAGCGTCACATGAGAGATTCGCTGGAATTCCGGACAAACTGCATCGGCATTTTATTTAATGTTGTCACTTTGAAGTATGCTAAGTCAATGAGAAAAGTTGGCTAAGGCCAAAAGGGAAAATGCTGGCTGTTTTTTCGGTTTCAACGGTTATGAATTCTTTTATTTTTTTAAATATTTTTTTGTCATTTTGCAGTATTGGAAACTTTAACTATTGAATCGTTTTGTTGACCTTCGCACAAATCTGGCCTCTTTCAATATTGAAATCCTCCGCCGAATTGCAAAATAAAAGAAACGGAATTTGTTTTTTCAATTTCCTTCCGAGTTTTCTTTATGCTGAATCGCATTAAGTCCAATAAAAATAAAATAAATTTTCGAGCTCATTGACGATCCAACCAAGCTTTTTGTTTTAGCTTATTATAAAGTAGGCCATCGAAATATGAATATTCTTAAAAAAATTTTCATTAAAAAGAAACAATTTTCCATTGATAGCCAAAAAGCAATCAACGATTGATGGAGTTTCTTTTAGGAATCGCTTTATTTGCATTTTTCATTCATTTTTCGAGTATTTGTCGGACTTGCTTCGACTCGCAGAATTTTGGCGAGGAGAATTATTGGAGTCATGGTGCGATGAAACGATGAAACAATTTTGAAACAGGAAATGAAATTCATATGGGGCGAACGTTCGGGGTAAGAGAATATGGGAAAAGGAGCTGAATGGACTCTTTTTCAAAAGGAAATGTTAACCCTGTTATGCACTTAAGGCGAAAAGTTTCGCTTTCGTTGCTTTTTTGTTTCGACGCATTCCTTATTCTCGGTTCAACGCCGCCGCCCACTGTTGTCATTCAATATGACATTGTATCGTTCATTGCACCTCGCACTGAGCACTGCAGTCTTGTCATGTTTTTATAAAAAAAATAAATAAAAAGAAAAAATAAATCGCGTATTCAAAATATGTGCATACTTATATACGGCGGATAGTAATGAAATGCATTCAAGCCGCAATATGCATTGGGAGTTCTCTGTCTGAGGAATGCATTCCGAATGAGACGACTTAATTAATTTAAACGAAATTATTTTCCGTACATTCAATGTGCGCATTGCTGTCGATATTGTCGGATTTGTGGAATATTTGTGCAAACATAATTAACTAATTGAAGAAAAATTTGTGCTTCAATCGAATTTATGTATGTATGTGAGTTGTAAGGACAACACATTCAATGCTAAAAGATTTTATCTACAAAGGGGTACTACGTTACACTGATGTTTAGATATTTAGGAACAAGTATGTATTTAAATAGCTTAAATATATACATGTGTACACACAGACAAATAGGATAAACGGATGGATGCATTTATGGGAAGATGAATAGATAAGTAGATGGAAAGATAGATAGATCGGCTAATGGACGGATGGATGGATCAATGAATAGACACATAAGATGATAGATACATAAATAGATCGCGAATAGATAGGCAAAAAGCTAAAGATATATAGATATAGATATTTATATAGATATAGATAGATATAGACAGATATAGACAGATATAGAAGATATAGATAGATATAGACAGATATAGATAGATATAGATAGATATAGATGGATATAGACAGATATAGATAGATATAGATAGATATAGATAGATATAGATAGATATAGATAGATATAGATAGATATAGATAGATATAGATTAGATATAGTTAGATATAGTTAGATATAGGTAGATATAGGTAGATATAGATATTTTTATAGATATAGATAGATAGATATTGATAGATATAGATAGGTATAGATAGATATAGATAGTATAGATAAGATAGATTATAGATAATATAGATAGATATAAGTGTAGATAAAGATATTTAAAGATATAGATAGATATAGATAGATATAGATAGATATAGATAGATATAGATAGATATAGATTAGATATAGATAGATATATGATATGATATAGATAGATATAGATAGATATAGATAGATATAGATTAGATATAGATAGATATAGTATAGATATAGATAGATATAGATAGATATAGATATATTAGATATATGATATAGATATTAGATATTAGATAGATTGATAGATATAGATAGATATAGATAGATTATAGATAGATATAGATAGATAATAATTAGATAGATATAGATAGATATAGATAGATAAGATGATATTTAGATAGATATAGATAGATATAGATAGAAGTATAGATAGATATAGATAGATATATAGATAGATGATATAGATAGATATAGATAGATTATAGATAGATATAGATAGATATAGATAGATATAAGATAGATATAGATAGATATTTTAGTATAGATATTAGATAGATAAATAGATTATAGATATATGATAGATATAGATAGATTATAGATAGATAGATTAGTATTATAGATATAAGATAGATATAGTTAGATATAGATAGATATATATAATATAGAAAGATATAGGTAGATATAGATATTTTTATAGAAATAGATAGGTATAGATAGAAACTCATTGACAACTCAGATCTTAACATTGGCATCGTACATGTGTTTACTAACAGATAGATCCTGGAATATAACCTGAATGGCAGATAGATATTGAGATATTTATTTGAACGTACATATTTGATTAAACTCAACAATAGGATTTCTTCTTGCCAAGAAGAAGATCGATTTTAAGATCAACAAAGTACTTTTCTAAGGCAGAGAAAGAAGAGTTATGACCTCCTAGGATTCTAAGCCAAATCCATATTCACATACTATCAATATTTAAATATTTAAAAAAATTGATCAACAAAAAAGTGACGAAACAGTTCTACCGTTCTGCGATCTCAATTTTCTGCTTTCCTTCAATGTCAAACAACAAGACGCATCGCAAAAAAAACAAAAAAACAAAAAAAAAAAAGCATTTTGCCTTTGTTCGCAGGCTGATTACTGTCCGTCAAAGGAGAAAAGAAGGATACGACAACACTTCGCAGAGGTTCTTCAGAATCATGTTTATTCAAAGGAAAACTCAATTAGCTGCGAAAGCAAAGTGCATGAACGAAGAACGAACGACCAAATGACCAAATGAACTGGCGTAATTTAAGCCCCCAAAGCTCGGTAATTTCAAAGCAAGCCGAAGTTTCATTCCCATTGCTCTTTTCTTCACTGAAAATGCATATTTACGTCAGCAAGCGACCACGCTGCCTCGGGTCTTTCTCACAACTCATTGCAAAAGCAAAGAAAGAAAAGATCTTGAATAAACGTTTACGGGTTAAGTGGCATAGCCAAAGTTAGGTTAGGTTATGGCCGACGACACGAGACTCAGACGCAACACAAACACACGGACACGGACACGAACTCACATACACACACACACACACTCTGCACCCATACAAATGCATGCACGTCAACGCATATGCACATGAATATTTGAAATATCTAAAAACAAGAATTGGGAAAGTTCAAGAGCCTATTGCAACAGCAAAGCGAAAAAATTAACAAGAACAACAACAACGAAAACAACGACTCACAACAGAGAATTCCGAAAGCCACGGCAGATATGGGTTGAAAAATAAGCAAAAATCAACCGAAAATACTACAACAAGGGGAAGAAAACAAAATTTCCAACAAAAAAAAAAATAAACCTGAAAGAAACAGACTTCTTTGTTACCCATGACAACTGGGTGCATAAGGCAAGAATAGGGAAAGCAGAGGACCACTATTCCATTTGACTTTGTGTGATGTGCTCATAAAAAAAGCCAACGTCTGAGCCCTTTCCGCATTGCACGAGGAGTTCGGATATAAGCAGAATGTACGTATCTATAAAAAAGTAAAAAATAAAAAAAAGAAAGACAAGACAAGACAGGCAGAAGACAAGACGTAGAATGCGCTCTGGACGATTTGTGTTCTTTTGTAAATTGCAACGTCATCGAACGCGAACGCGAAAATGTGTGCGAACGCAGGTTGGAGATTCTCATCAGCAGACACAACACTCGCACGAATTGACTCGATTTGCCGTACAAAAGTGTGCGCAACAGGGAAAGAAAGAAGCAGAGAGACAGAGAAAGAGTGTGCATGTTTGAGAGAGGGAGAAAGAACGAGAGAGAGAGAGAGAGAGAGAGAGAGAGAGAGAGAGAGAGAGAGAGAGAGGAGTGCAATTTAACAGTAACGCAGACTGCATTTCAGGCACAAACATTTTCGCAAGCTGAATCACGCGAATGACGATCAATTTACAGTGTTCCGAGTCATGTGCGAACAAGATTCAAGGAAGCAAATACACTGCGTAGAATGCATAGACGAAAAAAAGGTCTTAGAACGACTTATTTGGATGACTTCAGTACATAAAATGAGGAGAATATAATAATCTGTTCAAATGAGGGGTTTTTTCTCACTTATTGTTCACCCATTAGTGCTAAGACTTTTCAAAAGACATCGATGCATTCTTGTTCCGAAAACCTCCAACAGGAATTTGTCTTCCTCCTCACCCATCTTTGACTCACAGTAGACCATACGGCCTCAATCATATATCAATGAAATGCCAATCAAATATAATAATGAATTATGAAGCTTTTAGTATTCATTAAACTCCCGATCGCCCGGTAAATCGATAGAATAAAAGGTCCTTTCAAGGATCGTACGCATCATTCTTATATTACATACCCATGAGAATGGTTGGACTTTCTTTTCAAGGGTGCGACTGAAAAGTGCTTCCATTACTTTGTCTGTCAATTTGTCAGAAACCAGCATGTAAAGGGAATATGATTTATTCTCTTAATTCTTGAAAGCCCGTTTTCCAGGCATATAAAGGGGGTCTACTTTCAAAGCCACAACAAAAATTTTATACCGACGAATCAAAGAAATTTCGTCCAGAAATATTTTCCTTAATTTTTTTTTTTTTTGCTTTCTTCAAAGCCAATCCCACATATGTTTTGTACTTATATTTATCGCAAAATCATGATGGTCCACTTTTTCGAGATAAGGCATTATAAAAGCATGTACCTCCAACAGCAGTGCTCTGACATCCTTTTTCGCTCAGACATTTTTTTTCTTCTTTTTGTGCGCAGAATTAATTCGCATAACTGAATTTTGGAGTACAGTTATGCAGTCTCGAATGTACTTTATTTTGTATTGCACCTCGAATTAGGGGAAATAAAAGGAGCACACATGCCGTCAAGAGCACTGGACGAAAAGAAACTGGCGCAATAAATTGCGTATGGCGTTTAAAAAATCAAGAAATTAAAGCGGGGGGCAGAACAATTGGAGAGAAAAATTGCAATGTTTCATGACGATATTGGCTAAATGTTTACCGATTCGAGCGTCTGTCTCGCCCCGGCCGACCCCCCCTCGATTGGCAGACTATGGAGCTCCGAGAGGAGTGAAATGCTTTTTGGCTGAGTGCGCCGCCGCTGCATCGTCCGCTGCATTACATTTCGATGTGGTGCAATGTCAGGCCGAACAAACGCCTTCGCGTCTGCGCCATTGATGAAGTTCGTTTATGCACGCAGGAAATTAAACGGCCCCGCCGTCGGAAGCCCCTTGCCAGCGCATATGTCAGTCCAAGCTCGGCCGCACCCGTTGTTACTCTGAATAATGTGCACAGCCTGCATTTTTTTTGTTTTTTTTTAAATTTACTTTTGAATTTATTTGTTCTTTTTGCTTTCAATTTTTCAATGCGGCTCGTATTTTTTCGTATTTTGCAAGTTCATTGCTGTTCGTTCCTCTGCAAGCCGTTGCTTTCGCTGGCCAAGGTGCTCACTCGACTCGAGAGGGTAGCACAAAAAAAAAAAACTAAATAAATAAAATAAAAAACCGTCGAGGGTTTCTCGCATGAAATTGGGACGCGTTGAAGGCTTTTTTCTTTTTTCTTTTTTTTTTGCTTATTTTTCGATGCATTTCGGAATGAATTTAATTAGGCTTCTCGTTGAAGTTTGTTGTGACAGCTCGTTTTTTTTCGGTTTTTTCTTTTCGATTCCTTAATGCCTTCTTTTCAGTTCGTGGCTTTTATTTATTTTTTGTTGAAAATTGATTTTTTGTGGTTTTAATTACGGTGCAACGACACCGTCGAATGGAGAACAAGTTTCAATGCGACAGGTTCCTCGATATTGCGTATAGGACAACTATTGATAAAGCGTTTGAAGGGATATTTATTTATATTAGTCATAATTTGATAAGGCTATATAAAAAATGCAATAAACAATAAATCAATCAACATTTAGTCGATAGAATCATCAGTCATCAAAAGAATATGTATGAAAAATTCTTGACCTAACCAAAAAGTGCCATTAATAGTCCTCCAGTTATAGTTATCAGATATTCCTGAATAAAAATTTCCTGAAACGGGAGTACCGTAAAAATGGTATTGCCCGGAAGATGACTTATCAAAGACCACTAGTCTTTTTCCTTCACACGGCCAAAGCCTAAACACATCATTTAAAAATTTACTCGTATTATATTTCCATTGGAGAGGAGAATGCTAATCTATCAGAGACAGCACATAATTAAATGGGACAATATTCGCTCGCAAAGCTGAAATATTTGGAACTAAACTAAGACTAGAGTTCGAGAGTAATCAGAGTAACTACAGGTATTCGATTGGAAGCAATCACTCATTTAATTGTGATTCAAAAGGGATTCTTTGAACCTTTCTTCTGGGTATATTAATAGCTCTATTCTAAATGAATATTCCCCGCAATATATTCCCCTTGCTTAAAAATGTTCGAAATTTTTGCCTTCTTTATATTTCCTCCCAATTGTGCCTGGAATGGGAAACATTTTTTTTTCAAATCCGAAGGGAAAATTTTCCCCGGGTATATTTTGAAACGGCCTATACGAGAGTATTGGAGTACTATAAAGCAGTATAAATGATTACCTTTATTAATATCCACTGCAGAGAGATAAAATCTTTCTTGCATGCCAACTCTCAATAGCATGAGAAATCGATCGAATTGATCATACAAAAAAAAAAAAAAAAAAACATAAAATAAAAAATAAAAGTCGGCAAAAAAGTATCCAACCATTTTCTGAGCACCGTTAATAACCACTTAATAATAGCGGTACACGATGGAATTTTTCGCAGTGAAAAGATATGGAGGCGGTGCACAATGGAAACAAGTTCCAGTAAAACCTGTAAAACTCTTAAAACAAAAGCCTGCAAAAGGCAGAAAGGCAGAAAGGAAACCAGAAAATTCCAAAGCTTACGGCAGACGACTTCAGCTGGAGCCGATTGCATGTGGCCGACAGCAGACGGTAGCAAACCGCATACCACTTGCCACTCACACGGACACACTCACGTAGGTAATAAGAAAGTCGGATGCATGTAACAACAACAATAACAACAATGAAGTGCATCATGTCAACAACTGAAGTCGAATATCATTGAACGAAGGCAGCCAAAGTGCAATGAGAAAGAGCGGGAAGAAAAAGCCGGTACCGATGGCAAAATGTCCAAAACCAACAATTGAACACATCGAAAAAAAAAAAACCGACCCAACGAGCGGTCGACTCAACGAACGAACGAACAAGCGTCCATCCATCCATCCATCCACTCAGCAGTCTATCAACATCTGACCTGACAGCATCGTTGCAGCAAGTGCAAAAATTGCAGTAGCCAAGCTAACTCGACTTTCTGCTGCCGAAGGCATTGAAAATTATTTTTCAAATTGTTTTCTTTTGTTAATTGTTCATTGGATTTGTGGCCGATTTATGACGTGAGCGCAAACATTGAGCGACTGTGAGTGTTTTTGAGGCGGCCGGAGTCGTTCGCAAATGTACGTGCAAAAACCAATCAAGGAGCCATAAAGTTGGAAGGCAAATTGCACAGAAAATCCAATGATAATTTTCCACATTGAAGAAGAGAATGATTTTTCGTAATTTTAGCTTTCTGCATGGATGGAAAAACTCAAAAGCGATTACACAGTGAGAATGAATATCGTGAGTGAAGAAGTTGGAGGGAAGTTTTTGTTCGACCCCCACAAATGGATACCCAATTTGTAGCTAAATATTGAGCGTACGAAGCATCATCGGACATTCCTTGATCCATTGATTCTCAATTTTTATTGTAAGGTACCAAAAGGTAATGATCGAATATTTTCAATATTTTTCCAAGTGGCCTCATCATATGCATGAAGCTGTACAATTATTGAGGCAAAAGAAAACATTTAAATTCAATAAATTACGCATTTATTTAAGCCTTTACCAAAAGAAATAATTAAGGCTTTTGCGAAAATCTGCATTATTTCCCAATGCCTTGAGCATTTATATGTATTAAATTTTTTTTGTTGCCTTCGCATTTATTTGTAATCGCAACTTTAATGCCCCTTTCTCGAATTTTCCACATCTTCTGCCATATGCTCTCATTTGAAAATTACGAAAACTCTTCAATTAGTGGAAATCATTTTAACGCTTTAATGTGAAAATTAGTTCACACCTCATTATGAATGCATAAGGCTACACACATATGTAGGTATGTACACATATGTGTCTCACATTCCCCATTCGCCCATTTACCTACTTTAAGTTCATGAAGTGATAAATAAGTTCAAATTTTTACACTTTACACTGCACCCACGCAAACCCAGGTTTCTATAAAAACTTTTATGAATATTTGCTTTAAAAATATACAACAACAATAACAACAACTTGGACGAACACTTGCAATCACACAAACATTAATGCTTGATGGAAATTCACAAGCCCGTCAAATGACAAAACAAAACGAACGCAAAAATTAAAAATGCTACGAGAAAATGTGTTAATGAAGAGAAACCAGTGCATCCCCTAACACAGTGCCAGATATATTGCCAGCAAAAAGTGCATCCGTCGTTGCACACACCACACATTCCCAGCAATTATTACAACGATTATTCACAGCAACAAAGCGCAAAAAAGAAAAATAAAAAACAATCAACTAAAAAGCAGACCATAAAAAAGACGCAAAGGCAAATTCATTAAGCGATTACAATAAAACACAAACCTCAACATTATTGAGTAGCGACATCGACTGCAACAAAGCTTCCGAAGCAGCAGCAAAATCAACAGCAGCACCAGCAGCAGCAGCAACGGCAATAGCAAGGGCGGCAGCAAAGCCAGCAGTATTAGTTGCACTGTAATTGTTTTGTAAATATGCATCTAATGGCCTGCATCCGTTAATTTAAATTATGTCAACACTTTGATGGCTGTAAATGCCACGACCTCCACCCGCCACCGCTCCACCCGCACGGCCGTACGCCACCCACCCCCGTGCAAACAACTCACCGCCGTCGATGTTTTTTTTACTAGAATTTCCGCTCAAGTGCGAAGAGTATTTGTTTAGCGGCAGTGGTTTGCATTGGGATTTTGCGTATTAGACAATGACAATTGATGAATGAATTGTTGACTTCTTCTCTGATGTTTCAAGGCTTGTTGTTGTTCGAATGACCTTTGATGGTGCAAGCTTTCATTGAAAGCTGTTATATAAGTATGAATTTGAAATTGACTTAAAAACAAATGCTTAACAGCGAAACTAAGACAGAACGCTGACGGCTTTTAGGGATAATGCGGATTACTTGAAAGAACAAAGCTGTCAAGAAGCAAGAAAGCTACAAACGAAATCTCATCAAAATTGACAATAATGAGTTTTTGTTACGAAAATGCAGCGTAAACATATGAAAGAGAATTCAATACGTAATTAAGAGGTTTTTATATGAAAGAGCTTACGTACTGCTAGGACTTTATGGATTTTATTGCTTTAATGCTTCTTTAATGAGCAGAAATGTTTTTTTTTACTAGGATTTGACGTATTTTCGAACCGTGAACACTTGAACCTAAGTGAATTTTTTACACAAAGCAGTGAAAAAAAAATAGAAAACTGTTGATAACATTAAATCAATATATGAGGTCTTGAGACGGAAAGGAAAATGCATCTCAAAAACGCATCAGAGTGGCTCTAATCCAGATACATAATTGGTTTCTACTCATCTGAGTGCATGATCCAGAAACTCTGAAAATAGATTCTACCATGGTGATCTATCTCATCATGGGCTGTCTGTCAGTGATCGAACAATCAGACAATTTCTAAAGGGTACACCCATTACTCGGCTCTGTTCATAAGAATTCCAAAATAATTTACAAATAACAGAAAAATGAGCATGACAAAAGCGCAGAAATCAGAACGAAGAGAGTCATCGATGGAAGTTCTTGGTTTAAGGTTCAATTTTCTTTGCAAAAAAGGTAAATATGTGCGTCTAATATTGTAGCGTCCAACTATTGCACCATTAAACAATCAGGGTATCTAAAAAAATATTTAAATTTGAAGACACCAAAGTTGACTTCAGCAAAAGTAATTAAGAATGCGCTCCAATCGTTACAAGCATGGCGTATGATGTATGACATCACACATACAAAGCACATTACTCATACGCCATATAGGGCAATGAATTCAATGCAGTGCACTTCTACAGCCCTATTTGAAATTCTCATGACTCAGTTATAATTTTGCATTACAAAGAACAATTTTAATTTTTTGTTTTTGTTTTTGTTTTTGTTTGGGGAAAATTTCTAACTAGGTATGTAAATGAATTTAATTGATGTCGTAGCAAATGGAACTGAGAGGCCACGTATCCTGCTCCGTTTCAATAAATTGCGTTCCTAGCAGGGATCGTTACAGCTATGACGAATACGGAAAGGAATCCAAATATAATTTTATATCGAATTTATTTATCCCTCAGAGAAAAATATAACGTTATGATATCGATTAAGGTTCGAAATTGAAAACAATAGTACCTCAAAGTAGAAACAATATTGGGCCCTTCCCACTAACGAAAATTGATTGGACTCCTCGAAAAGCTTACTTTTTTTTACTCTTTGATTTAAAAAATAAGACTGAGAAAATATAAGTTTTTGTAATTTTCAGAAGGACAATTTGGCGATTCACAAGTTCTTCAAAAATCCCTCTTAAATTTATCCCCTGCGAAAAATACTTATTTTATGAAGGGATATACAGTTAAACTTCCATAACTCGAGATTCTACAAATCTAATTTTCTATAACTCGAACAGAATCGGGTGGCAATAGCGAATACTTTACATACAATTTCATTTCCCTAACTCGAAATCTGGTTCGAGATATGGAAGTTTGACTGTATTTAAAAGGGATTTTAGAAGACCTTGTGAATTGACTCCAAAAACATGGGTTCGCATGGAAAAAATTCGCTAAAATTTAGTAAAATGCGTTAAAACCAATGAAAAAATGCTGGTTAAGTCTCCAAACAAATTCTTCTGAGCAGTGCCCTTAGTCCTCTATTGCATGATAAATGAAATAGGTTAGGTTTGGTTAGTGTGGCTGCCACCAAGGATGACACACTTAGGCACCAAATGAGCCCGTTGTGCTGCCACGTATTATGTGAGAACACAAAACACAGAAACAGAAAAACGACAAAAACATCCACAAACTCCGCTGGAAGTCGAACCCAGGGCCTCTCGCTTGGTAAATTGGTATCTTAGCCAACTACGGCACTATATGAAATAAGCCGAAAAAGATTTCATTTCGCGGTAAATCGTTTTATTAAAACTTTTCTGTATAAAGTATTATACATTTGGAACTTTTCTTTTTCGCTATACACTTGCTATACATTTTTTTCGCACTAAATAGTGCTAATAAGGCTTAAAACTAATTAAATATCGTTTTCCATCTAAACTCATAAAAATATTTCATTCTAAGGTGCTTTCTTCGTATTCACTTCAATTAAATATTGAATGCAAGTAAATATAAGGAGGATTCATTCCGCCTTGTAAATTGACTTGTAAAACTTTCCCACCGCAAATTTTTCCCTTTTTCGAGACTAATCTCAATAGGCTTAAACATTTATTAATTGTTCCTTCTAAAAGGTATGTTCCCGTACAGAATAGAGTAGTGGGATTCAAGTAGGTGTGCAATTTTTGCGCCCTCGCAAATTTTGCGTTTGTGGAAATTTGTTTCTATGAATAAAATTCCGCGGCCGGGCAAATATTGCACATCGATTTTGATGGGCAAAATTTTCTGGTGCAAAATTTGCACACTTCAATTTCCACAGCTGCTAGAATACCACTAGTATTTGCCTTTTTCCTCTGTTAAAATCTCTCTTAGTTGCGCAATTCTGGTTGGTCAGTTCTGGGCGGTTTCGTGCAGTACGGGATCTGTATGGGTACCTCAATCAGTTCTACAAAAGAGGTTATCCCGGTTTTCGAACCTTAAAAAATGGGAAAATTTGTCACATTTCGATAAACATTTTCCAGTTAATTTTCCATTTAGCAAAATTTTCAAAACTGAATGAATCCCATTTTTAATAGAATGGACAGGAAATATCATTTGAAATGATTTTTTGGGATGAAGATTTGAAAAACATTTTCCAGATGCATTAGTTCAGACATTTTAACAAGGTTTTTTTGAATGGTCTTAAACGCGTTTTTGTCATTGTTTCGCTGATTTTTTTTTTTTATTTGAATAGATACTTTAACAATAACTGTTATTTGCGGTCCCTGGTACCTATCGCTTTCAATAAAGTTTTTATTTTTTAAAAAGAAAATATATTTCGAAAAAATGAGGCACGTATATACAAAATACTGAAATCCGATAGTTCGATGCTTCACCTCATTAGTGTTTGTAAATAAAATGATTAAATAATTAAGGGAATATAGAATTTCGAAACTGATCATATGAACATAATATATCGAAAATGCATAATGGTAAAATTCGTAATGACGCACAGCTTCAGTGCGCTTTGCAGGATATACCCACACAAATGCAGCGCCACACGCACACAACAAGCCCACAGGCACTTTCACAGCGCTGCCATGGCAATCAGCCATGTTGAAATGTAATAATTCGCATATTGTCAAGAAAATATTTTTAGCCCATCGTATTATAACATCCCGCGCTTATTACGGAAAACAAGGAAAATACCAAAAATAAATGTATCCTCTTTAGTTCAAAATAGACCCTGCAGTAATATGGACTGACCCAAGTGTAGCCTTCGGTCAGTCCTTCATGTTACCAGTACTAGTCCCTTCATAATTCCACTTCTAATGTATTCAACTGACCTTTTTAACATGGGCCTGTCTTAGGGGAGGGACTAGTCCGCAAAACGGCTGATCATAGGCCAGTTTTTTTGGGGTCAGTTGTCGTAATTTTGTCTGGTTTTAGGATAGTCAAATGAGGAAAATAAGCAACGAATTTCTTATATATATATTCTAAGTTGATGAAAGTGTCATTTACAGACTACCCATAAACTAACCCCTTTATAACCGACCGCCGGCTAGCCGAACTGCCATAATTTAACCGGTATGGTTTGGACCGGTCAAAAGCCAGTCCTTCTTAGAAAACTTACCGGCTCATTACTGCAGGGGATGTACAATAAATTATGCGTTGGCGGGCATCACTGGCGCAATAGGAGGAGATTGATGAGCTGTGAGTTTGCTGTGATGCAATGCGCCTTCTGGACTCAATCATATTAATTGCTTTAATCTGCCTTTTAAATAAATAAATTTTAAATCGAAACCAAGATTGTGAATAGTTTTCACGTCTCGTTTTTGTAGGAAGACCAATTAAATTTTATCCTATTTTAATTTCTAACTTTCTTTGTTAGTTCCTAATTCCAGAGTCACTCGACAAGAATCATTGTTTATTGGAGTAGGCGATAGTGCTCGCTTGTGAGCTTTGAGTATTTCTGGAGTGGACACAAGGATGCAAGACAGGATTACCAGGACGCTTAAAATGTGTGTGAAGAGATGAGAAAATTTTTCATTATTTTTAGATTGCTAATTGGCACAGTGGACACAGATAAGGAGAGACCAAAAATAGTCGTAAGGTTGGCGGTAATGAAATTTAATTTGAGTCTGGATGTTCGTTGTTATATCAACAGTTTTTCAATTGAAGAACTTAAGCTTTCTCAATGGCTTTGAGCACGAAGTTCGACAGTGAGATGGACTGATCTCAAAGGTGAATATTGTCTTGTGATCATGTAAGTCATTACCAGGCCAAATGAAAAATTTCAATATATTTACGCTAACTATAAGTACAATTCTAATTATATACAAATATACTCAGTCAAAACTCTCTATAACGAACTCCTCTATAACAAATTTCTTTTCTGCTCCCTTAAAATTCGTAGCAGAAAGTTTCGTCTGTATAAAAACGATCGCTTGAGCACCAATGAGGACTTAAATAAAACCATTAATTATTCAGTAATAGAAAAAAATGGCATTTTTGTCTGAATATGTCATCAGCCCTTCACAGCTTTTGACTATAATTCGCAGAAGCTTAAAATTTGATTGCGTACAAGGATGTTCCAATATTGAAACTCTCCAGGCACTCTAAAGGCGCCGATGAGTTACGAGTCACGACTTGACGAAATATGACGCCTTTCCTCAATTTTGGATGTCTTAGGCCCGATATTACAGTGCATACTTAAGCTCTCCTTAGCACTAAAGTAAAGAATAAGTCTGTAAAGCATTTTAATAGTATAAATTTTAAGTGCTCCTTAAATAAGTTTTCAAATTAATTTAATGAAGGAATCTCACTAATTTTACGAATCTTATATGACTTCCAGACTGTCAACTTAAAATCTGAATTAAGCTCCTTAAGTTGAATTTAGAAAATACCCTTTCCGACTGTAAATTCTGAGTTTACGAGCTCACACGCCTGTTCGAACTTAAATTAGATGTTTGCTTTGATTGATCGAAAGTATATCGTGGTATAGTGGATAGGCCTTCGCCTTGGAACCCGGAAGGCTGAGGTTTGAATCCGGGCGCAAACAAGATTAATTGGGGAGAAAGATATTTTTTTATTTTTATTATTAAAACAAACGAAAATTCACTTCACCTCTAAAGATTTGAAAAAAGAAGCAAACAGGTAATTTCATCGTTGTCAAAAAAGGTAGTGAAATGTAAGGGTTGCAGCAACGAATGCCTAAACTCATGAGTTTATTTCTGAATTTAAATACCCTAAACTCAGTTTAAACTCACTACTAAAGTCTACTTAAGGCACTAAATTCAGTTTAACGCAATAGTCTGGAAACCATATTAGAAAAGTATAAACAAAAAGAATAGGTTTTTTCAAATGTTGCCTGCCGAAAACAATTTTCGTGAGTTTTGCATTAAAATTGACTGTTAAACCGCTTGACACTTAAGGTGTTCTTAAGTCTTCAAGCTTCCTTAACTTAAGTATACACTGTAATATCGGGCCTTAATCAGTTAAACTCAAACAGTTTTCAAAAATTCTTTGGAAAAATATAAAAAGAAACTTTTCGGCCTTAAAATTCAGTGTCATTTTGATATCTTCTAGTAGACGAACTTCCCTTAGCACAGTAGGGTACAAAAACACGTTATCTCATTCTGTTGCATTATGCATTTGAACTTGATTCCCGTGCAATTCTCCTTGAATTGTGACATCTTATTAAGAAGATTAAGTAATTGTGGGTGCTATCCATCTTCGAAAAAAACCTTTTTGAAATTTGTTTTTTTACAATACCCCCATCATGTAGTTGGCGCTTTCAATAGTTGCTATAGTTAACTCATTCAATATGGTGTCAAAATTTTAGTTAAAAAAAACAAATAAATTTTTTTTTTTTTGTCGGTCGCAGTTATTAGGAAGAACTTTTGTTAACATTACACATATCAGGCTACACTGTTAATTAACATTTGAATTTTGGTAAAATTTTTTAAGGCAAACGACATTAAAAATGTTGAAAACAGTGGCCAACATTTTGAAACAATTTAATATTGAAAATTTGCAAGTCGAGTACATAATTTTGATTTGTTATTTAATTTTATGGAGCTTATCCGGTAGTAGGGAGTTCTAGAACCGGTCTATATAAACCCTTTTTTATAAGAAAGCGCACAGTTTTTTAACAGTTCTAATAGACTGTGCAATGATCATCTTCCTTCCAACTGAATCCCTGGAGATATTTCTTTGACTTTAAAGAAAGACAAAAAAAAAATTTGGTTCTTTTAAGAGAATCGACTCATTTTCGACGCAATTTATGGAACATTTTTGGTCCAAGTGCGATAGATTTTTCACACAATTTGACGTCACAAATAACAAAGGATTCCAAATTGCGCAGTGTTTAGGGCAATAAATTTTTCACTGAGGTAAAAAGTGCATTTTAAACTTTGATTTTCTTTCGCTTTTTGATTTTTTCTTTGCAACTCTTTGAAGAATTCTTCCACTTTTGCCATTTTCGCAAAGTTTCTTTCCTTTGCCTTCTTTTTGAGAATTGTTCATCTTGGCTTTCTTTTGCGGCAAAAAGTGCGCAAAAGAAAAACAACTAAAAAACCAGAAAAAAAAACAAAAAAAAAGAAGTGGAAAGCTCAACACTACCAACCACATCAGACAGCACGAACATGATGATCCAACACGAAAGACACTACCACAATGAGGCACGCAGTTGCGCAGTGACGTCTGACTTGCCGTTTCGGTTCGATTGCACCGCATTTGGTGGCATTGCTTGCGCGTGTGTGCGAATTGTTTGGGTGCCTCGGTATTGGTAAGCGTGATGGCGCAGCGCTTCTCACACATTCACGTGCTGCTGTGCTCCTCTGCTTGCCACAATGCAACTTTGACTTCGTTTCCTTTGTCGTAGGTCATCATGGAAGAAAAAATTTCATACGTTGCGGAAATTTCTTTTTTACCACTTCCTTCTATTTCTTTTTTTTCCTCCAATTCGTTAAAATTCATTAACTAAAAGTTTAGCATTCGCAATATCTATTTTTTCAAAATAATTATCTTTCTTTTTTCTTCCGTTTTTAATCGTATTTTTTATTTATTTCATTATTTTTTTTTTTTAATTAAATTGAAGCGAAAAACAATTCTTTGGCGATTTTTTGCGTATTTTTCCCCCGGTTCACATTCGCATATCCGACACGAGTTTGCTCGTTATTCGCAAAATTCGCTTACATTCGCATAAAAACATTTAATGTTGTTTTTCTTTTTCGAAATTGCGTCACTTTTGAAGTTCAATAACACTTTTCCGAACTGAGTTTACGAAACGACACACTGCAATATGAATATATATCTGCATATTTATTTATTTACAATATGTAAAGAAATATGTACATATATTTATATGTATAGAAATTGAGTCGCAATATGAAGGTAGATCTTTATAATATACTCTAGGTGCATATATACACCAGATAGAGCCCGTATTGGTGCGCACGGATGTTGGTGTGCGTCTATGGCAATTCAACTGGCGTTGTTGCTTGCACAATTTTCCGTGCCAAACGATTCAAAGTCGCGCTCCGCACTGACAAAAGGGTAGAGAAATTTTTCCGCATTTGCCTCCAGCCGACTTTGCCGACTAGACATGCGAATACTCCGACCAATTCGATGGCAATTGCACAGGCTGAGAGGCGGAGGGACACATGGAATTGTGCTGCCGCTGGTGCTAGTGCTGCTTTTGCTGTCATTCGCCTCACCATCGCCGTCGCCTTCGTCGTTGTCTACGTCGGCGTCGTCGTCGTCGTCGTCGCCATCGTCATCATGGTCGTCGTTGCAATGCATTGAGCCCATTTCGAGTTAAGTTGCTCCGAAGAGCATCGTTGCTAGCGTCAAAGCGTCGCATCGCGTCGCGTCGCCCCGTTTCGAATTCAATTTCATAGAAGAATCCCCAACCGATTGGGAGACCTCTCTTACAATTGTTATTCTCTCAGTGCCTAGAGTCCAGCGTTGTGTAGGTATGCCAAATCGTTCCGTTCGCTATTGAGCGCAATAAGAGTGCAATTTCGCAGTGAGTAAAATGCACAAGTGCAACAACAAAACCCTGTGAATTGTCTTGTTTCTTTTTGCTTTTGTTTTCATTCATTGCTTTTTATTTTTGTTTTTTTTTCTTTTGATTTGAGAAAATCGTTTTCATATGAGCTCAAATTCAAATGCTTCGCATCAAGTGCATCAAACGCAGTCAGTCAGTCAGTCAGTCAGCCAGCCAGCCAACCAAGCAGCCATCTATCATCTCAGGCAGTCATCCAAGAAGCTTATAAGAGAGTGCAGAACACAGTCATGTTCCCATCTTTCATGTCCATCAGTTACCAATAATTATTGTCTTGGGCTTTCGAAATGAATACACACACATACAATATTAACTTCGAGATGATACACTGAAAAAAAAAATTTGCTCTCCATCGACCGCTAACTTAGGAACCTTACTGATTAGACTAAAACAATTGCTCTGGAAAATGGAAAAGATATTGATCATTTCGAAAGAGCGTCTCTAATTTCCTAGGAATAGTTTGCCGATTCTATTTTTAGACACATCGAAAAAAATATAAAAATTAAAAATCATCTCCATATCAAGTTAACATTCCAACGAAAGTCCTCACATGCACACGTACACTGAGAAAATATTTCAGAAAATTTTGGCTTTGAAATTTAACTGTTATTCCAATTCAAGCACAAAATGCTATAAAATCTTCATTGGGAAGATCCCTTCAAGTCCAAAGTCTCCATTATTTTTAAATAAAAAAAAAATTTTACCGTGTTCTCTTAATCCTCTACAACAGTGGTTCTCAACCACTTTGGTCAGCGAACAACCAGTGGCGTAGCGAGACATTTCGGCTCTTAGCACAATGGTGGCACAATGGAGGAAACGCAACCCCTGCCCTCTTCGACCCCCTCACTATGCTACTGCGAGGAACCAATGGATTTTTACTAATTCTTAAAAAAACTCCCTCAAATACTGCGATAAAATATATTTTTGGCAGACCCCAAACCCATTACAACCCACATAGGATGAATATTCGAAATTTTATTATATTATTATTTAACATCATTACCTCCCCATTATGGGTTAAAATACTGTAATTTTTCTGTCATTTTTGACTTAATCACCAATATATAAATAAGGAGTCGATTGGTCGTCTTTCGTGCATTAGGAGGCTTCGCATGCCATCAGATTGAGAACTTCTGCTCTACCATAATGAAGCAGAGTTCAGTTGAAGCTCTCCTGTTCTTTGGCACGACTCGACCCGATTCTGTTTGTCAGTGCATTAATGATTGCGTTGGTTTGCTTGGCTGGGTTTTTCTTTTTTTGTCATCTCTCCCTATATATCTCGTCCCGAAAGCCCCATCCGTCTGTTCGGTGTTAAGCAATGTTGGTTTTTGATTTGTTCTTTTTTTTTTTTGCTCCGTTCATTTTCAATAAGTGCAGAATACAATTTCATTGTATCGCATCTGAACTGCATTCTTTGCTTGCGCAGTCATCGTTGCTCCATGCTCCCCATCTAGCTAGTTGAAGCTGCTCGCATCTAGCCAGCTCCGTGCATCTAGCCAGTGCATGCACAGCATACTGATTCAGAGTGTAGTGACTATCGAGAGCAAATCCTCCAATAATGAGGTCTTTACTAACGTTTACTCTCCGATTGGATGCCCCTACCGGGCTCCCACTGCATGCGGCGCTCAGTACAGGAACACGATATACGAGTACGAGTCTCGACTGCACATAAATAGCTACTTGTTCTTTCTCGTGCTCGTTCTTGTTCTCGTTCTGGTTCTCGTTCTCGTGCTCGTGCTCGCTGTCGATGGCGTGTTCTCATTTTCGTGGCGCACTCCAATCGAAGTACATGAATTGCGATTGTATGTACTTCCTCAATGCACATACATACATGCGTACATAGCCCCAACTTACATACATATGTGCTGAGTGAACTGATATTACTCGTACATCGACAATGAAACGCTGTTCATTGCCCACGGACACTCCTCGCGTCCTGCGTCCTCCATCCTCGCATCCTCGCATCCAACCATCCTTCCTCTTTCATCGTTTTACGTTCTCCATTCTTGGTTCTACGTTGTTTGGTGTTGCAATTTTTATTCAATTTCAATGCTACGGCAACGGCTGCGAGTACGACTGCGACTACGGCTGCGACTGCAGCTTCGGCTGCTACGCTTCGCTTCGATGCAAGTTTAATTAAAATCATGCAAGTTCCGACGGCGAATTACATGTAATACAATATACAAAGGCACTCAGCATTCCACCGCTGCAGCTCGTTGTGCATTGCTCATTGCACTGGATTCGATTGGACCGGACCGGACTGCATATATTGTTCTGTATGCACGCGGAGGGAAAGACGATCGCTCCGATGCAAATGTGTGCAAGAAAGTACGAAAATGTCTTTGTCAGGAAAGTTGCTTTTGTCTTCTCTTTGCGAAGAATCTCACTGGAATATGAAGATATGAATTTCTGCTCAGCTACTTTGTATTCTTTTTTGTTCTTGTTTGTTCATTCTTCATGTTTTAAATATATATACATTATGTTTTTTTTTTTCTTCTTTATGTTAAGCGATAATAGCTCTGAGGTACTGTCTCTGTTTGTCTTTTGAATGAGAATTTAGGTTGACTCCCCGAGGCAAGCAAAGCGTTTTAAAAATTTACGATCGAAATTGACCTAAAAAAGCTCTGCACTTTCAGATTCTTTGAGATTTCTGTAATTAAAATTCTCTGAGCAATAAAATATGAATTTCCGCTTCCCAATCAAAAAGCCATTTTAATGACTCACTATATCTCAGTGTATCGGAGAAATGTGATAAACTAATGAACAAAAATACTGAGCTCTCAAGCAAAGATACACGTCTCAGGGGAATGTTTGTACGTATATAAGAATATTAAGACATAAGCACATGGAAGAGTCTATATTTGGAGATAAATAAAATTTTTATCGGAATTTATTATGCTTAAAAGGACAATAAAATCAAGAGGTTTATTAATGGGCTATTTCAAAACTGCAATACTTGTATGACCTATCCAAGAAGAATTGGGCAAAGATTATAAAGCGATGGATTATCGGAAATAAGTCTACTAACCGGGATCCCATGAGGAATGTTAATTGAAAATAGTCCTGCAGTTTCCGTAAAATCGATCATTTTTCTCATATACATACAAAACACCTCTTTTGCCGACGTTCGACACTTTGAAAACTCTTCGAAACTCAAGTCCCTGGAGGTCTCTACTTATTTGTCGTCCTTTCTGCTTTGTCCAAACGTGACGGCATTCCCTAACGGCTTCACTCTTATGACTGAAAACGTGTAATACATATCAAATCAAATATGTCCTCAATTGATGTGTCTGAAGGATGTTTGGACATTTTTCTCAAAGCTCAGCGATGTTCTTTGATTTAAAAGACAATTTATGCAGTCAAATTGCTTAATTGTTATTTCTTAATCCATGAAGCTGGGAATAAGAGGATTTCCTTCTAGCCAGAAAAGGCAATCATCGTCATTGGAGTCATATCTATCGCAATAGCAATAAACAATCTTGAGTCTCAAGCTTTCTCATACTTATATGAAAAAGAGCATTGAGATATTTTCAGGAAATAAAGACGAGGATCGTTTCTAATCCATTCTATTTAATTCCATAGAAAAATTGCAACTCTATGGCCATTAAAATTATATTTACCATCACTAAAAAGGTGGGATTTTTTCAAAGTAAAAGTGTCCAAAAGGATTTCTTGAAAAGAGGCAGCTAAGACCTGAACCAAAGTGCCCATAGAAAAAATCAAAGCCGGTGATCGAAATTATTAACTTAAAAGCCGGACCCCAGGATTGCAAAAAAATTTGATTCTTTTACCAAGTCTTGGTTTTATCGTCAAAGGAAAATCTGTTTGAAAATCTGTTTCAGTTTTTTTTTTAGAAAATTCGGAGAACTAATATACATAGAAGGAGTAACAGCGAAAATTTCAAACGATACTTTTTCAGAGCCAACTGTTTTCCATTGATCGGTAGAGAATATTATAAAGAATTAAAAAAAAAACAGAGAATTGGATTGCGATAGTGGAGTCGAAGAATGTAGGATTTAGGAATATTTTCTGAGTTTTAGGTGATCATCAAAACATTGAGTTTCCTCTCATAAGAATTTTCACCATTTAACAATGTTTTTAAATTTTTGAAAGCCATGGTCCGAAGGGTCCTATAACTTTGTTGGGCTCTCATTTACATTATTTCACTATTCATCCTTAACTCATTTCTTGTCTATTTTCAAAGGATTTTACTCTTCGTTAATATGCAGAGAGGTTTCTCGAATATTAAGCTTAAAACATTGAAAAAATATTAAAGAATTTACCTGTTCTTTTTTCTTACGAACAATTTTCAATGAATTCGCCGTTTATAAATCCTTGCTACGCCGGTTTTTCGAAACGAAGAACCACAATTCCACTTTTCGATGAATATTTGTTCCTTTTTTTTCTCTCTCTCTCTCTCTTAAGCTCCATAATGGATTTAAAGTACCTTGAGCACTTTTACCCATAAAGGGAAAACAACGTTTATTTTTAGATTTTCAATCATTTTCATAAGAATAGAACTCACACTCACACTTGGTGCAATGCTCTAAATGGAAAAATTGCACTGAGCACGCAAAAAGTTTTCACTCTTTGATTTTTTCTATCACAGTTTCTTTCATTTCTTTTTAGCTGAAACAATTTTCTTATTTTGCTTTAAAAAAAAAGAATTCAGCTTAAAATTGTTCAAAAACTTTAATGCAAGGACGAAGGAACGTCGCACAAGAAACGAGACATTGGACGGTGCAAGAGTGCATTGCTGCCCCAATGGCCAAGAACTTCAAAAGGTGAATTGCATTCGAGGAGGCGACGGCAAAAAAAGAAGACTGCGACAGCGACCACGACCACGACACGACACGACACCGAATGTTCACGACAGTGGGCGGCCAGCGGGACGGCGGAGTGGACGAGACTCAAAAGCTGGGACTGAAACCGAGGCCGAAACCACAGCCATAGTCATAGCCATGGACATGGTTCCTTTGAACTCTTTTTGCTATCTAACTAAGGTGAAAAGACGCACGCGATTTGCCGCGATTTCTTGCGCTCGGCATGACATGACGAATTGAAATGTGAATGCGTTTTGCCTTCTACCAAATGCGAGTGCCGATCAATCACAAAACGCAAATGCTTTTGCCTCTCTCGCAATTATTTGCAATCGAAATCTTATGCGCTCTTCGCGTTGCACTTTTTCCATAAAAGAGTGCAAGCAAGCGAAGAGTGCAAAAGGACAAGAGACACCAAAGCACTCTTTGCTCTCTTTGAGCTTTTTATACTTTATATTGTTGCTGCTGCTGGTTTGGTTGTTGTTGTGTGACAACTTTTAGCAACAGAACATGCAAGAGATTCGAGTGTAATTTTTTCGTTCTTGAGCCGGCTTACTTGAATCGTTTAACCCTCTCAAAACCGTTCGAACCAAATGTTCATTGATTTTGAATGCAAATCGTAAGGATTTAAAAATTTTTCTTCGTAGGTAATTGTCTTACTTTCAACCACATGATGTAGCTGCACACGTGCTACTGTTACTTACCTGTTTTTAGCGCTGATTTGCAATAACAAATTACAATAACCATGAGTGGTAGACAAGTGAGCTGTGAACACATGTCTGGCATTAACCCCAATTTGACAAAATTTGAGTTGTGAAACTCTTGAAATACATGTGCGACATCTTACGATAAAAATTTTGTAATCAACAGTTACTACCATTTGAAAATTAAAAACGCTAACATTGATTTCTTAAGATCCAAGCGGACATTTCAATAACAGCCAAAGAGGAATCATATCTACACAAAAGTAGCTTGTTAGTGAGAGTTCGAATTCTTGAGGCAACCCAAAACACCATTAAAAGAAGTGCTGGAGAAATATCGATAGCCGATAGACTGAAATATCGATAGTATCGATAGTAATATCGGGAAATATATTTTAAAATTTAAACTCATTTCATTTGCTAGTGATTTCAATCAAGCATGTTTGAGCTGTTTTACATTTAAATATTAACCATTTGAAAGTTTTAAATTTGAAAAATTAATGGTGGTCATATAATAATTTAATACAATACTGAGCATAAGTATCCCTGCTCATTTAATATCACGTGGTAATATACAAGAAGCCGAATTTTAAAGCCTTTCCTACTCAATTCTCCATACTTTGTCACTAGCTCTGATGCTAGGAAATGTTTTTGTGACTCTTTTCCTTTGGATTTTAAAAATCTCCCTGCATTTCTATTTTCTTTACGAAAGTGATCAGTAAAAATCCCTTGTAAACATTTGAAGTGATTTTCGGTTAAAGGTAAAATCGAAAAATTCCCTCAAACGGAAACACCCCCTCATTCTGCCATCAGTGCATAGAATAAAATGATAGCATGCCGCCTATAGTTCTCATTTGGTTTGTAAAATGGGACACTTAAGATAGGCAGAATTTCTAAAGATTTTTCAGGACGTGATGAAGCAAGAACGTGAGTAAGTCATAATCATCATCACCATAACCGTCATCATCACCGTTACCATCACCATCAACACCATCAACACCATCATCACCATCAACACCATCATCACCATCATCACCATCAACACCATCATCACCATCAACACCATCATCACCATCGTCATCACTAACCACACCATCGTCATCACTAACCACACCATCAACACCATCAACATCACCATCATCATCACCATCTCCAAGTCCATAATCATCACCATCATCATCACTAACCTCACCATCACCATAATCATCACCAACCTCACCATAATTATCACCATCCTCAACATCATCGTCACCAACTTTTCCATCACCATCATCATCACCAACCTCAACATCATCATCAACATATTCATCACCAACTTCACCATCATCATCACCATTAAGGTAAGTGTACCACGTAAGGCCCGGCTCCTCGTAAGGCCCACTTTCATTTTAACCAACTTCTAACTATCAAATGTTTCTGTACTTGCACATGTTGAAACATGTCCCCAAGTTATTTAGTAGAAATAAAAAATTAAGACAATCGCACTATATTTGCGGCGACACAGTCAATTGAAAATAACAGAGGCGTAAAAAAGCCATTTTTATAGTGGACGATGCTTAAAAAATAATGATCTATAGTGAAATTGTGGATTGCTTTCTTAAAATAACAAAGTTTGTTGTATTGTGAAGATACAGAGGTATGTTTATGGTAAAAAAAATCAATAGCAAATTTTTTTTTCTTGGAAGGCCTATGAAGGCCCACCATAAAAAATTTAACAACGGTCATTAAGAAACCTTATATTGAGTTGCTTTGAGGTCAAAAGACGGCAACTATACCTTTTTTTTGCTTAAATAGCGTTTAATCTTTAATTCTTAATCAAAAACAGGTTAGTAACATTCGTTAAGTTTTTTTTTAAACAAACGAATTTTGTCTGATATTTTAATTTTTTTTACTAGCTTTTACAATATAAATTAACATAAAAGGCTTTCAAAAGTAATGAATGCAAGTTTGGGTTCATTATCTCAAACAAGGAGTAAGTGGGCCTTTTAAGGTACACATGTTCCTCGTAAGGCCCAAAATGACGTTTTTTTAAATCGTATTTTAGGAGCTTTTCCGATAATGATTTTTGGCAGAATTTTTTGTTTTTCTATAGAAAATTTATCAAATAAAACAACACAAAAACAATCGGGTTTCTATCATCAATACTTTGTACGCTGTAATCGAAAAGGTGTTAGGTGGGCCTTACGTGGTACACTTACCTTATTATCATCATCATCACCAACCTCACCATCATCATCACCAACTTCTCCATCATCACCATCATCACCAACTTCACCATCACCATCATCATCATCGTCATCATCATCACCATCAACACCATCAAAAACATCAAAAACATCAACACCATCCTCACCATCACCGTCACCAACTTTTCCATCACCATCATCATCACCAACCTCAACATCATCATCAACATATTCATAACCAACTTCACCATCATCATCACCAACCTCACCATCATCATCACCAACTTCACCATCACCATCACCATCATCGTCATCATCATCATCATCACCATCAACACCATCAAAAACATCAAAAACATCAACACCATCATCACCATCATCATCACCATCATCATCACCATCATTATCACCAAAGTAATCGATTATTTCAATAATAGATAGTTCCAGTAATCAAATTTTTCAAAAATAAGTTGGTTCAATAAACGATAGTTTCTTTAATCGATAGTCAAAATTATCGATGGGTTCAAAAATCGATAAGTTTCAATGATCGATATTTTCAACAATCGATATTTCCGATAATAGTTTCTATAATCGAAAGTTTCGATGATCGAAAATTTTTACAATCGATAATTTTGATAATCGAAAGATGAATTTTCTAGGGATGAGTTGGTTATTCAAAATAAAAATAAAAGCTATATATAAATCCATACAAAAAATAACTCCGACATGACTTAAGTATTTACAAGTAGGGGTCGGAAAAATTGGCATAAATTTAACTAAAAATTGCTTTGCATATTTTTTTTTATTTATTTATTTATTTACTTATTTATTAAATTTATTCATTTTTTTATTTACTTATTTTATTTTTTTTCTTAATAGCCAAATAATAAATTATTAAGGCTAACTAGAATTATTCGCTAGCAACTAAGCCTTCGGCATCATTTTTAATTTTTTAATTCAATTGATTTCAAGAATTTTTAATGAATTTATTTCAACACAAAATTCGAACTGAATTCAAATTTGAATGTACGTTAAAAGTTTTCAGTATCCCAAAAGACAAAAATACCAAATGAAAATGAAGCATTTTTGTGAGACACGCATATAAGCGGGGAAACTCGTTTCAATTTTACAACTCGAGCAAAATAAACACGGCGCATATAAACGAGATGCGCATATAAGCGAGAACCTAATTAACAGAATCCGTTGAATCCAGTGTATTTTCAGTTCCCTATATTCTGTTATGCCGTATTTACACTTTTGACATTTTTTCAGTGCCGTAGCAACCATAGGGGCGAGAGGGGGCTTGCCCCCACGCATTTTTGTTTTTGCCCATGAATAAAATTGAAAAAATAATTTTGTCCCCCCACGCAAATTGGAAAAATAATTTTCCCCTCCACGCAAAACAGAATTGCTACGGCACTGCATTTTTTCCAAAATCTCTTTCAAAATAATCGCCAACAAAAACAACAAACAAGCAAAAATAGTTTTGTCAAAAATTGTTGACGTTTAAAATTGTTGATTGTTTTGAAATAGATTTTGGCAAAATCTTCAAAAGTGTAAATACGGCATTATACTTGTTTTGCTGAAGGAGTAGTTATAATCAACAACCTTAGCGGTCATGGTTGCCGTTTAACAAATTTTTTATTTCACCAAAATATACATTTATCCACCCAGTCGGAAATTGCACTACTTCTGCACTACCGCCTAAGTAGTGAAACCACATCCTGTCAAATTAACAAACTTCTTTTAAATGTGCCAAAACGGCTACTTGCTTGCGGCTCGCAACTAAGTTACCCAGCTTTTGGAACACTGTGCTCATTTTGGGTACTTTTTTACCGACAACGTGGCCACAAACCTGCTAAACGAAATTTAGGGCGCCGAATTCAATTCAATCAACAGTTTGTTTTAGATTGGCTCTAGTGTTTGAAACATTGCGGTTTAAAATTATGACTTGCTTCATTATAATTTATAGGTACCTATATATTTAGTTCTATTATATATATTTTCCTGTGCAAAACTTCATTGTAATCGCAACGTTAATTGGTATTTTATAAGTGCTTCTTTTCAATTTACTTCCATCAGATTAATTTAAAAAGTGAAGCATACTTTGAGGGGAAGTAAAAGTGTTGACCTATAATTTTTTTTTATATATTTGTTCAGTTAAAGGAAAATGTTTTCAAAATTAATTTTAATATTTGTGATGTTATATGGCAAGATGGCGTTATGGGAAAGCAAATGGCTAGCAACTGAGAGTTCTGAATTTCAATCTCCGCATTTTAGGGCAAGTAAAATGTTTTAAGTAAAACACAAAATTATGCTGGCATACTTTAGAGATCCACAGAAAATGTCCATTAACTGATCCAGTCCCAAATAATCAACATCACTATTGTATTCAACGTATTTCGGTTATTATTTCTAGATATGAAAGCCGTCTATCGATTTTTTTGCACTAGCTGAGTATAATTTATTGGGAGATGGCCGCTATTTGCACTTCCTCTAATTGATTAGGAAAATAGTGGCATTCAAGCTACAGTGCAAATCGCAGTGTGCAATATTTGCACTGCTTTTTTTGTACGCAATTTGACAAGTGCAAATATTGCACACTGCGTTTGCACTGTTGCTTGAACACCACTAATAAGTCATTTGAGTACATTTAGCGAATTGCCAGTACGATCGACAGAAAAGGAATTGACACTATCAGTGTTGCACTATCGAGCGACTCTCTCCCTAATCTAAATACGGACGTTGCTGTTTTTGCTTTTGATACAAAAACTGACTATTTTAGCATTTATTTACGGTTTTTGCTATATTAGTGGTATTCGAGCAACAGTGCAAACGCAGTGTGCAATATTTGCACTTGTCAAATTGCGTACAAAAAAAGCAGTGCAAATATTGCACACTGCGATTTGCACTGTTGCTTGAATGCCACTATTATAAAAAGCTGGAGAGCTATCGATAGTTGCGACCATCGATAAGTCTCGATGTTCGATAGTCTAAAATATCGACAGTATCGATAGTATTATCAGGAGATAAATTTTAAAACTTGAACTAATTTCATTGGCGAATTGCTAGTGATTTTAATCAAGCATGTTTTTGAGCTGTTTAACATTTACCTATATATCCACCATTTGAAAGTCTTAAATTTTAAAAATTAATGGTGGTCCCGTAATAATTTAATAAAATACTGTGCATACCTATCCCTCTTCAATTAATATCCCGTGGTAGTATACAAGAAGCCGAATTTTACAACATTTCTTACTCAACTCTCCATACTTTGTAACCAGCACTGATGCTTGGCATAATTTTGGTGACTCTTTTCCCTTGGCTATTGAAAATATCCAGTATTGTTTTCTTTAGGAAAGTGATCAGTAAAAATCCCTAAATATTTGAAGTGATTTTCGGTTAAAGCTAAAATCGAAAAAATCCCGCAAAACAGAAAAACCCCTCGTTTTGTCTTCAGTCCATAGAATAAAATGTTAGGATTACGCCTATAATTCTCATTATACCCAGCGTAAGCGGGGTATATTAGTTTTGTGCAAATCTTGCAACAGGGAGAATTAAGCTCCGGAGATATAGAAAAATATATATAGAAATGATCAGGATCAAAAACTGAATCGATTAAGACATGTCTGTCCGTCCATCCGTCTGTCCGTCCGTCCGTCCGTCCGTCCGTCTGACCGTCTGTCCGTCCGTCTGACCGTCTGTCCGTCCGTCCGTGGTCGGATCTCCTCCGAAACGGCGGAACCAATGAAGTCGAAATTTGGCACACATGTATATTGGGGTCCGAGTATGATCCTAAGTAAAAATGGGAGACATCCGCCCACTGCCACGCCCACAAATGAATTTATTGTGTTTTCAATAAAATGCTTGTAACTTGCGAACCACTCAATACATTCCATTGATATTTGGTGTACTAGTAAACTACAAAAAGGGACATATCCTGCAAAAAATGGACGCCGTCCTCTTCGAGCCACGCCCACAAATAAGCCCGCAAATAAGGGCTTATCGTAACTTGTGAAGTAAAAGGCGTAGACGCTTCAAATTCGCAACATAGGTTGACCAAGGCAAATTAAAGGTGTAAGAACAAAAATTTATGTAGCCCGACCACTGCCACGCCCACAAATGGAGAATTTTCGTAACTTCCGAAGTAAAAGGCGTAGAAGCTTCAAATTCGCAACATAGGTTCACCAAGGCGAATGAAAGGTGAAGGGAAATAAATTATGTGGCCCTCCCACTGCCACGCCTACAAATAGAGAAGCAAAACATAGTGCGCTCATAATGTTGGGATGCTGGGTATTTCAAAGTCGGGCTTGACCGACTTTAGCTTTCTTACTTGTTTTGTTTGTAAAATGGGACACTTAAGACTCGCAGAATTTCTGAAGATTTTTTGAGGCGTGATGAAGCAAGAACGTGAGTAAGTTTTTCTTATTTATTGGCCCGATAGAGCTGGGGAGCTATCGATAGTTTGACAATCGGTAGTTTCGATAGTCGATATGTTCCATAATCGATAGTTTTAATAATTGGTAGGTCCATTAATCGATTATTTCAATAATCCATAGGTTCAGTAATCGATTATTTTAATAATCGGTTCAATAATCGATTGTTCAATAATCAATAGTTCAATAATCGATAGTTTCTTTAATCAATAGTGCGATAATCGATAGTTCAATAATCGAAGAAAAATGGAAATATTTTCACAAGAGGCTCATGGCAATGAGCACCATGGTCTGTTTAAAATTATTTGTGTACACACTTCTGCATTGATGACATGCATGCGATAAATTCCGACTGGGATAATTTATTCGGTAGATTTATTCATGGTTGCCGTTTGCCTTAAATTTTATTTTGGACCAAAAATGTTCCATATCTGCCTTTTAAAAATATATGTACATATTTATATTTTATTTCACCTTTTTATAGAAAATGTATTGAAAACAAATCACATTACTAAAAACATATTGTGTATTGTACAAAACAAACAACATTTAAAAATTATGGGTATAGCTTTTTCGCCAGCATTAGGTTGTTTAATGTCTCATCCAAATTGATGTACCAAATGTATCAAACAACCCAGCCGGAAATTTCACTACTTCTGCAGTACTTCCGAAGTGGTGAAAATTCATACTGCGACTACTCGCATTACTAACCCTGACTTCTAATGAAGTTTGTTAGGAGATGGCCGCTATTTTCAGTACTTCAAAATTCATGTGTTATTCATTAGGTAAAGGAGTGTATGACCCTGATCCGCATGAAAACTTCAATTGGGAAAAGTGCACGTGGTGGCTGGCTAAAATGGATCCAATGTGCATGATTATTTCATTTGTAAATAGAGTATATCGTCGCCTTACTTCCAAAACCTCGTATCTACAAAAATGCTGTTTTTCAGAAAACGAAAAAAACTGATTATCTTACGTAAATTTCACTTAATTAACGATTTTACTTTTTTAAACCATAGCTAGGATATTTACTGAAGACTCTGAACTGAGTTTACGGTACGAAGCTCACTAAAGAAGTAGCACTGGCTGATTTTGTCACTTACGTGTTTTTGGTCCTTTAGAAAATTACAAATGTTGTTACTTACGAGGTTTTGTGCGAACTAAAGAAGACGTGGCTTAAAGTTTTCATTTCTTTTTAATGTAACTTAAAGCAAATATTTGGAACATAAAAAGAATAAAAATAACAATTTGAACTTAAATTCAATTATTTCAGTGAAAATATATGTAAAAAAAATTTGTCGTATAATTTCCCAATCTGCCACTTTGGTAAATATGAGCACTACAAGAGCTGTATTTCTCTAGATACGCCACTGGTTTCAGCTTAACTATAATTGCAGCCTAAATTTGCTTTTTCGCTTTTGTGTCTCTGTTTAAACCGGGACATTGAGACAACATAAGTGCATAATTCCCCAGTAGAAAATATCGCACTGAAACCATCAAAGGCATGCAATGATATTGAGAGTTATTGAAACTATAAGCTCTTTCGGTTGAAATGCCCTCTTTTTTATTTATTTTTATTCTGTTTCATATTGATAAATTATTGACTTAATTATTGCTAAAGACATTTCCTACTTGGTTACATTTTATTGTTTAGAGATGTTATATTCTAACCAAAAACAAATTTGCCGTTTAAACGTCATATGAGCCACTTCAAGTTTATTAATAGAACAATAATTTACATATACGAGGTTTTAGAAGGAATTTTAAGGTAAGCTTGCAGATACGAGGTTTTAAAATTTGCGATAATTACTTTTTTCTCATACAAAGTCACTGAGTTGGAAATGCCATGTGGGGCAAAATGCGTTTCTCTATTTTATAAGCTAAAAAAACCAATTTCATAAAAATGTCAGATACGAGGTTTTGGAAGTAAGGCGACGATATGCTGCTAACATGAATCATAATATTATATCATTCTGAACAAAGACTATGGTGCCAACGGGAGTAAGAATTTCATTTGAAAAAATAATATGTATTTAATATTTTAAAAAATTGGCGGATATGGCCATATTTCGTCTCTTCGTGACTGACACATTTTTGCCTTTGGAAAGACTTAAGAGTTTCAATTATCAAAACATCTTAAGTACAAAAAAATTATAAAACTTTTGAGAATTGTAGCACACAGATTGAAAAACATCTTGTCATGCAAATTTCATAGGATCTTCATTAAAAATGGGAGTATACAACCCTCTTTCAAATGAAAATTTCATTTGAAGAAGAGTCTGTTGCAACGCGCTCTTACTTCTGTGATATTTTCACTAGAAGATCATTTGAAAAATCATCAATTGACCTCTTTCGAAATGAATGCTTCACTACTTCTGCATTAACGATTTGTTCATGCATGGGATAAAGTCCGGCTGGGAAAATAAAAAATGTACCACATTTGGTACAAATACACCCAAACGGCAACAGTGGATCTACCGCATAAGGGGTAGAATTGGGAACACTGAGCATATGGTGCTATATGACACTGAGTTTAGTTTGAAATATCGTCTAAGAAGGTTGCTTGCGCGGAAAAAATTTTGAAAAATGATTATATTTTGATTGAAAGTACGTGGGAAATAACTGCAGAAATCTGCGGGAATATTTAAAAAAAAATATACAGTATATAAATATTTAAAATGCATGCGTCCGTTAAAAACTATTTCGAGAAGTGTGTTCATATTTGAGTAACTGAAAAATTGGAAAATTCAATAAGAAACGAAATGGTGACAGCGCCGAAATCAACACGAAAACAAAAACAAAGCTGAGAGTCGATAACAACAAAAAATTGCAAGTGCATTTTAAAAATAGCAACAAAAACAATTCGAATCAAGTTCAAGCCTCATTTGTTTTTGTTGTTGTCTGCATTCGCGGCAACACACGTGCCCCCTTGAGCTACACATTACTTTTCTTTCAAGTGTCATATTTGAAAAAAAAAATATAAAATTTTTTTTTGTAAAATTTTTAATTTTTGTTTTTGTTTTGTAGATTTTTTTGTTTACTTTTTTTTGAACCATTCATCGAAATCTTCGCATCTGTGTGGACATCACCCACAGCCGCATTGCAGATTCAAAAGCGAAATACAAAAAAAAAAAAACCGGAAAGAATTCAGTTTTCTGAACAAGTGAATATGTGTTGGGTAAATTAAAAAACAGTTCACATCGAAAAAGAATGCGTTCGGAGCGTCGAAATTCCGTGAAATCAAGCTGAAGCAGTGACTCAGCTTAGCGTGGAAGAGAAGAAAACCCAAACGAAGGTGAGTGCGTTTGTTTGATATTGTTTTTTTTTTATTTTGATCAACTTGTTGATAGCTGCTAACAATTTATCAATGGAGTCTTAAGTATACTTACCTCATAGTCAGGAAATTTTTTTTTTTTTTTTCGCTTAAAATTCTTTCTTTTTTCACACAAAATACTCTCAATGAAAGCGCGTTTATTGAGCGAAATTTTATTTTAGATTTCGATAACAGTCAAAAGTTTAGATGCCTTCAAGGGGGGAAATTGTGAAAATAAAATAGGGACTGCTAAGTTTATGAAGTTCCAATGACATTTGAAAAGTTGTGCGTCAAAATCCGTATAATGTCCATCATGTGGCTAGTTCAAGCAATATTGACTTCGGCGGGAAGCTTTTCTGCTTTTGAGTAAGAATTTTCTTTAAGTGTTCCAATAAATTCAATAAAAAAAAGTGAGTCTGTGCATTTTCGGCGGATTGGTCGACGTAAAGTACCCTCAAAAGTCTACTTAAAGGAGTCTGAAGTAAAAAATGCGCTAGTACATTTGTGACTAGATCCGGAGTATTTTGCGAGTAGTTAGAATTTTTCCTAGCGTGAATTTTTCCTAGCTTAAAAAATGTTTACAGAAAAAGATAGTGATGACCTTATTGAAGGGGTGAATAATAGAAGACCGTAAAAACACCCCTCCCTCTCTCGTTCTTTCTCTTATAAATTTGATCTTCGGTTCCACTCCCAGCGGCCAACAGTTCCTACCGCCTAAAAAGTATACGAGATTGTAGGCGACCTGCCTACCAATAGCTTACAAAGTATACGAGCGTACCGGATGAACACCACACAGCCTCGATTACTTTATGTGGCGATGGTAGGCGTTCACTCTACAAAACGGCCACGCTCGAACAAAAGTATACTCGGATTCTTTATGAGGTCGTGGGCATACCGCCTAAGAAGTGTGTTACAATTCATCGCTTCTGTAAGCGCAATTTTGGCCGCTGAGATATTAATATCTGCATATTTGATGTATCAATTCTATTTTTAAATTCTCTTATCGCCTTAAAATGAATTAAATAAATTACAGAAGCATTCTTAAAATACTTTACACTAATTGCCCGTCTACTTAGCACCTTGTTACCTCCATTCATTCTGAGCTATTTATCGAGATGAGGCTTATTTATGGTCCAGTCGTAGCAAGCGAGGTGACAAGGCCGGAGAACACAAATAATTATCAAAGACAGCAGTCAATCAAGTTGTAAGAATTCGAAATTTTTCGTTTGGGTCGTCTCGCTTTTCTCCGTTTTTTATTTGACGCGAGGCTTCTCAGTCAATTTTTTGATGCTTTATTCGCTCTTCAAATCTGAAATCTGATTTAATTTTGTTTATTCTCTAAAAAAAATTCCGCAGAGGCATTTGTTCATGCATTAAAATTCCTAGCGATAATTCAATATTGATTTAATATAATTTTTACGACGGCTTCTTAGGTGTGCCCGTTACAGTACGGATACTTTTACGTCATTCGAATCGGCGATAACATGGAAAAATTTTTCATACTTTTGCAGGTTTAAGTATTAAGCTAATCTTTCATATAAACGGAAATAAAAACTTTTGGTCCTAATAGAAATCTGAGAGCCTTTTAGGCATTAAGGCTAGGGCATATTCTTCTCTCCTCTGTAGATGAAACATTCAAGTCCAATAAATTAATATTTGATGAGGACCACGAGAGCTTTTCTCCAGCATTATTTTCCTCGTCGTGCACTCAGCAAAGTGTGAATGAATGAATTAACTAATGAATCAATTATGTTAATCCAGAACTTCATATTTTCGTCTTTATTTTATTATATTATTTGATCAATACAAACGAAATGACGTCATTTTTTGCCAATTATTCGCCGACGATTTCGGTTTCACTTTTTGCTCTCACGCTTCATTCATTGCCATTTTTACTCAGTCTTTTCAAAATCAAGCTCAGTCGTGTAGCTTGAATTCTATTTTAGCAGCTTGCAAGGAGACTGAAATATCACAACAATTTTCTTATCAACAATTATTTCTTTTTTTTAATTCAAACACAAATAAAATAATTATTCTGGCAGCAGCGTGAAGCATAGTTCATTTTCCAAACAATTTGACTAATTGAATGGCCAAACATGAGCATTCAGACTATTTTTAATCAAATAATGTCCATTTATATGAAGAAATGTTCGCTCAAACGTCTAGTATGATCTCATTTTAGTAATGATCAGAAATTATGACTGATAACGGCGAAATGAGTCATTATTTTTGATAAGCTTTCTTCTGTAAAAAATTCAATTATGTTTTTATTTAAATTTTGATAGATTTTCTATACAAAGAAGAACACGAGAATTCCTTACAGCTAGGAAGGAAAAAAAGTCTACTCATTCCATGTTGAAAAAATCACCTCATCTGTGTGTGGCACTTTTGCAATTGATCAAGCCTTTTCTGTTCATGACAATCGTAATTAATGACGTCGGTCAGTCGTTTGCGGCGACAAATGCGTCCAGTCCTCAGCTTACATGACCTACAATATCCCTGCAGTCATTACGACTGCTCTTGAACTATTCCACAACCAGTTGCATCTAGACTGGTACTGCTCTATCATGACTTGAGAGCGTGAGTATTAGGGCGTTTCAGACGTGAAAAAAAGTCTTCAATTTCGAAGACGGCGGGGTCTCAAACGAAAGATAATGTAAATCGAAAAATTTGGGCATCATTTAAAATTTCTTAAATTGAGGTTTAGAGGTCGCTCAGAGGACTTGAATTTTCGTCAAATAACGCCTTAAAGAGAGCCAAAATTTTTTTATTTAGTTTTTGTAAATTTAGAATTTTCAATTTGACAGATTTTCAACTTTTTCTGTATACTTTTAGGGGCAGAAAACACAAAAATTGATTTCAATTAATGGGTTTTCCAGGAACAGTTCGATGTTTTACCGATCAATTGATTCATAATATGTTTAAGCGATTCGAAAACATTTATTTGCATAAAAATTTGTTAATGTAACAGACTTGCATTTAGGATATATACCAAAAATGTTACATTTCAACTTAAACCCATTTTAGCTACCTCTAAACCTCAATGAAAAAGATTGAAAATCGTGCCCAAATTTTTCTTTTTGCCTAAACTTTCTTTTTAGACCCCGCCGTTTTCGAATTTCAACACTTTTTTTCACGTCTGAAACGCCCTAGTGAGTATACTATATAAATATCTTTTTCGATATTAAAAACTGTCTTCTCTCGATTCTAAGCACTCCAATAATAGGCCTATTTTCCAGTGCCAGTGCCGTCTTACCGAAATTTTTCCATCGTTTTCCCTTCTTTCTTCATCGTCTTATATGACTTCGGTGTCTATCAACGTGTATTCATCATGTGTTGTTATGCCACATTTTACTCTTCCTATGTCATCCATTCCCAAAAAGTATCCGTTTAAGAGGAGTGTCCGCAAGGAGGGAGTAGACCGTATGGAAAATTCCCGGGAATATTTAGAATCGGGCTGTATTATTATTATTTCCTACAAAAATTTCCCAGCGACTTAATTATTTTTAGAACGGCCAAACTGCTCTTGCGGTCAAATGGGTATCAATTGTTCCGTTTATTCAGAGTAAGGAAATAACCAAATGCTCCTTCGTAAATACCCTGTTATTACATACTTTATTCGATGACCAAAGATGAATATCTATAAATTTTTACTATTCACTCTTAAACTGGTCCAGATGAACTCAGTTCGGTCAAAATAACCTTCTGATTACTGCAGGGACCGAAGCCGACCACAAAAAATCCACCCACTCAAGCCAAAACGTTCACTGTGAGCTGTGTTTACTTAGATATGGATATGTACGTATATTTATATGTAAGTACCTACTAAAAGCAATAAATAGGCATACGATGTGATATGTAAATGGATTCGGCTTCTGTCAGCTGTTGCTAACGTAATTGATACGCCACATCGGTTCTCGAGAAGGTGCTTCCCAGAAGTATAGTATTTATACAATTTTCTCATCGAATCGAGGAATTCTCAGCAAGAAATTGAATCGTTTCGTCTAGTGCGATGTGTTTACTTTGAACACTTTAAGTTGGCTTGAGAATTTTTAGTGCTCTGAAGCATTCTTTCGTTTTTTTTTTAATGATTAATTCGAATATTTCAATACTCACAGCAAGAATTTTTATTTCAATTGAAATAAAATTAGGCAACATTTATGTATGTATGTATTTATGTATGTCTGTCTGGAGGGAACCAAAAAAAAAAATTCTTGAAACATTCCATATGTTGCGATTCGATTTCGTAAGTGAATGCTTTGTATGGATTTCTATTTGAGTTAGAAAAGATTAAATGAAATCAATTGAAATGAAATAGATCTACAAAATCTCGTGTCGTGGTGTTTGTTACCAAACTCCTCCGAAACGGCTGTACCGATGCTTATGAAATTTGCTGTGCATATCGGGTTGGTCTGACAATCGGACAACACCTATTTTTAATACGCCTAAGCATCAAAGTTTTGTTCCCATCGAGCGATTTTTTGTTCTAAACCCAATACATGATCAATGTTATTTCAACAAAATATAGCAGGCTTCAACATTATGTACATATGTATATGTCTTATTTTCAAAATAAGTGAAGTGTTTTATTGCTTAAGTTATGGAGACGCATTTCTTATTATTAAAAAGAAACTGATAAGCCTTTCAAAGTCTTGAGAAAAAGGGCTAAATGCGGATCCAAAGAGATATGCATGGTTTTGGTAATTGATTTTTGACGCATTAGTTTCTGCCGAGGCGGTATGAAGTTCGACGGATCAGTTAATTATTTAATAATAATTTAGCTCAGACGAGATTTCGAAAAAATTTCCCCTCAGACAAGTTGTTTTTTTTTCAATTTCATTTTCATTTCTGCAATCATAATAAATTTTCTCTCTTTATTAAATCTAACCTTTTTCTTTTGACCTTGTTTCTTGATATCAAAAAGAAAAAGAAAATTGAATTTTCACTTGGCTTTTATTATAGTCTCTTGCTTTTCCTCTCACAAGCGCAGCGGCGATGCATTCAAAGTGAGAATTCAATAAACTTTTCCTCACATTTAGCCTCTGAAAAGAAATGAAAAATGTCTGAAAAAATGAAAAACTGATGCCAGGCATGGGATGGAAGCAATAAACTTTGAAAAAGCATATTTTCCCCGGTTTATTCAGTTTCACTTTCTTTCATTTTTTCGCTTGTTTTCATATTTTATTTCAATAATCCCACCGACTGAAGTATCTGTGTTATTTTTGGCATTGAATAGAGGGAAAATGCCTGGTCGATTTATTTGAAAAATAAAGATTCATGCAAAGTGTCTTCTCCTTCGTCCTTTGCCGCAACTAGGAAACCATAAAAAAATCATTAAGGCTTTTCCTTAGGCAGCTGCACTTTAATTGCACCATGGCCAGGTAAAAGGAGGAAAATCCTTATGTTCATTGCAAATGGAAAATTCGAATTCTTTTCTACCTGCCTTGCATCCTCGCAGAGTTTCCATACTCCATAAGAGGAAGAAAGAGGAGAAGAAGAAAAACCAATGTCCCTGCTTTCTTAAGGGGTGATTTGGAATTTTTTAATTTTTTTTCTTTTTTCGTTTTCGAATTCACAACACGGACGAGTGGACATTGGCATTGGCATATGGCCAGCTTACCCGGCCGACTAGAGTCGCAAGATAATAAAATTTGGAATTTCTGTTTTTCTTTTTTTTTTCACAAAAAAAAAAATGCCATAAATTCCATTAAAAATGTTTACTCAACTGTCGGGAATAACAATTTTAGGAGATATCGATTTATGGTAGTTCATTTGAACCACTTTAAGGCAACAGTTTTCAGCTCCATTCAAAAATTTCAAGTGCAATCATTAAGTGGAGAGGTCTGGCATTGCAAAACCATCCCTTAAAATGCAATGTCAAAAAAAAAGGAATAAAATTTGCATCACGTCTACGTCTCATTAACAAGTTGAGGGAAGAATGAAATCTCTCGAATAACCGCGAAAGATTAAAAAATAAAAAAAAGATTTATTTATTCGCACCAAAAGGCTTAAGTTTCCCATGTCTCAATGTTAGTCACCCCATTGTGAAATGGAATAAGCACACGGTCGATTGTTAATTGTCCGATTGTCGATTGATGAATGAATGAATGAACGATTTGTGCTTTGAAGAAGGCAGCGCAAAGAAATTATTATGCACAATCGGCACAATATATTCATGTATATGTATGTACATATGTACGTGCATTCCTAGCCATAACAATGAAATAAAACGCATAGACATTTATGTGCATCAAAGACTGCACATGGCATTCAATAATTTCTGCATTTTGTATGGGACATTTAGGAAACGCTTCGATGCACCGATTTCCGAGCAAATGAGGCCATCTAAATACAATAATTTGATACCCATTTGTGTGATTTTTTTCTTATATTTTACGTTTACGAATATTTTTATTTTTTTGTCATATTCAAATGTGTTTTGTTTGTCTATTCAAAATATTATGTTCTGCCTGAGTACACCTTCTATTAACCGATCTCTGCCCATTTGGCAGTGGCTTACGAATCTTATGTTGATGTTGAGACACAAACATTGTAGAGATTTATGGGAGAGAGGTTGGAGACACACAGCTATATAGATATCTGCTTGATAGTATCAATTCTTATAACAGAACTTCTTGGTTTTTAAAATAACAAATTTCGTAAATTTCGTGTACTTTAATAGCCACATCTGCTTGGGTATCTAAACACCCATGAAATGCCAATGGTTCCAAAAAAAAACCTCTTAGAATCTTACCAGCCTCTTGCGAAAGGCGTATACCGCTTTCAGACTATTGCATTCAACTGATTTTAGCTGTTGTGATTTAAGCATTTAAATTAAAATCTGAATTTGGCACCAAAAAAGAATGTGTTGCAATATGAAACAGCTAAACTCGTGATTTTATTTCTGCATTTAAACAAGCTAAATTCAGGTTAAATGCAATAGTCTGTAAGCAGTATTAGAATGGAGTCTGTGAGAAAATTGTTACTACATACATACATATGTTATATCCTGAAACATTTCGAGACACATCGTATTCATCAAGAATGTAAGATTTTCCCTTTCATTGCGACTTCAAATATAGATTTTCCCTTCTCATTCTTACTCAATAAAAACATAACAAACATCGATGAAATTTCACTCAAATATTTATTTTATTTTATTTTATTTTTTCTGAAGGCTATTAACCCATTTATTGCAACAGCTTGGGCCACTTGAAGGCACACATTTGATACGTTTCGTTTGTCCTCCCCTCGGCTTAACCTCACCGTTTTGAGATTGATTTTATTTTAGTTCGTCGCGTCGCGGATATTTTCGATTAAGTGGGTGTGTTATTCCGACGCTGCAGCGCCGTCTAGATAGGTAGGCACATGCCCACTAAAATGATAATACGAAAGCGAAACTATTTTTAGACTCAAGCCTTAAGCTCTGCAGAGTAAGGAAAAGATATAAATATTCCCGTGGTACGTTTCCACTTTTTCAAAAAATGACATCGAAACTTTATTGTTGCCTATTCCGAAGTCGAATTAAAGGAAAATTTTTGCTAAACTCTTTTGGAAAAAACTTTTTAATTGAGTTCATGGAAACTTCGTGCTTCTCTTTTAGAAAAAAAAAAATTAAATAAAGAAAAAATTTGGACCCAATAAATAGAGCATTAAAATTTGAAATGGAATTTTTGACATCACGCAATGTTCTTTTTCAATTTTAATTCTAATGGCTTTCGCCTCCGATATTGTACGCACAATTAAATTCGTTAAATAGCACAATTATGACGGAGTACTGAGCAGTAATAATTTTTTAATTGTTAAATAAGCAATTGATACCACTGTAGAATGCACGCAAGTCAAACTCTTTCTTTTTTTGATTGGGTTATTAGATTGACCACAATCAGATTGGGTCAACTGCTGAAAATTATGAAAAAGTCGAAAGTTCATTAAACTCGATTATGGACTCTACATCCCTGCGGATTGAATGGAAGAATGCGTTTTGGGTGCTGTGGTTCGCTTTGGATTGAGGGAGAAGACAGAAAATGGAATGAACTTAAAAAGTTAATGCAGATTGAAATCAACGATGCTACCCATGGGGGAGACGTGCATTAACGATCCATGAATTTATTCGAAACTATGAATGAGGACATCTGTTGGACATACATTTTACAAAGGCGTGTTCCGGAGATGCTCGACTTTTGAGTGTTTCTAAAATTAAACACATTTATTTTATTTAATTATGCATGTTAATTTAACATAGTTGTTATTTCTGCGTCAGGCTTCGTCGGATTTGGGTGCACTTTTCAGATGGGAGAATGTTGTTTACTTGATCACCACGAAAATGTTTCAAGTAAATTCATTTTTTTATTTTTTTTTTTCATCTATTTTTGTTTATAGTTTTGTGTTTTAAAAAGTCATATCCGTGAACAAATCGAAATTGTGCATCACGGGTACGTGATTTCTAGCCCCGAACGATGAACGGTGGCGTATCATTGCCATCATTGCAATGCCAGTCAATGTGCCTTCCATCAACTTTGTATGTTTATTATTTTCGAGAAATGTAAAGTGATTTTATCTTTCTCATTTTTCATAGTTTTCCATGCAATAATTCGCTTTCAAAATTTTTCGTTTTTCAATGTAAATATTTCATTTTCATTGTCAAAATGTTTCCCATCAGTTTTTTTTTTTTTAACTTTTTCCAATTGTGTCGCTTTAGGTTGTCATTTGATTAGAGTCAGATTGCCATAGCAAATGTCAAGGACGAAGCTGAGTTAAGTTTTAAACCAATAATCTTCATTATAGCTCACAATCAAAACCTGCGAAGACAGCAGCTTTTCATTACCATTCTCAAATTTCTTCAGCTTCTCATTGATCCACTGCTGTCAAATCTTCTCGAATGACGTTTAATTTTTTCTATTTTAAGTTGGCTCTTTCGCCTTGTTCGTGGCTAGTAGTTTTGGACCTGTGACACAGTACATACTATGTATAAAGACTCCAATATCAACATCATCATCATCATGTGCATCAGTGGCACAGCGCGCCCACTGGACCAAACCCGAATCAGGACGCTTTGTCCTTGTTTGGGTACAGGCCCGTAGAGAGAAATTTGGGCCCGGGGGGATTTTTTTGGGCGGGCCCCCTCATAATAAAAAGTGTGACAAACAAAAACAAAAAAAAGGTCCCCAAGGTGGCAAGTTCATTCTACAATATATACTTAGGTTTCATATATTTAAAAAAATCGTACAAATTTGCGGGCCCCTTCAAACAGCCCGGGCCCGGGGGAAAATCACCCTTTTCTCCCCTACCCCTCCACCCCTTCTACAGGCCTGTTTGGGTATCAATTAGAAGCACAAAGCGTGACGATTTCGACGCAAATTTGAGCTTCGTCAATGAACTCGCCATGAATCAGCGGACTATTGAGTGCTCTAGTTTTGTATGAGATTCATGGAAGAACTTTCAGAAGATCCGAAAGGGGTGTTCCTAGAGAACAGTAGAACAGTAGAGCAGGTTTACTTGTGAATTCTGCTGAAAAGCAAACATTTTTTTTTTATCTTTCGCTATTTATTTATTTTTAAATATTAAATACCCGCCCACTAAAATTGCCCAAATTATGCTCAAATACTTTCCTTGATTTATTGGCTAACCTAAATTAATTAATTCTGGCACGTTTGCTCAGCCGAATGCTAAAACTGATCCGCGTGTCTAGATCATCTTCACGATGCTCATCAAAGAAAATTTTTACATTTTCACTAGATTTCTAAAACAGCCGATCGCACAAAAATTTCACAGCATCGACCGGAATTCATAATTCTGAAAAACACTCAAATTGTTGAAGGAATTCTCACAAAAAAAAAAAAAAAAAAAAATTTCTCCAACGAAACTCGTTTTTCGATGTCCCGAAAGAGAACTATGACGTAATTTTAAATTTTATTTAATTCCTCTTTGTTGAGTTCGGTTGAGGAAAAAGGCAGAATCGAAAAGTTTATAAACCAGCAAAAAAGAATTGCCGTCAAAATAGCTCTACCCGACAATGTTGGGGTTAAAGAATGAAGCCAAATTATCAGCGATAAATATAAAGTAAAAATCACTTGTAAACATTTAAAGTGATTTTCGGTTAAAGGTAAAGGCGAAAAATTCTCTCAAAACGAAAAAAACCCCTCATTCTGTCATCAGTGCATAGAATAAAATTTTAGCATGACGCCTATAATTCTCATTTGGTTTGTAAAATGGGACACATAACACTCGCAGAATTTGCGAAGATTTTTCGAGACGTGATGAAGCAAGAACGCGCGTAAGTTCGTCTATTTATTGGCTCAATAGAGCTCGGGAGCTATCGATAGTTTGACAATGGATAGTTTCGATAGTCGATAGGTTCCATAATCGAAAGTTTTAATAATCGATAGATTCAGTAATTGTATATTTCAATAATCAATGGGCTTAATAATGGATTTTTTCAATAATCGATAGTTCAGTAATCGATTGTTTCTTTAATCGATAGTCAAAATTATCGATAGGTTCAACAATCGATAGTTTCATTGATCGATCATTTCAAACACCGGTTTGGTTTTAAAGTTTTATTGCTTCCACACAAACGCACAACCGACAAGTAACACTCAAAAACGAATTTGCCGCGTTTTCATAAACAAAAAACTATGCCATGTGTTTTTGCATTCCTCTTTAAGAAAAGGCCGCTAACATTTGACTTTCAACAAAGAAACCATTTGACCTGTCCCTCAGTCTCGATGCCCTTCGTCTATTGTTGGAGACGTTCAAGCAAAAAAGTATTTTGCCAGCCTTTGTGTTTGGGTAAAATAAAAACGAAAACACACATCGAAACACACATTTATTTTATCTTTTGATGGTAGTTAATTGGAAAAAAAGTTTAGGCTAAAAGAAAGCCGTTATTGTCTTCATTTGGTGGAGAGAGAATTTGTCAGCAAATCAATCGATGCTTTGAATTTCTGTTATGAATATATTATTATCAGCATCACTACGTGCTTGTCACCTCTTGTTCAATTGCTTGTTTTTGATTTTGTTTTATGATTTTTTTTTTTTTTTTTTTGAGTATATATTCAAATTTAAACATATTCTCATGTGCGCTTCTTTAAAATTCTATAATTTCTATGTTTGCCATAACATAAATAAGCGTGTGTGCTCCTCATACAGATTCTTTTTATAGTCGAGTCGTGGTTGTGCAAGGATCCTTGTGTGACACGCCAGTCAAGGAACGTTATCCAAGCAAAGAAAATATATTCTTAGGCAACCCCATGTGGCTTTGTTTTCTTTAAATTGAGAGTCGATTTACGCTTATCGTTTCGTATTTGTGGTTGGTTTTTCATTTTGAAATGAGAATATGCATTCTTACTTGGAATAATCTCTGAGTATTTTTTTTAAATAAGAAAATTTTATAAAATATTTTAAACTTTTATTTTGCAACTTCCCGCTCAGCGAAACAGAGTGAGGGTAAGCTGGAGTACCGAACATATAAGCATCGTAGTAAACCGGGCAACAGATGAACCGGTCAGACGTGAGTCACTTTTGTGGCATCTCAATTTCCACAGTTAAAAGCGCTCACAAAAATCCGAATGCTCCGATCAAGCAAAGAATGTTATGGTTAGGGAGGGCCAAAGTTAGGTAGATTAGATGCACAAAATGCACCTGTTAGGTAATCCTGCTTGCAGAGCCCTCAATAAAAGAAGCGGATTTACTGAATAGGCAATATATGTATGTAGGTAGCTGCCTAGGGCAGAAAATTCTGACCGTCAATGCATCAATAACAGAAAAGGCGGAAATTTGGCTGCTCTCTGAAGTGGCAAAATCGCAATTGCCAAGGGCGGATAATGGTCATAATCCTAGAGCTGGAGAACAATCGATAGTTGTGACCATCGAAAGTCTCGGTAGTCGATAGGCAAATTGCTAGTGATTTCAATCAAACATGTTTGCGCTGTTTAACATTTGAATATCAACCTTATGAAAGTTTTTAATTTGAAAAATTAATGGTGGTCCTATAATAATTTAATACAATACTGAGCATAAGTATCCCTGCTCATTTAATATCACGTAGTAATATACAAGAGGCAGAATTTTAAAACCTTTCCTACATAATTCTCCATACTTTGTCACTAGCTCTGATGCTAGGAAATGTTTTTGTGACTCTTTTCCCTTGGATATTGAAAAAAATCCCTTTTTTTACTGGTTTCTTTAAGAAAGTGATCTGTAAAAATCCCTTGTAAGCATTTGGTTAAAGGTATAATCGAAAAAATCCCTCAAAACGAAAAAACCCCCGTTCTGGCATCAGTGCATAGAATAAAATGTTAGCACGAAGCCTATATTTCTCATTTTGTTTCTAAAATGGGACACTTAAGACTCGCAGAGTTTCTGAAGGTTTTTCGAGACGTGATGAAGCAAGAACGTGCGTAAGTCATCATCATCATCACCATCATCATCATCACCATCATCATCTCCATCATCATCACCATCACCATCAACACCATCATCACCAACCTCACCATCATCATCACCATCATCATCACCATCATCACCAACTTCACCATCATCATCACCATCATCACCACCATCAACAACATCAACATCATCATCAACACCATCAATACCGTCAACATCATCATCACCATCGTCATCACCACCATCATCATCACCATCATCTTCACCAACCTCACCATCATCATCACCAACCTCACCATCATCATCGATAGTTTCGATTATCGATAATTTTGACAATCGATAGTTTTGATAATCGAGAGTTGCATTTTCAAACGGCCTCACCCTTATCTAAATGAAGGCATTTTTAGAAATCTCTCCATTTCAAAAAGAAGAAAGCCCTCTGTCACCGCCAGCACCACCTTTCCAATGCTAATGTAAATGTCCATGAATCAAAACTATCGACAGTCTTCAAAAACCATCGATGTTTTCGATAGTTTGAAACCATCGATAGTATCGATAGTGCTATCGATTGTTTCTCCAGCTCTACATAATCCGTCTTTGCTCAATAAGCCCCTCTTGAGGGAGCTGAGGATCCAGAACTTGTAAATATCGTTATAAGGAAGGTCGAGGACAAACTAGAACAAATCAACTAAATGGGACCAAATGGCATAATTCATTTATTCAAGTGGCAGTGACTCTATCTAAAAAATATATATCCAGAAAACATCTTCGTAAAATAAAAACTTCCCTGAAGTGGCACTGAGGGTAGTTAATAAATTATGATTTTATTTTTGGTACAAAAATAGCTGTAGCCCTCATTAATCAAAAAGAACTCTCCTGTTTGCAAAAAGATATAATCATTAGTTTTATATTTAAAAAAAATGGTTTGCTTCAATTTTATTGACGCGAATGTTCTTGAATGTTCCATTAACTGCACACCTTAACTTCTTCAAATTGAAAATATTCTAATAACAGAACGTGACACTTATAGATCTTAAAAGCTGAATAAATTAAGCCACACCATAAGTTCCCACTATGAATTGAATTATCCCTAGCAATTTAAGAAATAAAAACTAAAACCTTTTATTAGGTACTAAACTATTGGCTACAGTAGCAAAGGTTAACTCATAGAACCAACATCGCAGTAAAGAGCGAACGAACGCAGGAAAATATAATTTACCTATTCATTTGATTAAAACGAGCAAACTTGGAACAGGAATCCAACCAAAGTTCCAGCATATGTGCTGCTCCATGAATTTTCTTCCGCTTTCTAAAATATCAAATAAAAATGAAAACCACAGACGAATCGACTCTATGCGAATCGTGCAGTTTATACCTTTTTACTTGAATTTGGCATTTTATATCGCTTGACATTTGCATGACAAATTTTTTGTGTGACTTTTACACGGATCGTTGGCACGTTTTGAAACATTTTCCCGCGGATAATTGAAAGCTTCGCAAATGTGAAATATTCAATTATCTAAAAAGGAATTTACATTAAGAATTATTCTGAAAGAAGTCCTTCTAATGGCATAGAATTTTGTATGTTTTCGTTTTCTTGCATCAGGCAAAAGCGCTTTCCTCTTGGCAGTTTCAAAATTATTTATTCAAAAGCATGTATCGCTTATTTAAATTGCTACTTACGCAAGTAAAAACCCCTCACACCTTCATCCGTTTCACCTCAATGAATTTCTATTTAACCGGTAAATATTGTTGAACATAAAAAAGAAAAAACTACAAAGAAAGTTAGCCTATCCTATGCCCTACCTACCCAAACTAACGTTTTATTATTTCGTAATGCCACTTCACAAACTATTTTCCCTTAGTCATCCATTGAAGTGAGCTGTTTTTTTTTTCTTTTCACACATTTGCTGCTTGCCACGATTTCCGAATCGTTTACTTAACAAGGACTATCCACATGTTGTTATTACAAGTAGTAAATTCGGCTGTACTACAACTAGTCCCCGACTAGTCACATAACATACATTGTTTATTGCTGGGTAGGCGATGAATTCATATCTCTTTTCTAAAACATTTTAATACTCACAGAGTTGACATTATCTGATCAATTGGAGTTCGAATACATCCTGCGCTAGGGAATACCTAACTAACAATATAGATGGAAAATTGGTAAACTCTTACCTATCTTAGGTCAAAATATTATTTATTTATTATTTAAAATAGTTAGGTTTACAAAAACTTATGCTTACTTTAAGAAGATTATAGCACTGGATGCTAAGGCCTTCGGCTGTTTAGGTCAAAATATTTTGTTGAACTGACCTCAAAAGGGCCAAATTACGACGTCGATTCGTCGAAAGTGGAGAATATAATGGAAGTCGATTCACGGTAATAATTGGGCATAATAAGGCTTTAAAGCCCTTTTAGTTCTCATACAAAGAGTTGGCAACGCGACATGCCAAAAACATGGCGGAAAGTGAAATTGGACCACAAAGTTGAATTTCGTGATTTTCGACTTTAAGGTCAAAATAGGCAATACAGCAAGTCATTTTTTGATCGTGAAAGTAATTTTGAAATCAAAGCTATGTCACTATTTGGACATTTAAGAGGGACTTGTTTTTAATTATTTTCGACCCAAAATATTCTTTAAGGACGGGTTTACTCTGAAGACCAGAAAAAGGTCGAATTTAGGTCATTTCGGCATCGGAAAATTTATTTCGAAGGTAGTTAATTTTTAGGCATAAATTAGGTTGATAGGTAACATAAAACTAGTTAAAACTTAACCCAATAGAATGTCGAATGGACTGAATGCTGGTAAAATATTTCTATTTTGCTTGTTGGGTAGTAAATTAAAAAGCATATTCTCCATAAATAGCCGTAAGCCGACAGTTCTACTTGACCTTTTTTGGAATACGCAAAATCATATGAAAATAGTGTTCAAAACTTTAAGTTGTCAACCCCGACTGCTCCAGATGTGTGTCTCATTTGACTTCAAATGAACCTGCACACTGCTGCTGGGTATAAAATTTTTCCATTTGCGCTTTTTCCGAACATATCCGACGTCTGATTTGGCACAACGTTGTCACAGCAAACAGGTGTGCCTGCCAAGCTCGACGTTTTATTTTTTATTATTTTCTCCTATTCTTTTCAATGGTTTGGAGGGGCTCTTACGATGACCGTGTATAAGTGTTTGTGTGCATGATGCATGGGTATTTCGTCTGCAAGATTGTTTACTTAAATGTAATTAAATTCGAAACTATTACGCCATAATGCTTGTATGTACATGAAAGTGTATATATAATACGGCTCTGATGTACGTGATTCGGTCTTTGTCTTTTTAATCGTTTAAATTAACAGTTCAGTACCATGTGACATTGACTTAATATTCCCTCGGTTTTTTTTTTTCTTTCTTTTCCTTGTATTTATGCGGCTCTTTGGGTTGGTCGCACATCACAACGTTATAGAGTTTAGATTTCATTAGAAGAAGAAAAGTGTTGCATGCTTTCAGGGTGTTTACTTACTTTTTCCTGCATTTCCTTTTAAAAGTGAAAACCGTATAATTGTTCTCATTTTGTTTTATACCCTCACTTGAATCATATATACGTCCATATTATTATGAAAATTCCTCGTTGAAATATGCTACATTTAAAATATAATTTTACCCTCGAAACGTGCAGTTGTTGTCATTTCGAGTTGTCACTTGGATGTTCGCGTTAAATTGTGGCACACCTAATTTGCTACTACTTCCTTCATCATTGGTGCTTTTATAAGCTACACTGCAAAATGAAATTATAAGCTCTCAGCAATTTAGTATTTTTCAGGCATTTACTACGAACAGTTGTCTTGGGAAGCGAATAGTTTTTGTGTGCTTACGAACGTCCTTGGGTCATTCAGTGCTTGAAGTGTTAAATAGAAAGTGAAACCAAGTGGTTGTAGCAATGTGAACGAACGATTATACATATATCTTGCTAGGTGAGGATAGAAAGTTCGTTATAATAAAGTTCGAAGTAATTAAAAAAAGGAATGCAAAGGATATTTCAAGTATCCTAATAATATGGACCATAGATAAATGTTTTTGAGGTAGCTTTACACTTCTGCTCTTGTAGGTACTTTATTCCTTCTAGTTATATTATTAAATTTCTATGAGTGGGATCCTTGGTGACATGTCAAAGGACCCCGAGTGCGTTTGATTATTGAAAGGATAAGTCATTTTGTAAGACTTCTTGACTATATTTTTCGATTCGTTTCACATTCAATGGGCTTTGATATACTTATTCAATTGTTTATTCTGTTATTAAATCAATATTTAATATTTAATTTCCAGAACTAAATGTGACTGAATGCTGCACACAAAAGAACAACTATCACAATCAACTCCAGCATCATCTTGACACCTCCGCCCATACGTTAAGTTGCAGCCGCTTTTCGCAGCTGTTAACGTCGTCCATAAAACTTAAAGAGAACAATTCAAAATGGCGTATAGTTATACGAGCCTTCTGATGCAGCGGCTCCTTCTGCCGATTGTTTTGGTATTAGGTAAGATCTTCTAAGATTTAACCCAAAGATTCTTTGCCTCATTTCATCATACATATATAATTTGGTTTTTCCTTTCCAATATGATAGCCGCGCTGTTTCGACCAGTTGGTATATCTTTCGTATATCTTCTTATGTTCTTCGTATCACCATTTATACCAGTCGCAACGCATCGAAATTTCAAATCGACAGTTACGCCATTTATGATAATTCTTATCGCGCAAAGTTCATTGCTCATTCTGTGCCACATCGTCCTGCAAGTGGTGATCATCAGCTTTAAAATGGACGACGTCTTCGGGAAGTGTTTATTCACAGAGCAGCTATTGCGGCATGTTGGATTCATTGACTTACGCAATTTGCAGTTAGTTAGGGGACTGATTCAGCAAATGAATAGGAAATAATATATTTTTTTTTTTACACTTAGCCCCCTACCCATAGTCGAATGGCTTATTCCGGAAGTCGTTGTGTTCGCAACTTCTTTAACCGTTTATTTAGTAACGAAACGTTTGGTTAAACCTGTACCTGATCCAAGTGATGTGGAAACCGGTGACCGCGATGTCGTTACCCTGCCGGAAGATCAAAGTGACCAGAATGTGAGAGGCTCAGCGGCGAGGATAAAGACGATTGCTCTGCCCACTGAACCGTCTTTTCATGGATTCATAAAAGTTTGTAAGTATTCAAGGGGATATTAACAAGAAGAAATTCTAATTGGAAAGAAACAAACAATTATTTTGCCTAAAAGTATGCTTGTTAATATTTACGAAAATATATAATATACTTTTAGGCTACCTGCACACGGGCGGCAGGTCTGCGTTGCGGCACCGCGCGGTAACGCGCGTTAACGCGCGGTGCCGCGAATGATAAAAATAGCGACTCTTCACACGCTGCGGCGCGTTATAGTTTCAGTATCGTTTCAACCATGGAAACAGAGCAAAAAATTGATATTTTTTGAATTAAAATGAAACATTTAGGGTTGTTTTGCATAACGACAAATAACCCCAAACAAAAAAGAAAAATGACCCCATTAAAAAATGAAAAATCGCCCTAAAACTAGTGTTGTTGTTTTCAGTATAAAACTTTGGGGCCTTTTTTCATTTTCATTTTGGGGCCGTTTGGCATTGGAGCCATTTTTCACACCTGAATAATCAGTTTTATAAAACAATTCATACATATGTAATTATGTATATATGAAATTAACCCTCTATTGCATACGAAACCATATATGGTTTCTGACAAAAAATAAGTTGATGGAAAAAGATATATAATTATTTTTTAAACTTAAATAAAACAATTTAGTGTGGGGAAAAACTGTTGGCCGATATTTTAATGTATAATGCAGTAAAGGGTTAACGAACCTTTATAGCGAAAAAATGTTGTCCCAATTATTCAATATTTCATGCAGACAAGGGTTAATAAAACCCTTGGACACGAAAAAACATTTTTTTCCGCTTATTTCATATATTATGATAGAGGGTTAAATTCGAATTAACAATTTTTCGTCGAAAATAGCGTCCATCTTCCCGCAAGCAGTCCTTTTATAACGTTTGTCGCGATATTTTTCATTTTTTACATCCAAAAATACATACAACGAATACTTCTACAACGCAAACCCGCTGCGTTGCCGCTGCGGCACAGAGAAACTCGAGCGGCGAAAATTTTCCGCTAGTCAACGCTCACGCACGCACGTTCGTGTGAAGGCTTCCATTCATTTCTGTGTACTTTGAAACGCTCCGTAACGCAACGCGCCGCGCCGCGCCGCGAACAACCGGTCGTGTGCAGGTACCCTAAGTGTATTAAAATCAACGCTCTGTTTTTGGTATGCCATACATTTTTATACATCATTTTAAAGGTAATAAAACCAGCATGATTACAAAATTAAAAAAAAAGGTAAAAGCGTCCCGGTCATTGATATATTGCCAGCTTAATTTTTTAACATAAAAAAAATAATGCAGTTACAAAAAAATTTTTTCTTTTTGCCACCCTATTAAAGACCGTTTTAACGGCTCTCCAAATTTTCTTTGTTCAAAAAAATCTAATAAAATTTGCCTACTTTATGAGCATTTCAGTGTCACTAACTTCGATCAAAATTTTGCAAACTTCATCACCCTGTCTCTAGAACACCCGTTACTTTTCGAAGCTAAGAATTTGGCATTTTCATATACACGTATGGTACTATACAAAAAAAAAATTGGAAAGATTCGAGGACATCAAAAAAAAAGTTGTCGTTTTCACATGGAATGCCCCATTAGCGGTTTTTAATTTCGTATTTTAGCTGTAATCTGTTTAGGGTATTAATTTCTCTTTATATAGGCAAGCCTGCAACAAAATGTTGGAATCTCAGGACCGTCAGTATTGCTAATATTACATGTATACTTTTGGGGATCAATTGAAATTTCCTTGGTTGGCCTGATTATGAATTACAGTGCAAATATTTTAAAATATCCTTTCACACAGCTCCACACTTGTGTATGACGGTATTATTCTTCGCTGCGGTCCTACGACCATCTGTACCTGGAGGTTTATATTTTCTTATATTTTTGCTCACGGGGACGTACTGGGCGACGACGAGATCTTTAGGACGGTAAGGATTCACTGGAGTGAATGTGGTGAATTTTTCTAAAACAAAATTTTTCCCTCTCGATTGCAGAATTTTCTCAGTAATAATTCGTTTAATTATGTTCGTTATTGTGCTACACATACTCGCGGTAGTTGCCTATCAATGTCCATGGATGCAGCAGCATTTGGATAAGAGCAATCTTGTTGCGCGGTAACTAACGATTCATCATCTTCTACTCAAACAAATAATTAATGAATAATTTTAATCTTGGTTTTTTATTTTCAGATTAATTGGTCTGGAAGCCTTAGTGAAGTCCAGCTGTGAACATAATTATGATATTCGCATCATTATTTACGACACAGAGACATATAACATTGAATCGTATTTCAATCCACTGGTCCTGTGCATCGCTTTTTACACTCTCGCATTGTCAGCGAAGAATTTCAACCAAGGACCGGTATGTACAAAAATAAAAATAATAAAATTAAATGAAATTGAAAATCTTTTCAAAGAAAAAAGGATTGATAATAACACAATCTTTGGGGCTTATACTCGTAAAAATCAAACGGAACTATACTCTTATCCCATACACGCTGACTAATCCAAATAGCGAAACACACATCTCGAGTTAGTCTAACCAATTTTAGCAGCAAACAAGAAAACAGCTTCTCACAGCTTTTTCAAACTGAAACAAAAAACTCTTTTTGCCAACGACATCATTCTGATCGGCATAATCCATTTGATAGAAATTTCTTGATCGCGTGAATGCACAAAACCACTAAAATAAATATTAAAAAAATAAATGAAAAAATGTAATAATTTCATATTCTTCTACTCATCAGATCGGTTGTGCTTTTTGCTGGTTGCCTATTGTCTATTGAATTCAATGAATTTAAATATTTAAACAAATTTTTTTTTTAAATTAATATTTAACCCTTTCGTTACTTACACTATTGAAGGCAATCAATTAATTTTTATGGATTACATATTCGCTTTGAACGCCCATTTAAAAGCTTTAGGAGATCATGTATGAAAACATCAGTTAGTAAGAAGGTTAATAAACGATCCGGTTTTGTGGTAATAGCTTCGTCTTTGGTCAGTGGTTCTTTCTAGTTCCGAATTGGGATATATCCTTCAATGAAAACCCAACAAGTTGATTAAATCTCAAGTATATTGTAAGAAGAGAAGTCTAAGCTCTCTCATCGTATACCACTTGCCCAATTGATTCAAAAGAGAGACCTACAACTTCTTAACTAGGAGCACACTATTGACTTTTTTCTTACAGAAGCTTTTACTATCCTTCAAGAAGTAATAATATCAAAAAGGAAACCGACAAATGGCTACATTTTGGATTTCTTCCTTATATTCTCTCTCTCTCTCTCACTCTTCACTCTAGTAGCCCTTAACTGCTCATAAAAATTTCGCGAGACTCGCACATGAAAAAACACTCATTGACATGATTAATATTAAGAACATTTTCTTCACGTTTAACACGCTGCGCTCTTAAGGCAATTGCAAAGCCCGCAAATGTGCTTGGACAACAACTTGAGAACGGTAGTAATAAACTCAGTCGGCATTTCTCGCGTATTAAGCAAACAACACGAAGTAGCAAAAGGACGAAATCGCAACGCTTGAACGTAAGCGGCTAAATTTTAAGCACGCACAGTCGGTCAAGAAGGATTCTGTGAGTGTGTGTATGTGCGTGCGTGCGTGTGTGTGTGTGCGTGCGTGTGTGTGTGCGTGCGTGTGGCGTTGTTGTGTGTTTCCATATTTGTTTGCGAGTTCGTTTATCCTGGGAAATTACCGCCGAATGAAAATTTTCTAATAAAAAAAAAAAAATCAAATACTTAAAAAAATAAAATATATTAATTGATGTGTGGGATTTGGTATTTGATCTTGTCGATAACTCAAAGGCTTGCACTGTTTTGGCATTAGGGATGCCAACTTATATTGCACAAAACTTTATTTATGGACTCTAAAGAGTCAACCTCTAAAGATCGGTCTTAACATTGTGTGCCAATTGACTTTTCAAAGGGACCAAATTTTTAAAAATCAAACATTATTTCTTTATAAATCCCTCTGATGAAAATAATACATTTCATTGCGATTGGGATCGTCTATAACGAATTAATATAGTTTTCCTAAATTGTTACTAATAAACGGCAAAGTAAACAACCTTTTCAGATTTTTACCAAATTTGTGTGCGTGTTTCTACTTTTCTACTTCTTTTTTCCGATTGAAACACACAAAATGTTCCTTTCTGTTTCGGCTTCTTACATCCTTAAAAAAGCACCTTACTTCCTTTCTCCTCTCCCACTCCTCTCACACTTCTCTCCCCTCTCCTCCCCCTCACCTCACCCTCTCCCTCTCACTCCCCCTCTCCTCTCATCTCCCTCTCTCCCTCCTCCCTCTCCTCTCCCACTCTCACTCCCTCTCCCTCCTCTCCCTCTCCTCTCTCCTCTCTCTCCCTCTCCTCCTCCTCTCCTCTCCCTCCTCTCATCTCCTCTCTCTCTTCTCTCTCTCTCTCTCTCCTCTCCTCTCTCCCTCCTCTCCCTCTCTCTCCCTCTCTCTCCCTCTCCCTCTCCCTCTCACTCTCCTCTCCTCTCCTCTCCCTCTCCCTCTCCCCTCCCTCTCCTCTCCTCCCTCCCTCCCTCTCCTCTCCCTCACCTCTCCTCTCCCTCCTCTCCCTCTCCTTCTCTCTCTCTCTCCCTCTCTCTCCTCTCTCTCTCTCTCTCCCTCTCTCTCTCCCTCTCTCTCCCTCCTCTCTCTCCCTCTCTCTCCTCCTCTCTCTCCTCTCTCTCTCTCCTCTCTCCTCCTCTCTCTCCCTCTCCTCCTTCCTCTCCTCTCCCTCTCCCTCTCCTCTCTCTCTCCTCTCTTCTTCTCTTCGTCTCCTCTACCTCTACCTCTCCCTCTCCTCTTCCTTTACCTCTACCTCTACCTTTACCTCTCCCTCTCCCTCTCCTCTCCTATATATATATTTTATTTTCTCCTTGTCCTTGATCAAAAACATCTTATTTATTTTGAGTTTTGCATTCGAGAATTCTTCTGTTCAATTGACCTTTATGCTCTTTTTACTTCCGCTTTAGGTTACCCTAGGCTGTGAACAACAATCAATGATAAACGAACCAACTGAAACGACGCCTGTACGTAAACTAACCGAAGAAAATTAATCTGAGAAAATCCTATGCTTTCAAATGTTCTAACTGTTTCTAATTGTGGAAAAAATGTTTTATCGTTGTTGCTAAAATGTTTCTCACCAAAAACTTTCATCTTTAGTTGTACTAATCCAGCAGTTGTGTTACCATTTGTGGTAATCCTCTTAAAGGATTCGAACAATTTCTGTGCTCACATTTCACATTAAATTGTTGAAGTAAATTTGTAAAAAATCAATGATCATTGTATGTGTCTAGATATCTGTCCTTTCTCGCTGGTGTCGTTTTGTCTGTATGTCTGCTGCGAATATTCGTCTTGGTGTGTCTGGTGTCGGTGCACTAAAATTGTTCACATTAGAAAATATGTATATCATCACATACAATATTTCTACTCAAAGTATCTCTTAGAATTAAGAATAAAGCTAAAGATTCACAGGAAATTAGACACTGTCCGTATAGTATCATTCATTTGCGGTTTAAGATAGTAGTTTAGAGAGAAAGCACTCGGCTCACTCAGTAGAGAATTACGGCGAAAAAAAGTAAGATTTAAATTATTTAGTCACTAGAAAGTCTAGGTTAATCCATCAACTTTCAAGAAATTAATTTATTTTTTATCATACCACGTTTCACTTTTTTTTCATCAGAAATTATTAATAAGGTTCTAAATGTTCGTCTTGCACGAAAAAAAATCATGATATTCTCAAGGGAATAAAAACCAACTTTTCAAATATCAATTTTTAGTATTAGGTCATTATTCTAGACTCTGTATACATATAGTAGGTACTTAAATGAATCCTTCAATCAAGCCATTCCATCATTCAATTCCTTGCTACAAGAAATATCCTGTATAAAGCTTGTTTAAATTAATGCTTAACAAACCCATCCATAAATTCAATCATTCCTAGTCATCAATGTATTAAAAGCTCTCTTATCTACTTATGTACTTCGTTTCCTTTAATTCCTTTAAATGAATTCATTCCTTCCAATATTTCTAGAAATAAAAAGATACTCGATCTTGAATGATAAAGCTCAAAATATTTTAAAGATTAGCTTGAAGAGTATAACAGTGAAGTCTTTCATTGGTGGACATACCTTAGGGGTGCAAAAAAGTTAGGATTTAAGTTGATTTTTAAGTTATTAAAGGAAAAGCTACTTTTCAGAGATTTCACAGTAATTTTTCGAAGGATCACATTTAAATTTGCTGTTCTCATTACAAACTAATTATCACCTATAATAATTATAATAATTCCAATAATAAAACGCATAAAATTCATTTAAAGTATTCACATTATCGCATTTCCTCCCATTTTCATTTCGCTCCCTCTTTCATGGAAAGCTAAAATAATTAAATCAATTAATAAAATAAAAATATTCACAGCTTGTGCGTAACGTGGAAAGATCAAATGTAGAGATTTCAGACGAAGGTGCCAATAATCGTCCCATAACCGCTTCGGATATTAATTTGGAAAGCTTGGTGGAAAATGAACTCGAAGAAGCGGAGACACAAACATCGGTGTTTGATCAAATTTCGTATGGTTTCGTGAGCGTTGGCAGCTTTATATACCAGAACAGCTACATCTTTACGAATATTTTAATGATGGTAAGTGTATTTGACTCCTCATTGACTGCTTATTGAGAATTTTTTTTTTTAAACTAATTTTTCTATATTTAGGCTTGGTCGATCATCTATCACAGCTGGCTAACATTCGTGCTACTACTCTGGGCCAATCTATTGTGGATGATTCCCAATCAACGAAAGTCCATGCTCAGTTCAAGTCCCTTCATCGTACTGTATGCTGAACTTTTGCTACTCGCACAATACATATACGGCATGAATCTTAACGACGATGAACTCCCATCGAAAGTCGATGTATGTCGATCAAGTTTTTGATGTTCTATCTATTCACAATTTTTATAATCGAATCTCTCCTTTTTTTTTTTGCAGATAACCGGCATTAATCTCGCTCAAATTGGATTCACTCGTCCATTGGTACCTTGTGTACCGCTTATTGTTAAGTCATTATTCTTGCTAATGTTTTGGGTATCGTTGCGACAGTTCTTGAAAGAGAAAAAGGAGATTCCTCAGAATAGTACAATAATCGATATATTCGCACCGCTTAATTTTGGGACGTCGAACAATTCGAAGAAAACATCAATGGTGTTGAAAAAGCTCGGTGAAGTGATCAAGAATCTACTCGTACGCCTGTGGATATGGCTATTGGTCTTGGTGATCTTCTTGTGTGCTATTACCGGCAAGAATATGACTGGCTTTCGGATATGCTATATGGCCTTGTTTCTATTCTTCCTGCTTGTCTTCCAATCGTCATCGAAAGCCTGGCTCAACATTATGTACGGTTTCTGGTTGTTCTTGATCTTCTATGTTATGTCGATTTTGATTCTTATTTACACCTATCAGTTCGATAAGTTCGATATTTATTGGAACAATTATCTGCACGTTTCGGACACCCTGTAAGTATGAATTATCTTTGGCATTGATTCATTGATTGCTTGATTGATTGATTGATTGATCGATTGATCGATTGGCGTATGAATTCGTCCTTTTACAACAGACAACACGATATTGGTCTTGAACGCTATCAAACCAAGGATCTCTTCTTGCATTTACTGCCTCCAACGTTGATTGTGATTTTAACCGTAATTCAGGTGCACTATTTCCACAAGCGATTCATTGAGGGCTTACAAAAGCGACACATTGAAGAGGATTCAATAAGACCGAAAACGCATAGTGCTCATCAGAATGCCCAGCAAGATGAATCGATTACGGATGAGAATATTAAGAAACCGTTTTTGGACTTACTCAAGATCTTTTTGCGAAAAGTGAAATATTACGCGTTTTGGATTTTCAAAAATTTCAAGGACATTGTCTGGCGTTTTCTAGAGCTCAATCTCTTAAAGTTGGTGTATCTCACCGGATTCATATGTAGTGTCAGTGAGGTATGTTCCCCAATAGAATTCCTATGCTATTGAACTGAAGCTTAACGTTTACTTGGTGTTCTCCTTAAGGTCTGTGTAATTCACATCGTGTTCGTCGTACTCTGCATTGTGGGTGTGAGCTCACAAACTTTAGTTCAAGTGTTTATAAGTCGTATCATATCCTTGATAGTCAGCATAATAGTGCTAATGAAAATGATTTATCAAGTGACGTACTTGGATCACCATGATTTTGATACCAATTGTGTAAGTAAAATTTTTATTTTTTATATATGTTCAGAGCCCGGATCAGTGACCTATAAGAAAAAAAAAAAAAAAAATTATTAGCCATTGTTCAGTGATGTGATATCTGGGGTGTAAATGTAGAAGTTTTTAAAGCCGTTTCATTTGAAATTTATTTCCCATTTGCTTTCCAGACCGAATCCGGTGTAGTCAATGATGCTGTATGGTTTGGTCTTAAGAAGGCCTCACCTGAAACGGATGGGCTCATGAGTTTAATTCGACTTTATATAGTCTATATGGTGATGGTTACCTTGCATGCTGTAGTGACACTTCGTCAATTCCATATGAGATCTCGAACAACTCTCCCAACGGAAAAACCTCCGCTCGTTCTCTTTCCGAACGTGACGCGCAAGGATGCCGAGGTTAACCTAAATAAAATGATTAAATACCTGCTCAATTATGGATATTACAAGTTTGGCTTGGAAATAAGCATAATTTGGTTGCTCTCTACCATATCGTACCGTCAGGATTTAGTTGCGCTTTTGTATTCCGTCTGGTTTACAATTTTGCTACTAATGAAACGAAGGCAAATAGCGCGAATATGGGTATTTTTCGGTTGGTTTATCGGTATCTCGATTGTTGTGCAGTACATCGTCCTGGTGGGTCTGCCACCGAACTTGTGCATGAGTGAGTAGAAAAGAAAAAATCGAATTTTCAACACTGATTCATGAATAAAAACTACTAAACTGTGTCTACATATTCTATATTCTATTTTTAGATTATCCCTGGGATAAGACATTGTATTCACTAGGGATACAACGTTGGACGATGCTGCCAACTGGAGGCCCTAAGAAATTAGAACACGTTTCAAAACTTATTTTCGATTTCGTACTCCTCATGTTCATATCTCGTCAACAGAACGTTTTTAAAATTGAATCAGCCTATAACAATCCGAACGCAAGCCCATACCCTGGTGGGAGCAATACAAGCGTTGTCAAAGACATTGCCAAATTGGGTCAGGTGCCATTCGAGAATCCGACTCGGGACTTTCTTTCCCATGTCCGCAACTATTTGGATGTATTCAATAATATTGTCTTCTCTGGATTCTATTGGACAACGTTGGCGGTTATTTTCGTCGGCGGTACGAATATTCGTAATTTCCTTGCATTGGGCTACTTGATCGGAGCATTTGTCTTCTTGTGGGAGGGCTCTGATTTCTATTTACGACCGATCGCGTCAATTCTAAAACGCTGGAAATGGCTAATCGCGTATAATGTTGCAAATATTATGATAAAGACGGTCCTACAAATCGGCGCTTGCATTTTCCTATCAGAACTGCAAATCAATTGTTGTTGGTTGGTCCATCTGTTGGGAATTTCGTGTGAAGCTAGACCGTATATAAAGCTGAATCCTACGGACCCAAAAGTCGACTGTCCGGAATCAACAATGGAGTCATCACTATCGTGGGATACGATATGTTTCGCGTTCCTTATATTCCAAATGCGTATATTCAAATCACATTATTTCTGCCATTTGATTCTAGATACGCGAGCGAATAACCTATTAGCTTCAAGGTAAGCACTATTGTGGCGATATGTGTTGATGAGGTACCTATAACATAAAACTTATTTACAGAGGTGCCGAAATTATCGAAGACCTGCGTCAAAAGCAGATCCACCATCGACAACAACACGAGAAGGAAATTTTATTGAAAATCAAAAGGAAAATGGAAAAGATACGCGCGACGCAGCAAAAAATGCTGCGCCCAATTGACAAGCCCACACATTTCGATGGTAAGTTGGCAGTTTTCATTTCGATACCTACCTTTAAAAGCTATAAAATACTCGCATAGCCTCAGTGAGGCAACAGCAAATTTTTCGCGTAATTTTTGTTTACATCAAAACCGAAAAATAATTCCAACAAATATTTTGAATGGAAACCGCGAGTTTTTGTGCAACATATTGTGCAAGTTTTTACCTTTTTGTGCATTTTTTGTGGATTTTTTTGTGCAATCGAAACAATGTTTTTGAAATATAAAAAAAAAAAACAAAAATGTAAAAAAAAACATCTTTGAAGACGAAATAGTCGTCGAAACAGCAAGAATGGCACCCTTGGCCCATCAGAGCCCATTCTCATCCGGCCAAGGTTCTGGCTATCAAACCCCCGATGACGATGAGACCGCATCGTGCACACGATCACATTCGAGTAGTTCTCGCTCAAGTCCATCGGCTAAAGAAGATGAACAGCAATTGTTGAGCGATGCCGAGGATCTGGCGATGGAACAACCGCATGAAATCCGCATTGAGTATGCGGACGTGGCTTCGTCTGATGCGCCAACCGATTATGGGGATGTTCAGTCAACGAGTGATGAAGATGCCGATCATGCGTTGGCCGTACGGTTAAATGTGCCAACGCATCTGGCATTACCGATTGCTGGCGGCAGCTCACCAGGCCAACAAGTAGGTCAAAATCTATCTGAAAGCCTTAAAGAAAATTTAGGCCTCCCCATACATGAATATTTGTTTAAAAAAAAAAACTATGTATCATTTCAAGCAATTAACGCCGACTTCGGATTTATTGACTCTGCCGTTTGATGGCTTTCTTGAGACGAATCGCCTGTCGGCGGGATCGGCAAACTCCGATATCTTAACAATGCCATTGCAACACGACACAGAAACTGAAACAGAGTCCAGTGGTGTTTTCGCCCCAACAATTTATGTAAAGAAAATTTGGAACAAAAAGCCTTCAAGGATCCTTTTCTAGTTCCATTTCTGTTTCTGATTACAGAACACACTGCAACCACCGGCCCAGATACACAGTTTAATGCCACCAACTGTCAGCGCTCCCACCTCAGCTAGCTTGACTGTGAATGTAAGTCGTGGCAGCTCAGTGATTTCGTCTAATCTCACTACCAGTGGCGCAGTACGAGCTCATCGACTATCATCAATAAATGCGGTTTCATGGAATGAGACCGTTTCTGTCAAATGTGCGCCCCAGGAATCGACATGCAGCGGAGAAGTACTATGACATACAATAAATGAGCACTCTTAAAAGTTATCTGGACCACGATGGCTTTTGCGTAATTCCTTGTCATGTCTTTGACATGCCCTTATCATGTCATGTCGATTCATTTAGAAAGAACCAAAAAGTTCTAAAAAAAAACTTTTTAGAAGAAGAATATTGCTTAGATAACAATCTATAAAGCCCATCGAATCCAGATTTTCTTTTAAGGGTGCCTATATATGAATGACAATGGAGTCTAAAAACCAATCAATAATAAAAAAGGTTTCCGAGGATATGCGTGTCACAATGCGTGACAAATCATTGCATCGTCGCCATTTGAGCGTGGGCAATGCCAATTACTCCATGGACGATGGCTCTCTAGAAGGTCGTCGTCGTTCAAGCAACGTTTCCTGGGCACGGGCTGAGAATTATATGCGTGCTGCAGCGCGTCCGAACAGTTGGGGTCCTGTCGGTACAGCCTATTACATGGAGTCCGTAATTAACGATGTCAACGAGGCAACTCTACATGAACAATGTATTTCGAACAATTTCTATTATTTTATTTATTTTAATTTTTGAATAAATGAACTTTTGTATATAAATCGAAATGAACTCGCTCTCGAGAGTGAGATATGCATTTTTTCTTTATTTCCTTATCTCTCTCTCCCTCTTTCTCTCTTGTTGTGGTCACGTCGGTGCTACAAATTATGATGCACTTTGAAATGAACTTTGTATAAAACACAGCCGAACATTTTGAAACATCCTTTATTCAATCGAAATCAGCCTGACAGCTGTAAATAAGGATAATTCGGGAATACTTTTCTCGAGGAGAGTTTTTACGTCATAAAACCTGTCAAATTTAATACATATCACCTTTTCTTACATCTACTTATAATGTGTATTTTTTTTTCTGACTCCTAAATTACTACAACAAATCGGAACGAAATTTTTCCAAGACTAAAGGATTCGTATTAATTATAATTATCTCTCGGAACCCTTTTATTGCGTGTTCTTGAGGATTTTATTTAATTTTTATCTAGGGGATTTTTGAATTTCATGCGTCCTTTGTTTTTATTTTTTCTTCATTGCTTTGTTTTTCTCTTTTTATTTGCATTTATTATGTTTTTCGTTTTTTTTTTTTTTCTAGAATCTGGAAATCTTGTGCCTGCGTCAAGACCGCATAGAAGGAAACCACCCAAGCTACATCCAGAGGGTAATTTTCATTTTATTTAAACGTTTTTCATAAGACCATATAATTTTTATTTTGTTATCTTTGAGTGTAGTTTTTTTTTAACTTCAGTTTCTCTGCATGTGGATGAGAATGTGAATGCTTGCTTGCTTGCTTGGAATCTTTGAATTTTTCGATTGCTCGCTTTTTAAATTTTTTTCTAATTTATTACCTTTTTGAGTCCTTTTAAAGCAGGTATCGCAGTTCTTATTTTAATGCTTGAAACTTAAAAACGGCTAAAATATCTTATAATCTGAGACCGTGATTGCAAACTTTGTAACTGCCTATGTGTACAAATGCTTTGTTGTGTTATAGCCCTCTATGGGGTCTCATTCAGAATCACTGATCATTGGCCCTATGTAGCCCTCTATGAGATCTCATTCAGAATCACTGATCTTTGCTCCTATGTAGCCCTCTATGACGTCTCATTCAGAATCACTGATCTTTGGTCCTATGTAGCCCTCTATGAGGTCTCATTCTTTAGTCCTACGTTGTATTCAGCTACTGTCTTCTGGATCGCACGAAAAGGACCCCAATTGAAAACTCTACATTACTTTTAACAACTAAAAAGCTTGATATATTTTAATCATAGCTAGAGGCGTATATATTTTTGACGGAATAAGTGCTAAAATACCACCAGTTCTAAGTAGAATAAAATTGATTGTGAAACATAACCGACAGTAATATTGTATTTTAGACTCCCTGATATTGTATTGTGTGTCCTTGTATGCGTATCTGTTTCATGTCACGGTGATATTCTCAAACTTATGACAACTATCTCAGAAATAATATCATTTGAAGAAATTCGAAGCAGCCTCTTGTCACAAAAAGCCGTTTTTCAGTCTCTATTATTGTATTTAACAAAAAAAAACTTCTTTTTAGTGACTAAAAACTGCTGTCAGAATCACAGGATATCACAAGTTTGAGGATATCACCCAAATAAAAACCGTTTTCCTAGAATTATTTATATCTAAAAGTATTATTATTTGATTAACAAAATTAATTTTGACTATTTTAATTGGCGTTTATGAAAACAATTTAAGATGTTTCGACTTAACTGAATGCATATTTTGTTTTTTGCATAGATTCTATATCCTCATTAAATTGGTTTGAAGAGCTCAAATGCTTAAATGCATTTGGTTTGGGTATGAAATTTTTGAAGAGTTTTGTTACTGCAATCACTCCTACGTGTTAATAACTCTGCAGCTTCGAAGGAAATATATATATTTCCGATTACTTTACTAACACTGTGATATATTTTAAAGGTCATCGAATGTAAATAAAATTTTGACTAAATTTCCTGAATGTACTTGATAAATATAGCAAACCCGTATATTTGGTTTTGCTAGATTGGATACAGGTAAATTTTAAATCGATCTCAAACAGTGTAGCCGAGAATAAAGTTGCGCACTTCATTGCTTTTTTTAAGGCTATTTCTCGAAAACTGTTTAGTATTTAAATGTTCTTTCTTTAACGAAGTTTTAACCTTAGATAAGTAATGAAATCTATATCTAGTAGATGCAAATAGTAAAAATCTCAAATATAAAATAATTTTTGACCTCATTAAACCATTTCTAGTCCATAGCTTTCAAGCCGGTAATACTTTCATGAAAAATTTTCAATTAAAATGAAGGAAAAATCGCATTGAACAACTTCTTGGAGCACATAAATTGTATATGAAATGATCCTGGATATGGTTTGAGAAGAAAAAATTAAATGTTACCATTTAAACTTTTCCAAACTTTTCATATAGTCGGAAGTAAAAGCTAAAAACTGCGCAACTTAATTCTCGTCTATACTTTTCGAGATTTATTTCAAAGGAAATGAGAGCCAATCTAGCAAAACTAAATAAAGCGAATGGTTTTTGAATATTCAATGGTTTAATGTCATGAAATGTCTTACTGTCATGCCATAGCAGCTTATTCATCATTTGAGAATGGACCTCTTTATTAATTTATAGCATGAACTTAATAAGTTAAATACTTTACATTTTCTCATATTATTAAAAAAAAACCTTCCTTTATTAATCGCCTATAGGCCTTTGTATATAAACCTTTAGCCATACTTACTTCTCCCGTAGTTTTGTATATAACCAAGTGTCAAGATCTACAGGAACAGCTCTCCTTAACTTCTTAATTGAGCATCCTTTTGTATTTAAACTAGTTTATACATAGTTCTTCGTACTCATATATGTATGTGGGTGTTAGATCGTCGCCTTAAAAGTGCTTTCGTTGTATTTGAGCATTGATTTTTATAATTGAATTTTGTCCATATCGATTAATTCTCTCATTTCGATAACATATAATAGCTGTACGAGCTGGCGATTACTACATGTTCGACGATGTCGATGAAAAGTTCGAATTGGATATCATTGAAGATGGCAAGGATTTCTTAGACGAACAGGAGCAATTATCAGAGAGTGATAAAAAGATGACACGACGAAAGACAATTCTCGATGTAAGTACCTCAGTTAGATAATCATCATCCCAAAAAGCACCCCTATTAATGGAACTATTACATATTATTAATCGCTTTTAATTGGTTTAACTTTCGAAATTTGCATGCTCCAAAAACAAAACTTTTTTTAAATTATGAATATTTGGGGGAAAAAATTTGGAAATGGTGTGATAAAACAAAACCAAAAAAAAAAAAAACAATCAATTAATAAAAAAAGGTATGGAAAGATCTATCCGCCGCTGAATATCGTCGTCAATTGCATTTGCGTCGACGTTCATATGTCTCGGCTCCGGGCTCACATTTTGATTTTTATAAAAGAGCCGGTAAGGATTCATCCGAATCATGGGAGGGCGGTGAAGCTGGTTTACGCATATCAACACACTCCGAACCGCTAGCACTGCTACGTTCAAAGAGCGACTATTTCGTGAGTCTAACTTCCAGTGATAATTTAACCAAATTGCACTTATGTCGGTTTTTTCTTTCAAACACTTCCAAAAATCTTTGGAGTCGTTGCTCCCTTTCAAATCTCAAATGTGGTTGAGAGTGCGTTTATTTGTCTATCATTTTGTTCGTTTAAGAAATAAGCACTGTTTTTCTCATCATTTCGAAACCCAATTTTCATTTCATCCTTGGGTTTATACTTCGATCTCTTGGGTTAAAATTGATGAACGCCAAAAAATACATAAACAACTGCTTTCTTTTTTTATAGCAGGAACCACGAAAATCGGATATGCCAAAGCATCGGGACTCGACAGGGTCAACAGTATCGAAAAAAGAAGAACAGGACGAGAAGGATGATGAACAATTCGAAGATACACGTGTTGTATACACCCAAACGGATGAGTTCGATCATCCCTCTGAGGATCACAGTAAAAAGTCAGAAGATAAAACACCCAAACCCAAGGACACCGAAGATGAAGGTAAAATAGATGAAAAAGAAGATCCCGAAAAACTTAAAAATACTTTCAACATTGTTTTCTCTGCAATCTTCCCTTCAGATCTTACTGCCAATCCGATTTTGCGTTTAATCGAAGGATTCTTGGTATCGCTGATAATACGTCTGAACCGATTCTCACGAAATTATCGTTATGTTAATAAAATATTATCTGAGGAGAAACGAATCTTAAAGGTGACAACCGATTGGATCGACATTTTATCGTAGTTCATTCAATCTTATGCAATTTTTCTCACAGGAATCAAGAAAGCTCACACGCTTCTCACGTCCTGGAGCAGCTTCGATGTTCGGCGTCTTCAAGAAGAACGTTGAAAGGTATTTAAGGACCTCAAAATCAATTGAACTTAAATTGTCCATTTTTACTGTACTGCTGCTTATCCTTTATGCTGACTCTTTGTAGTTTATGTTTTGTTGTGCGATCGACATATATTTTATTTCTCTATTATTATGAACTGTTTTCTCATTTGTAAATACTTATTCTTTTTTTTCGTTTGTTATTTCTTCACCATTTTATCCTCACAACATCCATTTAAAAAAAATTGTATCTACTTAATGCTATTTATCGTTCGTATCGCGTTTGCCGTTGTTGTCACCAAAACAAAAAAACAAAAAAACTTTTTAATTTCGAGCTCAGTAGTCTCAATGGAGAAACTGCAGAAGCTAATATGGCCACATCACAAAATGACATTACTCAACTCACTGCAATTACACCCAATGAGAGCAATTTGCCTTCACAACAAGACTCAGCACAAGATCAACAACAACTAGAACAACAACAACAACAACAATCACAGCAACAGCTACAACAAATTGAACACGCTGATCATGATATCATCGAATTGCCATTAGATACGGTTGATGCCGGGTAAAGTTGAATGCTTTTTTTTTGTTTATTTTATAATAATATAAGTAGGACGGCCCAGACAGGAGAATTTTAATAGAATAATCTTTAAAAAAAAGTTTTTTTTAATGCAATACAGTGAAATTCTTCCCCACAGATGGACACCGAAAGCCATCAAATAAAAATACAATCTTACGTTCGGCTATGGGAAATGTCTGCCTATAGCGACTGTCCTTAAGGAAGAATTTCACTGTCTAATCAGTTGCAAATATTTTTATTGTTGAATTGCAAAAAAGACTCTTCCAGTGACAAGAGATTGCTGTTTAAATTCAATGATAAATCGAAAAAAATTAAATCTTAAGCTTTCTTCTGCACTAAAAATACTAAGCTTTTTGTGCTAACAATTCTTTGAAGGCATTTAAAATATTTCAATCATATATTTTTCATTAATCACAAACTGCACTCATGTCTTACAAAAGTCCTTTAAAAAATTGGCGATTTTTCGTTTTTTATGTTGTAGTGCCGATTATCTATTTAGGCTCATGCAAAGCTTAGAAACATGTTAAATTATTTTAAAATCATTTCATTCATAAATTTTGCTCGTTACTAACTTTTCTCATTTCTAAAACTTCTAACAATTTTAGCAATGAAAGAGAGAGTTCGACTTCGATTGCCAGTCCGTAAGTAAAAAATTATAATCATTTGACTAATTGTACATAAATATCTGAGAATAAGTTCAAAATCGATCTAGTTCCTAAAAGTATGCATTTGAATATCTTTTTTGGAGGCCCTTATTTATGAGGATTAGTAAAAAATTTTAAGAAAATCCTCATTATTTCAAAAAGCATTGCTTAAGATATAATCAGCCCTATTCTAAATGAATATTCCCAGGGAAATTCTCACCCAGAATTTTTGCTCCGCGGAAAAAGTATTCAAATCGTCAAAAGAAGCATGTGTTGATGAGGCATCATCACTGATGACCAGGGCTCGGATTTTGTTGCGTTTATAAATTTAAAGTATACTTTGTGGTGCAAAAATTTTTCTTGCCAACATTTTGCGGATAAGTTTAGCGAAGTTGAATTTTAGACCGCTTTTCCGCCTTCAAAAAATTTCATATTGAAGTTAAAAATCGATTTGAATCTTAAATTTATGTGAGTTGAACAAAATTTTTACTCCATAAAGTATGCTGTAAATTTATAAATGCAACCAAATTCGAGCCCTGCTGATGTCCTTCTTCAAAATTTTATTCGAAGTTCTTGCTCCATTTATGTCCCCTTCGCAGTGTGTATCGAATGAAAGAATTTTGATTTTCAAATCCACAAGGCAAACTTCCTCGAAATTATTTAGAATTGGGCTGAATAATATTTCCTGCACACATTTTCGAAAATGAATTATTCATACCATGGAAAATATTTTGAAAAATGAAGAGAAAATACATAGCATACTTTTAGATGCTGACATTAAATATTTTATGTTTCTCATTCATTATCCTACACAAAATTGTTCGTATCGGACCTACTAAAAATTGCAAAAAATCTATAAGATAAAAAATATTCTTCATATAAATATTCTTTTTGCAGTTTTGTGCAGTTTTGTGCAGTACGGTAACAGAGCTAATATATAGATTGCAAATAAAAAATAAAGGTCCTGATACAGAAAGATGAAGTTCTCTACACTACGTTTTTTGGGGTGCTGAGCACGATTCTGAAATCATATTTCTCCCTCATACTAGAATACATAAAAAATAATTACCTATCCCACCTCACGTTTTTTGGAAAATTTAGAAAAAAAGCAATTTCATATAAAAAATTTCATCTAAGGGCTGATAGATCTTCGAGAGTTTTATTAGATTCATTTCATTTTTCCTGATCATTGCCGGCTGCATTCATTCTAGTAAATATACACATTTCCAAAGACGCGCGATCAAAAGAAAACATTCCGTAATCCTGAAGTTATTGAGCATCATTTCCAAATCATAACGCATCAAAAGTCGCTTTAAATTCGGTTCTTTACGATTTTTTCTCACACGCAGGCTTCTAATTAAGATGGAACTAATGCCCGAAATTCGTTTAAACGCGTCCTGCAGTCCGCGTAGTCGTCAGGGCTCACTAACACACGAACGCTTTAACAGGTATTCAAAGTCCTGTGAACCACGATAGTTTGCTAATCAATAGAACAACCATACCATACTCACTTATAAATTACTAAAAAAAAAAAAAATCATTATCCTGATAAGCTTGCGAATGTATAAAAGAGGCTGCAGCATGGCATATGTGATTCCGATTAGTTAGCAGAGACCGTAGAGCAACGATCCGACAACCTTTGCCTTATGGTCTTCGCTTTCAAATAATTTAAATATATTATTAAGCATATTTAAGCCTTCAAGAGAAAGTTTTATGAAATTAATGTACATATGGTTTACAGTTGGTTTATTTGTATAGTAGCAAAATGTTCTTCATTCTTCTTCTAAATGTGCATCGTTCTTGATGTTAGTGTTGTTACTAGATTTCCCGAGGAAATTCCCCGGTTTTATTTTTTTTTTTTTTTTGTGGTAGCCTTCTAATCAATTCTTCAACTTTGTTTAGTGTTACAGTCTACTCCTTCGACGATGCGGAGTTCGCTTCACGTGATCATAATATTATGATTAAAGTTTTGATATCCCTTTGGTATGCCATTCTCTCCAACACGGATCTTATTTGCTATATTGTAATCTTTATAAGCCAGGTAAATACCAAACCCAAATATCTCCAAATAAAAAGGCAAGTTTTATTAATCTTGAGCTTCATTTTTTCTCTAGATTTGCAATGCGAGCATTATTTCATTGCCACTACCGATGATGGTCTTCCTGTGGGGCGCAATTTCTTTACCGCGACCAACGAAAACCTTCTGGGTTACACTCATCGCCTATACACAAGCGATCGTTCTAATAAAATGCATTTTCCAATACAAGCTAATATGGGCCAACTATATTAATCTGCCCAATCAGCCATTAGGTTGGGCTAAAATTCTTGGAGTCGAAGAAAGTGAAAATTACGCAATTATCGATCTTTTGGTACTGCTGATATTGTTCTTCCACAGGTTAAAAGATTTGAAATCGATTAAACTAATCGGAATTCAATAATCTTTTTTCGATTTTTGTTTTTTCCCCCCAAAGGTTTATCCTAAAGACTCAAGGTCTCTGGAAATCAAAATATTCCCTTTCGGGTAAGAAATAAAAAAAAACAAAATTCTTTTGAAAGTAGAAACTCAAAGTGTTCTCTACTCTCAATTCTAGAAGTCAAGAAAATATGTCTGATGCTGATAACCGAGGTGCGATGGTAAAACTTGATAAACCCGAAGGTGGTACGGAACCAGAAGAATGGAGGGATACTGTATCGAATGCCGAACGGCTTTCGGCGATCGAGAGCGATCATTCGAAGGAGATCGCAAAAGTGGACTCAGATAACGAACGCCAGAGAGGTGGTATGGAAATTCAAGCTCAAAAGAGTTCAGCGGAAAGAGATTCGGAGGGAAAAACACTAACAGATAAATATTTATCGGGACTACAGCGACTGGGGTAAATAATACATAAAATGCACATTCGGAATTCGGAATGAAATTCTCTAATCAATAAAATATTTCTTTTCTTATGTAGACCGGACAAGTATTTATCATCGCTTCAGAAGTTTTTCTATAATTTAGTTTATAGACCTCGTCTGCCTGATGATGTCTACGCCTTGATGTTCTTGTGCGATTTCATAAATTTCTTCGTTCTCCTATTTGGATTCTCGTCCTTCAGCGTGAGTAATAACACACACAGCCATACACACGAACACACGCACACAGAATGCTTATAAAAAATGGGCTTTGAACCCAACTATCTTTTACAGTCCCGGCAAACTGAAAAGGACGAAGGCGTCCAGGCGTACTTGTCGGAGAACAAGGTGCCCATTCCGTTCTTGATCATGTTGCTCGTACAATTCCTGTTAATTGTTATCGATCGAGCACTGTATTTACGCAAGGCTCTAATACCGAAGATCGTTTTCCATTTCATATCGGTCGTCGGCATACACATATGGATGTTCTTTGTCGTACCTTATGTAACGGAACGTAGCTTTTATAAACTCGCACCGCCGATAATATTCTACATATTCAAATGCTTCTATATGCTACTCTCGTCATATCAAATCAAATGCGGATATCCGCGTCGAATTCTGGGTAACTTCTTGACGAAGGGCTTCTCGATCGCGAATATGATTTCGTTCAAGGTATTTATGGCCATGCCATTTTTATACGAATTGCGTACGATACTCGATTGGTTGTGCACGGATACAACGATGACGCTATTCGATTGGCTTAAAATGGAAGATATCTTCTCGGATATATTCGTAATACGTTGTACGCGACAATTGGAGAAGGACTTTCCGGCGATAAGAGCGGAAAAGAAGGCATTGCCTTCGAAATTATTTTTGGGCGGTACAATTATATTGATAATTGTTACACTGATCTGGGGACCACTGTGCATATTCGCATTGGGCAAGACCGTAGGTGAATCGAATATACCGTATGAAATTACCACAACAATACGTATCGGACCGTACGATCCTGTTTATCACACAAACAATCGTGAAAGCATTTTCACCTTCACAGAAGAAATGTACGATCGTATGACGAATGCATACAAAACGAATCGTGAGGCTGTAACGTTCATATCCGGTTACGATGCCAGCGATATTGCAGCGATTAAATTAGCTGGAAATTCACCATCATTATGGACCATTTCACCACCGGATAGGGATCGTTTGCTGTTTGATTTACGCAATGGTTTGTTACATTTTTTCGTCCTTTGTTTAAATTTTTTATTTATAAAATGTGAAAGAGAGTTCAAAATGGGAAAAATACGTATATATGTTTCCATTTAAGGAACAACTCTGACGGCGAGATTTATGTACACCTTGACACGTTTGTCTCCGGCGAAAGGTCGATCGACCAGTGCGTCCTCAGAAATAACGCTCCAAATAAACAGCACATTCCAAGATCGTGAAACACTTATTAAAATGATTGAGGGAGATGGCTCTGATTTGGAAGTGACATTGCCAAATCTTGTACCGAAGTTCCTAAAGGTATTTCATTATGGTTCAATTAATCAATCAGTTTAATTACTCTGCTGACATTTCTTATACGAAACAGCTGCCCAATTCTGGTGACGTTCGAATTGTGAGCACTTTAATGCCTTCCAATGACCGTAAGTTCTGTTCTGTTCTGTTATTTTAAATTGAATATTTCATGAAATCGAAATCAATTGAATTGAATAGTCTATCGACCATTAACGTTGGAAATCCACGGCGATGAGCTTGGAAAACTATGGTGGGAGATACGCGACTATTGCTCCGATATCTTTTATTTAAATACTCTTAAAGACTTGCCACTGAATAGTTGTGATTCTGGCATTGTTATGTACGTATTCAATGAGAAGAAGTTCCCGTCAACGTTGGGCTGGTTCACAGCAACTGGGTAAGGCCGAAATATATTTACATATATAAATATACAATGTGTGTATGGAGAAGTAAAAAAAAAAAATAAAAATTCTTTCATCGGAATAGAATTCTTGGACTCTACACTACATTCGTCTTAGTCGCTTCGCGTTTCTTGAAGGGCTTCATCTCTGGTCAAAATCGTAAAATTATGTTTGAGGATCTACCGTACGTTGACAGAGTACTTCAACTATGCCTTGATATATATTTGGTCCGTGAAGCACTTGAGTTCGCGCTGGAGGAAGATCTATTCGCCAAGTTAATCTTCCTATATCGTTCACCGGAGACCCTTATTAAATGGACGAGGCCAAAGGAAGAATTTGTTGATGATGAGACTGATACGGAATCTGTTCCAAGCCGTTCAAGTACGCGTCGTTTACCAGAATTACAACAACAACAACAACAACAGCAACAGCGACAGCAGCAGCAACAACAACAAGAATAAAAAAAGAAAAACTATTTTATTTTTTATATTTAATAGTAGGTAATTACCATTTTACAACGCATGCTTCAGTTAATAAGAAAAGATAATTTATTTACAAGTTAAAATAATTCATTGTACATTGTATGTAATTTTTTATGAAATAAGTGCTAAAATTATTATCTCTTTAATATAAAAGAATTCAACTATTGTATTTTGGTTAATTCTTTTTTTAGTCTAATCGAATCGAATCGAATTATTGATGTCTAATTGTAAAGAACAACTGCCTGTATTTGATGTTAAATATTTGCTGCTTATACCGTGTAAAGGTATTCCTTATTTGGACAAATTTCTTTAGATATAGTGCAAGCCAAAATCTTCTTCGCATGAGAGACGAATTCATCTTTAGAGGAATTTTCAAAATCATATCATGAAATTTTTGCAATAGGTTCTTCGCTTTCGTTCGTATTCTTATGATTGATAGAATGTCCTTTGCTTTTTAATATCCCAAATCACAAGGATAATTCAGTGAATAAATCAACCCCTTGGAAACTCTCTATGATCGTATCAATTTGATGAGTTAGTTTAGTTTGCTTTTAGAAGCCTTTCACCTTTATTCATCGATCACAGGGAAACTCATCTCTTTTGCGGCAAATTAATTGTGTATTTTAATACTGTAATTGTTTAAAATGTGTTTGTTTTTTCTTTCTTTCTTTATGTATTTCTGTTTGTTGTGTATTAACAATAATTGCAATTACCAAATAAAACGAAAGAGATTTCAGGGATTTTTAGCATTTTATACAATTACAAAATTCATTTCGATTTTAGGAACGCCTAAATAAATGTAGAAAAGATAAAATAGAAATTTAAAAGTTATATGTAAAAACTTTTTTCTTTGTCCAATAAAATCGAATATTTTTTATAACTCAAAGAATATTTAAAATGAAAATAATTTTTTTACGGGTAAAAAAGAAGAGCTTAAGAATGTAACCAAATTATAAAACAAACGGGCGCCAAAGAAAGGAGAGAATATAATAATAAATATTAAAAAAATTATTTCAAATTGTTTTTTCATACAAATTTTAATAAAAAGTCCTCCGAACAATTACTTCAAATTGTACTCAAGACATTTTAACAACGCTTTACTCGGCAAAGGTGATCTTATCAAAAAAGTTGAACTGTTCCGAGTTGGTTGAAAAACAAAAAATTTAAATAAAAAAGGAAGAACCAAAACAAGTTTGTACTAACAACACTTTGTTAAACACGCCATGGTCGTGATCTATTAAAAAAAAATTAATTTTATTAATTTAATTTTTTGAAAAAATTTTAACTCCAATATTCTTAGAATTTTTCACTTATTCTAAATATAAATTTTCATCAAAATCGGACGTCATGAATTTTTTAGATTTTATAGGTTTTTGGTCCAAAACTCTATAAACTTCCTCTTCTTCTTCTTCTTGCGTGTTTAACTATCCCGGTCTATCCCGGGGTCCGCAAAACGCGGCCAGTTCCTCCATTTATTCTGTCGGTTGCATCATCTGAGGTAAGTCCTACAGCCTCTAGGTCCCATTTTATTGTGTCCATCCAGCGCTGTTTTGGACGCCTCCGTTTTCTGCAACCTTGAATTTCCAGTGCGTAGCCTTTTTTTTGCCAGTCTCCTCATTTGCTCTCAGGACGTGTCCATACCAGCGTAGCCTTGCTTCCCGCATTTTTCCAATAATTGGCGCAACTCCATAGCGTCTACGGATGTCTACGTTTGGAACATGATCAAGACGAGTGAGTCCGGATATCCAGCGAAGCATCTTTGTTTCCATTACACTAACCTTTCTTTCTGCTACTTTCGTTGCTGGTAGACATTCGGTACTATAAAGAGCGACTGGTCTGATGACTGTGCGGTAAATTTTGGATTGTAAGCGGTCGCTTATCTTTTTATCGCACATAACATCAGTCGTTGAACGCCACTTAAGCCAAGCAGCGTTAATTCTCTGAGTAACTTCGCGAGTGATCGTCCCGTCAGCAGAAAGTGTCGACCCAAGATATTTAAATTTTTCCGTCCTTGGTAGGTCAGTGTTATTTATTTTGATGGTCCCTGCTTCGTAATTGTCTGTTGTCATGTATTCTGTTTTCCCGACATTCAAACGTAGTCCAAACATAGACATTCTATCATGCCAGTCTTGTACTTGTTGCTGCAATTTGTTTTTCTTGGTTGAGGCCAGAAGAACATCATCTATAAGCTTCCTCTAACATCCCCAAATTTTTTTTTTTGGGCTAATGTCTTATAATTGTTCAATATACCACTGTGGCCAATATAAGCACTACCAAAGCAGCCTTTCTCTAGCTACGTCCCTGATATTCTTAGTTTTTGTGTTCATATTATTCGGGCTTTAGAGTCCAAACAGTTCTGATATGAAATATTAATTTTTGGCAATAGAAAAAATTATCAGACACATACACACAGGTACACAATATCTCTCTAAAAATAACTGTTCTTTTTTTTCAAATTAAAAATAACCTTTATTTAATGAGCAATTCACAACACAGAAACAAAAAATCAAACGCACATACACAATATTTAAATCGGTAGAAAGTATAAAATCAATAATTCAATAAAAAAATTTTATCTTAAGTTATTCGCGTTGAGCAGCTGCGATAAAATGTGAATTTATCTGGCTTCTCTGATTGTTCATTCTCGTGCCGATAGGTATTACATCGGCTGAACTTTACCGTTGGATAGACTTCTTCCCATTCGGATTCAGAAATACTCAGGACGCCTCTATTTTTATAATGGAACTCCTTCGTTTTTCGCGCTGCACATCCAATTTGATCGTCTGTGGGCAAAGGATTATTGAGCATGTGTGTTACACTTTTTGAAAGTAAAATCGGCTGAATTCGATTATATCCATTGCAGCTAGGCTTAAAACGTTCCAATTTTGTTGATAAACGTTCCATGCCTCCACACATCCATTTTGTGACCACTCTGTATCGTGTATTTTGGATACGCATTTCTCCAGCTCCCATTGAAATGCTTTTTGGAACAAATTTTCAAAAAATACTGAAACCTTCTTCTAACAATTCACTGCTTTTTATACCCGCCAAATGCGATGTCCAAGTTGGTATTTCACCTTCAAATGTTTATGCAAGAAATAATCCCCAACTATATATAACATACATACATACATATACATTCTCTTTTTCGTTCGGTAACTGATTAAGGTTGGCAGCTTGCTCGAGCATAAATTTGATAAATACTTTTGTTTGTAATAAGGTTCACGGTCGTTTGTTTATTGTGTGACAGTCTTAACATAATTGTTCTTTGAGTCGACCGACATTCATGGATTTGTTCAGTGTAAAGCAATTAACTGTATTAATTTAAGAATCGATTTCCTTAGTTTCGCGTGCTATTGCGCTGGCTTCAAGGGTATGAATATGAATATATTGTATGGTAAAAAGAAAAAAACCCATTCGTTGCTTAATGGCGAGAAGTTTTATACGAAGTGCAATGATCCTCGGAAAGATGTCGGTGTTAACACGGAAGGTACATGTAAGACCTCTACGACCATCAGGATTGAGAGTCCATCTCATATTTAGTAGCATTTTTAGCAGCTACTGTATCAACTATAGGTACGGTGATCATCATATCTGTTTTTAGCAGATGTGCTCTGTTTTTAGGCGCTTGTTCGGCGTATTTTTTTTTTAGTGGTAAATAGCGAAAATTTTCTGTTTTTCTTCGACATGCAAATCAAAAAGATTCTAACTACAACAGATGTGCATCAAGTTGAATTGCACTTTTTGGAATTTCCCGAAAAAAATTATTGTGCTGTAATGTGCCCAATTTGTGCTATCATGTGCCGTTTCGAAAAAAAAAAAAAATTCCTCAAGGGATGCCATTTTTATGAGGAGGTCCTTTTTTCGTGTCAAGTTAGCTTGCACTTTTTCGAGATTCCCTCGGGGCCTCGGGGCCAAATCACTATGCTTATAGTGCTATACCCTTTCGAAAAATACATCTCAATCAAATATTTCTTGATTAAAAGTGCTTTTTAAATTAAAATGGTCTAAAAAAAAATATAATTTTAATAAAGGAACGTCACATTGTCTAAAAACATTTTTCAACTTTAAACTTAAGCCATTATATAAAAAAAAAAAGTATCGAACGAAAGACACGCAAGAAATTACGAAATTTTACAGGTTTCATCATCCACACCTTCGCCATGCATGTGACTATTAAGATCTCCCCCTTGCAGCACCTTGTTGACCGCAGCGCGCGCCAAATAACCTGTAGATACCGCAATTGGCAAACTGAAGAACGGTGCCATGTCTTTGTTATCTTTGCAAATAATGTTTGTATCCTAGTTCCGGGGTAAAAGAAAATTATTGCTAGACAAATAATTTTGATGTAATCTACATTAACACACTGAACTGACCTTACAGTACATTGAGAAGGCTTCGGAGAGTATGACATCCAGGTCCAAAGCTTGCTTGAAATGCAATTCGGGATTTCTAATTATAATAAAAAATTAAATTTTAACGGGATTCACTTAAGAAATTAATGAAACTTCGGTTTCGTACTCACCGACTTAGAATAGTCGCTATGATACATAATAGCTCAACGGTTATCTGGCGGCGTTCAGGCTGATTAATGCAAATCAGTGTCTCTTCGACAAGTAGCGAGAACGATAGTTCACCACGACTCATATGGGTCAATGTTGGCACGGCAGGTAAATGATGGCCTTGTGTTGATATTCCTAATGGTGTCCGTTGTAATATCTCCCAGATGCGATTGTAAAAGTTCTTTGGCACGCGACACAGGCAACCTTCTAATTTTCTGCGTTGTAATACGGTGAGTTTCTCTTCTGCTGCCCATTCGCTGACAGACAGGACTTTTTGAAGTAATATTCTAACATGGTAAGGTGATAGGTTTTCCAGGTCACATTCTTGACCAGAGATTTCCAAATATATTCGCATGGCTTCTAGTACCCAACCGATACGTATCTTTGAAAAAAAGTTTAAAATGAATGTTTTTTTTTTGTTCGACCTTACATAGGTTTAGGTTCTTACTGGGTAGTGTCCATGAAATTTCCTTGAAAAATCTTCTTGGAAAGACTGTTGTCAAAATTCTATATCTCAAAAACTATTTAAAAACTAATAGCAGCTAATTCGGAATAAAAAAGTACCAATTTTTCTGGTTATTTTTAAAGAGGATATCTGAGTATTACCTTTCATCAAAGAAAAACTCTATAACATCAACAGGTAGCCTTTTAAAATATTTCGAAAAATGCAAGTGCCCTCACGGGAAAATAGTGAGGGCGTGTCAAATGGGGGGAAAATAAAGTTTTTTGGGAATTTTCTTTAAGTTAACTTTCTTTAGGATCTAACGAAATGTTCTGTAAAGCTAAATTGTCCATTGCCGCATTGAAAATACAGTAGAATCTCGCAAAAGTTAGCGCTCGAATGAGTTAAACGCTTGGTTAAAATAATCGAATTTCAGCGCCCACGTAGCGTTCTAAAAAGTAAATTTTGGCGTTAACTTTTCTGAGCGTAATTTTTTTTCTTTTCCTTTTTTTCCTTAAATCAACCCTATTTCATGTGTATTACGCGGAATAGCGAAGAAAAACAAAAGAAGACAACGCAAATCATAACGATAGCACTTAAAAGCAGGGACTGTAATTGTTATAAGTTTTATTTTTTAAACTCAGAAATAATCATTTTTTCTTGAGTTTTATTTTTTCTTTCAAAAATAAAACTTAAATTTCGTTTTTATATTTTTTCGCTTAAAAATATAAATCAATTTCTGATTTTTTTCAGCCCTATTATGATTGTCGACTACTGATAGAGAATCGAAAAAGTTCTATTTTCGACAAAAAATTTTAGTTTTCCACATACTAGAAAATGAAAATTTTAGTCGACGATAGAACTTTTTCGATTCTCTATCAGTAGTCGACAATCATAATAGGGGTTGTTTTATTTTTTCGATCAAATATAAAACTTAAATTTCGAGTTTTATATTTTCACTTGAAAATAAAAATCAATTTCTGATTTTTATTTTTTTCGCTCGAAAATAAAACTTAAATTTTGATTTCTATTTCTTTTTGCTTAAGAATAAAAATTAATTTGAATGATAACTTTTAATTATTGTATATATCTTTATATCTTCTTACATATTTAAAAAAATAATAAAAAACGTGTTTGTGTGTCGTCGCTTACTGGCCAAACGCGGCATCCGATTTTATTTAAAATTTCAGAGTTCGTTAGGGACGGTCTGAAGATAGTTTATATGAAGTTTATACGAAACCGGTGCACAGTGATTTTCAAAATTTTGGATATTACATTTGGCAACTGAAAACAGTGAATTTTTTCTACTGGGCCGATCTTCAATCAATTACGGGGAAAGATTGGCCATGACCACAATTCGCGCCATTCGCGAAATTTTGACTTTCATTATTTTGAAGAAAAAAGTAGGCTCTAATTTGAAAAGAATGACTTTACCACAAACCGCGAAAATTGAATGGTAACTGCGCAGAGAAATTGACAAATTTTAAACCATTTAGCTTGAAATTGTGAAATGGGTATCGTGTCAAAGCTGTTAACGCGTAGATAAATGAACGATATAATTTTGAAAGAATGGCTTCACAAAAAAGTTCTTTATTACGGTACAATTTGACCATGACCACCAATCGCGAAATTTTGCAAAATTTTATTTTTTTCTATTGTACCATAAGAAAGAATTATATATGGCTGCTATATTCACGATTCAAAATGATGCAAATTATATTTTGCAAAATTGCACGAATGGTGGCTATGGCCCAAAGTTTCACTGTAAGGGGACATTATATCTAGCTGCGCAACACTCAATTCAATATAGTGCAAATCAATTTGTGACCGACAGACAGACATGGCTAGATCGACTCCTCTGATCACACTGATCAAGAATATATATATAAATATGTATATATATATATATATATATCTATATCTATCGTGACTCCTTTAGTCTGTTACAAACTCCGTGCCAAACTTAATAGGTATACCCTTTCGTTCGAAAAGGTGTAATATAGGCTTCCCAAAAATTAAATAAGTAATACTGATCAAATTGATTTTTATTTCTGAGTGAAAAAAAATTCAAATTAAATTTTGATTGTAAAAGATCAAAATCGAAATTTAAGTGTTATTTTTAAGCGAAAAAATAAAAATCAGAAAATGATTTTTATTTTCAAGTGAAAATATATAAATCGAAATTTAAGTTTTATTTTTGAACGAAAAATAAAAATCAGAAATTGATTTATATTTTTAAGCGAAAAAATATAAACTGAAATTTAAGTTTTATATTTGAAAGAAAAAATAGAAATCTGAACTTAATGATTATTTTCTGAGTTTTAAATAAAAATCACAATTTGAACAAAATGAAAGAAATAGAAATTGAAATTAATGATTATTTTCAGTCCCTGCTTAAAAGTGACTAATTCGATCGAAGCGTGCAACCTTATTTTGAAATAGGAGTTGTGCGCGAGTAGATCTTGTGTATGTAAAATAAATATAAATATGGTTTAAATGTTTGCAAAAATATATTTTTTATGCATGTAGTCCCTATTTCTTTAATTTTTTCGATTTTGAAAAACATTTGGAAAAGTTAATAATTCGGAAAAGTTGATTACCCCTGGGACAAATCGATTAACTTTTCCGAGATTCTACTGTAGCATCATTAGATAGGTGAATCGGAAAAGTACTATATTTAGAGATATTTAGAAACACTAGGGCTCATAGTCTCCAACCTAGTTAAAACTATTTAAAGGTTTAAACTTTCAAATGATAGTCTTCAGGAGAGTTTAAACTAGGTTTATTAATTTTATATGGCATGAAGACTAAGGGAATATATTAGAGAATTTAAACGTTCGAAGCAGGCCCGTGCGCACGGGGGGTTTTGGGTGTTAAAACCCCCCCCATTGAGAATAAGAATTATAAATATATATATATAAACGAAAAAGGAAATTTCGCACAATGGGCCAAGCTGATGCAAGAAGAATTGCATGAGCTGTCGCGTACTCGGCAACTCGTGCAAATACTTGATATAAAAATAATTGGCAAATACTCAAATAGTTCCCATTTTAATTTTTGTACTTTGATAGAAATTTTTCATGATAGACTATTAGCACCTAGAAATTTGAAAATTCTCCGGCAGAAATTTCAATTGAGGTAACTGATCCAAATAAGGAAATGCGATCCAAATAAAAACATTCGAAATCAATTCGATTTCAATAGAAATTTATTTGTCCAGATGAACATCGAAATTGCACAATTTCAGAAAATTTCGGAACAAATCTGACATTTAAAATTGAGTCAATTTAAATTTTGTTCTGAAATTGATTGCTTAAATACAAATATCGCATGTAGGCAAAAATTTTCGTGTATTGTAAGGCTTTTAACCGATATTTACTGTATATCTATGTCTAATTGTCGACGTCGAAAAGGCTCTGCCGCGATCGAGAAATTCACCCTTAGGCAGGTTTAGGAAATTCAACTCTTTCGAGAAATTCACATTTTGGAAGACTTTTTTTCTGTGCCTCGAAGGGTTTCTTTGTTGCATGAAACTCACCAAAACTGAATTGTTTATAATAAAGTCATTGAAATCGGTACTCTTGATTTTTAATCAATAGTTTTAATTAATAGAAAACCCCCCCCGCCCCCCTTGGGCAATTCCTGCGCACGGGCCTGGTTCGAAGCGCTTAAACCGAGTCGAAGACTACGACCCTAGATATTTTAGAGATTTTAGCTAAATATCGACTTTAGATGCAGTTTTTCGGCTCAGTTATTACTACAGTTATTTTGTCGAAGTCTAAGGCCAAAACTTTTTCTAGGTAGAATCTTTTTGAGATCTATTCAAAATTACCCGGTGGTGACAAAATCAAATATGGGGAAATGTTTTATTTACAAACTACATACTTTCATTTTATATGAAGTTATTGAGATATTTCTATAAAATGCACCTTCTAAATGACAAAATTATTACAAATTAATTGAATTGCACTCACTTTCAAAATCCCACGAAACATTGATGGATTTGTTGCAATCAAACGACCGCAATATAGTACGACCTCCTGCTGAAGGACAGCTTGTATAACATCATATGGCTGAACGGAGGTGTACATTACATTCTGAATTTCAGCAGGTGTCATTGGCTTGTCGAAGACGGTTTCCTTTTGACCTATAACTCCGACAGTAAGTTCCTTTCCGTTAACCAAAACGGTAGTAATGAAGGGACTAATTGAATCGACAATATGATGAAGTAACGACGAACAATAACGGACAGCTCGCCAGTAGCGTAAAGAGCCAGCACGATGATAGAGTTGTGTAAGCGCTTGATGTACGGTTAGTCCATTGACCTCATAATTTTCACCCTCACGATTCAATAGTATTCCCCATAATTGACACAACTGATATATAGACTCCGTACTGCGCAAAGCGTCAATAATTTCATGATTAGGCTTTTGATTGAAATGCTTTCGAGGACATGGAAGAAAATAATTATTTACTAGGACTGAAATTCCACAATCAAAAACTCTCTTCTTACGGTTAAAACCACTTTCTCCTCAGCATAGCTTTGAGCTTTAGGTACATCTGTCAATGACTGGTAACCGATATATTCATGATTAATTTGTTCGAAAGCATTCTCGCTATCCGATAAATCACTTTGGTTCATAAAATCCAAATGCTCTGCCAAAGAAAGAGGGTAAGGCAAAAATATTCAAAAATAAAACATTTAAATCTTTTCGCTCACCCATGCACGAGCTGCTAATTAAATTCTGCAAGCGTCCAATGCGAACTTTCATGCCGTCGCAGTAGCCTTTTTTCAACATCGCCAATAGATCAAGCATTTCCTTGAATTGTGGATCCCGCATATGCTCTTCACGAATTAATAAACACACCGTCGGACGTCCAGAGAGCCGCCAATACTTGCCAACAAATTGTAATTCCGTTTTTATATCATCGATCAGCAATGCCATATCACGGTATAAATAGAAATCGGAGAACTCAAATATCAAAGGATAGCAGAGAACAGTCATGCCGCAGACACGATAGACTTTACTTGTCCCCAATGAACCAACTGGACGCGGCGGACGACCCGAAAGTCCAACTTTATTGTTTACACCTAAATGTTGGTAGACTTTAATCAGCTCTGTAGAAGACCAAATTTGTACAGGCTCCACCTAAAAGAACAAAGTGGGTGAAATACAAAAGTAAAATTTCAACAAAAGAAAAAAACCCTTATTACATGGAACTCACTTCATGTGGCGTTTGTGTTTGGATTCCGTAAGTAGCCATCATAGCTTGTAAGCGTTGTGATTCGGCAATCAAAACTATTTGCACGACTAAATCTGTCGCGGTTCCCTGGAATATTTTGCATTAGGAAGATTGATTTGTTCAAAAATTGCATGCACAAAATATTCCATTAGACGTTTTGAAAAAGTTGCATGCGAGATTTCATTGAAACGAATTATGTAATTACAATATTTCACAAACTTTATGCATGCATGTAAGAGGACTACCGGAAGGAACGATCACATTCATGTTGGGATTTAGGGAATGTGTTATACATAGGATTCAAGGTATTATTAAAACTTTGTCCAATTCCTTAATTTTCCTTTTTATCGGGTCGTTAATAAAAAACAAAATAAAATGTTCGAAAATGACTTTGCTCTTTCTAGGATGTCAAATGTTGTTTAGAGTTGAACATTTTTTTTTTTATGGATAATTTGAATTATTAATATCTGTCTTTTATTCTTTGAACTAGTATTTTGGGTTTTTAATCATATCTTATATTTGTGCTGCTTATGAAAGGCGAAAAGCGAAGATTCATGAATTTCAAAAAATAATTTTTAAAATCCTGACCCCCTTATTCATAATCAAATTTTAAATTTACAACATTGTTTAAAAATCAAATTTCCATACAAAAATTGAATTTAAGCAATAGGAAGATTCACAAAGGCGTGTTAAAAACGTTGGAAAGTCGGAAAATCAGAAAATTGTGACTTCTTAAAAATTTTTCAACTTTTTTTGTATCTTGCACAACTTTTTAAGCAGTTAAAATTTTCCGGTTTTCCGACTTTCCTATATTATGACGCCTTTGTGAATGTTTTAAATTTAAAATTTGATTATGAATAAGGGGGTAAATGTTTATTGTACGAGGACAATCTACCTTCCACTCAATAAGCAAAATCTTCATATTAAGCCCCAAAAAAAAAAAAAATAATAAACAACGGCGACATCAACTAAAACGGTGTTTTTAAAGAGCCTTTTTTATTTAATGAGTTCAAAATAAAAAACAAATGTGACATAAATTAATATATTGCGTGAAAATTCGTTTCATTATTTACCTCTTTTGTGCGTGCGTCCTGTATTAGAGGTACTCTACGTTTCTGTCATTTATCGGCAGAGATTGAATTTTAGTACAAAAGTTTAGCACAGTTAAAATTACAATTACAATTGGCATCGTTTAATATTCAAATTCAAATTAAAATGGTCAGGTTTTGGGCTTGGGGCATTTTGAATTTGAAAAAACATTGTCAAAATCACTTAAAAAGACCAATTAAAAAGTTAAAAAATAGTTAGAAGAAATTACAAACACAAAACGCAATTAAAATGAAAATCAAAAATTATTTATTTTTGATCTATAAACACTACTTACAGGTTTTGCCTTGTAAAGTGTGAAGAAAAGAAAAAAATTCAATTAAAAAAAAGCATAAATCCTTAACCAAAACTAAAAAAAAAAAAAAAACAAACAAACAAACAAATCGAAACTAACAAAATTAAAGATTTAGGAACGTGTGTGATGGGGAGGGCACGAGGAAGTGTAGTGTACATGAATAGGTAGGTGTAGAGTTTGTGAAAAAGCTTTAAAATTTTTTTGCATTTTAAAGCAATTTTGGTAAGAAGTGTTTTCGAAGAGAGCTCCACAATAAACAAGAAATAGAACTGATGAGCTACAGAATTTCATTTGCAGGCAACTCTATGCAATTCGCTAATGAGTGAACAAAAAACAAACATTAGAAAACTATGAAAATGGTATTTTTGTAAATAGCCAATTCTCAAATTAAATGGAAAAAGTTTTTATGGCAAAATTAAATTAATCGCTTAAACGATGTACTAAATTTTTATATAAAATAATATAAAAAAAATACATGAAAAAACATTCAAAGCTTGATTCTATAAAAAAAACAGAATCATCTGCGGTGGCAACTTACGTCATTTTTCTCATCGAAGGCTTTTCCCTGTGGTTATGTTGATTTATTTGGTTTTTGTGTTTTTTGTTTTTTATGCAATGACCAATTTTTCATTTTTATTATATGGAATTGTAAGAGGATTTGTTTAATTTGTAATGTATGAAGAAGAAAAAGAAAAATATGTTGCAGCATTTTAAGGTGCATGTAATGCTAGAGGATCTCAGTGTAAAAAAAAAAAACAGAATGAAGGGAGTTATTAATACTAAACAAAAGCTTTTTATATAAATTAATTGCAGCCAATTGTAAAAACATCATCAATTTTCAAAAATTTTACTAATTTTTTTTTTTATCTGCCAATTCGTTTAGTATTCAGTTGGAAAGTTGTTTATTTATATTTTTTAATTGTCAAAGTCAAGTTGTACAATACTACTTTCCGAAGGTACAGTAATAACTATATTTACTTTTAGTTACTAAATTTTATATATCGATTGAGAAACTGAATGTAATTTGGAAAGCCAAAAGCTCACTATATGCTTTAGTACCTTAAAATTCGACTTAAGTTCAAATTTCAATTTAGTTGTAACAATGATTTTTTTTTTTTTTTTGGTTATTCCATTGTGTAAGTGAGCCCGTGTATATACATTTCTGATTATAATTTGAAGAATTATCAATCCAAATATTGGTTTCTAAGGTTTAATTGTGCTAATTCCGGTGCAATAAGTTTGATCTTTCTCGTTCAACTTAAGATATTTAAACTGACTTTATTTAAAAACGCTTTATAACTTCAATAATCTTCATCGATATATAAAATTTTTTGTAAAAAAGCCAATTTGATTTTATTTTTTTGACCAAACTTACCTGAAAAGCTGAATAGCGTCCAGCGCGTCTTGGTCTGTTATAGCTAGGCAAATAACGTCGAATGGGATCCAATTCATTGATGTGTAAAAGACCACCCGTTAAAAGTTGTGCGATAACAAACATCGATTGAGCCCATAGAAATAGACACTGTGGGAATAGAAATAGAAATAAATACTACATTAACTGAACTTGTATGAAAACGCACTTGTGATGGAGCACGCAAATATGAGCCCTCGCCATCTGGTGCATAGTACATGGTTACAACTGGATCGCCATGAGAATCGCTGTACAAGCAACGTCGCAAATCATTTTGGTACTCTTCAACTTGTTCGGGTTATTTTTAAAAACACCATCAATGATCATGACGATAAAGAACAATGGCCATTCACATTCGTGGCCCTCAAAGTCTTTGAGCTCACCAACGTGGTAGTGTCTTTAATGAAATTCATTAATAATTGCATATAATTCAAAAATAGTTTAGACCTTCTGCTTTTATCTTCTAGTTTGCTGAGATAGCCGTCTCGTACGAAGCGTTTGAAGCCTTTTTTACCCCTCAATCGCGTTATGACATTGTGTTTTGTTTGCTCAACCAGACGTTCTTCGTGTGAAGCAAACGCTGGAAACGATAGTGTCAGCATAAGTGAAACATCGACACCCTGTAAAAATTAAAAATTTTTAATTGGCATTTTCAGCCAGAACGATGAAGAAATTATTAATGCACCTTGGAGCTCGACTCCCTTGGTAACATAGTTTCGAATATACTGCGATTTCTGTTGTGCGCATCAATATCGACATACACGACACTCCATGAAGCGCCCTTTTCACCGAATAAATTGCAACCATTTATTGCTTCAAGCGCAGATTTTGCCATGCCTAAAAAATAATACTAATAATCAAGACTGTATGTTAGTTAGGATATTTATACATTACCTATCGACGAAGCATGTATCTCCGGTGTACCGTTATTGTATTTAGAACCTCTTTCCCACATGCCAAAATCGGGCGTACGGTAGGCTCTCTCAACATAGTAGACCAGATTCTGCACGAAAGCAACTTCATCCTGCGTGTACACAACTTGCAGTCCTGACGTTATCATTTGTACCAAAAAAATTATATACAACGAGACAACATCGATTTGTAAATGATTGTAGGAATCATCCGAATAAATTTCTTCTCCAGTATGCAAATGAAATTTACTATGTAGAGCATGTTGATTCGATTGTCGCTTCTTGAACAGTTCCACTCTCGAAGCCTGCTTTATCCAACACTCTAAAATGCCGCGCATGCATTTCACTGTTGATTGGCCGAGCTCATACGATTTGCCACGATCATCATCGATTCTTCTGTACGCTTGATAGAGACTCCAAACTGCTGCGGCACAGTAAACACTATCCCGAATGGATCCGACTTCATAATCTGTGCTCAACACCGGAAAAAGACCAGTGATGGGACTTTGGTAACGTAGAAGCTGGCGTTTAACTGCAACATAAAGTATACAAATGACAAGAAAGATATTTATATTTTCAAAAAAATATAAATAAAAAATTCGATCATCAAAGTGCAAATAACTTTCTCAAAACTAGCGTGTGTTGGTGTCATAGCTATAAAATTTACAAACACATCATTATCACAAGACTGCAAATCACTGCAATATACGAGTTGCATTATTCAATATACAGTCAATCACACCTTCTACATAAGATAAAAATTATCTTTTATTAGAGCAATTAGGAATAAAACTAAAAAATTTCACTTTTCCCACAGTCTTATCAGTCGATGAAACGACTTGTTGCATTTGGAATTAAAATTCTGCAAGCTGCATTGCAAATAAAAAAATGAAAAAAAAAATAAAAAATTCGCTACAACAAAGTATATAAACACACAATATATAAATAGCCTAGACTGTAGTGAGAGATTTATTGGTGCTTCAATTAAAAATAAGCGCTTATATAATTGAAAATCATTTTAACTTTTAAAGTCTCTTACCGATTCCATAATAAATATCGAGCTGTTTTACAGTATCTTCGTAATTAGAAGTCTTAAGGAACTGATCTAGATTTATATCTTCGAAGCTGTTCTGCCTATTTTGCTCATTGGATTGAACTAGTCTAAGGAAATTATGAAAAATTTTAAATATTATTATTAAAAATTTTCGCTTTTTTGGTTCTAACTTACGATTTCGGAATTTCTCGCATCGTATTTGTTATTTCGCACTATCGCAACCATCAATTGGTCAATTAATAGAATGGGAAAAGCGAATAAAAGTCATAAAAGTCAAACTTGACTTTGCTCAGATGACAGTCAGCTGATTGCATAGAGTGAGAGCGAGAGCGAGAGCGAGAGCGAAACGAATGAAATTGCCTTGTTGTGATTGTAAACAAACAAATTCTCTAACACGGCAGCCACACGTTCAATTTTTGGCTTTCAAGTTCCCATACACTCAAAACATTTTACTAACACACTCACACTTTTAGAACTTGAACGCCACCCTGTAGTAAAAGAGCGGTCAGTTTGCAAAATAGGACCCACCTTAGGTGAGACTGTTAGCAACTAGACCATAAAAACTATGGAGCACGTCTAACCTAAGGTCGACCTCTATAGGTCTCACCGCTGACTGTTCCGTAAGAGATCGAGGGGCGGTGAGTTCATTTTTTGTTGTACTCTTGCTATGCGCTTGTTGTTGTCTGCTTTAAGTTCGCATTCTGATCGACGTACCGTCAACAGTTGACTAGCGTGAAGGGTAAGACTCTCGCTCAGCAACCACGCAGGTCTAGGTTCGATCCCTGGCTCGATTGAACATTTTTTTTTCTTCTCTATTGCCTAGAGTTTTTTTTTAATGTTCATATTTTAATTAATTTTTTTTATTAGTTAATTTTGAAAAATAAAAAATTTTTCTTTAATATGTAAGTATTTTTTCATATTAAAATTTTTTTTAAAAGTATTTATTTTTCAATTGAAAATTTTTTGCTATGAAAAATTCTATTTTATTTCACAAAAACTTGAGCAACCAAAAACTCAAGTCAGCATTTTGATCAACATATTAAATTTCCTTGTTTAGCGTAATGGTTAAGACGCAGACTTACCAACCCAGAGATCAGCGGTTCGAGGTTCCCTCGAGACGAGAAAATTAAAAAACCATAACTAATGTTTAAACAAAAAGATTTAAAAAATAAAAACAAAAAATAAACAAAATGAAAAGAAGAAAAAAAAATAAAACAAAAATTAAAATTTTTTTTCCATAAATTAACAAAATCGTCGATTGACCTCCAACTCACCCAAAACGACTCACCATGGGTGAGTCTTACATGCACTACTCTCTTTCTAATGTAGGCCCCATGTTAAAGAGGTGAGTTGAATGCATGTTAGAGTAAATTATGTGGCGACTAGTTGTAGTCTTTTAGAGGTTAACCATAGGTGAGTAGGGGGTGAGTCTCAATTACTGCAGGGCAACTTCCCTGCAGTAATGAAATGTTTTCGGTGTAAAATGGACCGGACCTGGGTGAGTCCATATGGGACCGACCTGAAAATGATATGCACCGCGACCGACCCGGGGTGAGTCTCAATTGGACTCACCCTCGTCTAGTCCAAAAATAAGCGTAGGTGGGGTGAGTTCGTATAGACTTGTACTTATTGTTGTCTGTTTTAACTCCTCAATCTGATCGTCGTGCTACCAAAGGCGGGTTAGCTTGATGGTTAAGACTCTCGTTTCGCAACCGAGAGGGTGGGAGTTCCAGCCCTTGCTCGTTTTGGAAAGAATTTTTTTTTTTTCAATTACCTAAGATTTTTTTATGTTCATAATTAATTTTTTTTTTTTAACTTGAAAAAAATAAGTCGTTTTTTATATGTTAATTGTTTTTTAATATTTATTTTTCAAGAATTTTTTTCTGTGAAAGTGAAAAATTCTTTACGCACGTTTCCCAAAAACTTGAGCAACCAAACACTCAAGTCAGCGTTTTGATCAAAGCATTAAACTTGCTTGTTTAGCGTAATGGTTAAGACACCAATTTACCAACCCAGAGTTCTGCGGTTCGAGGCTCGGCCGAGGCGGGCAAATCAAAAAGGAAATTATATAATGTTGTGTAACAAAAAGGTTTAAAAAAACAAAAAAGGCAAAATAAACAAAATAAGAAAAAAATTTTTTTTCATTTTTCATATCAAAAGAAATATAAAAAAAATAAAAAAAACTCACCCTCATTTAAGGCCATATGGACCCACCCACAACCGACCCTAAAAGCTTTGAAAATGGACCGGTTGTTTTTCAATGACAGCGCTGTGGAAAAACGGGTGAGTTGAACGTATGAAAACGCGACCGGTCCTCACCTCTTTTGGACCGACCCCGGGTCGACCCGGGGTCGGTCCCAATTACTGCAGGGTTGACTTCAATTTTTCTTTCAAGCTCCGTTTCAATTTTACGTTCAAGTTTTTAACAGCTGATCATAGTTGCATAGCATTCTAAGTTGTTTCCTTGACGACGGCATTTTGAAAATAAAATTGCCTTTCAAGTTGCGTGCAGCCTACGTCATAGCTTCAATTTTAAAGAAATTTGACAACCAGTAGGTGTGCTCAACTTGAAAGCAAATTATTGAACGTGTGGCTGCAGTGTAAGGGCTGTACCATATATTACTATATGTGGCACTCTACAACAACCATGTAGGACTGTAGGTCTAACTGTCGACGTCGAAAAGCCTCTGCCGCGATGGGGATATACACCATTAGGCAGGCATAGGAAATTCAACAAATTGGGGATATTCACCAAAAAGCTACCAACAAAAACCATAAGCAGGAACAGTGTTCGGACTACGGAAATCGCATTTCGTAGTAGAAGACCGAAGAAATCGGAGTAGAAATGAATTTTTGGGTAGTAAATTGGAATTTCTCATTTTCGCACAAAAGAAAAAAAAAATAGGTCAACAATTTATTTGAAGCAAACATTTATAACTTACATTAACATATTATATTTATATTTTTTTATCTCCATCAGTCAAGATTTAGATACATAGACATCTGTATGGAAAACAACACTTTGTTTGCGAACGAGGGAACACAAAAAACTCGTTCTCTCATTACGTCTAAATCGTGACATAGACAAAATTATTTTGAGTTTTGTGATGTTAAAAAATCGGAGTAGATTTCAGGTATAGGGTAGTGGCGGAGTAGATTTCAAAAATTAAAAAAAAAACGGGAGTAGATCTACTCCGATCGGAGTATAGTCCGAACCCTGAGCAGGAATAGGAATTTCAACAAACTCGGGAAATTCACCAGAAAGCTACCAACAACAATACGGGTAGACACAAAGTGGCACTATGATGCCACTTGCAAGAAAATTATCAAAGAAACACGGCGTCAGCTCGGTTTTTTATATTGCTTGAAAAGTTCATAAATGAAACTTTAATAAATGTATTGCGATATGCTTTTGCTTAATGTGCACGAATGTGTTCATTTTGTAATAAATTGACGTACATTTTTAACTACGGCTACGAATTTGATTGTACATAGAATTCAGTATTTTTGCTGAAACAGAGTGATCAAAAAGGTATGTGGACAGGGTAGGACAAAAAAAAAATTTATATTTCTCCTTGATATTGAAAATCCTTGATTAGTTTTATGTTTTTCAAGCTTTTCATGGCATTTTATGAGTTTGGTAGATATTTTATATGTAATGTACTCGAAAATCTCCCAAAATTAAAAATAAAAGTGGCAATGCATTTCACCACAGCAGAGCTAAAGATTTCGCTGCCATAGCATGCTTTTCTTTTCCTCGTGCTATATGCATATGTTGAAGCAGCGTAGCTCTAACACATTGCAGGGATTAGGAAGAAGAAGAGTTAGACCTATAGTCCTATATGACAACAACTATGCTTGTTGAGTTGAAGTAGGCCCCCGTTGCATGCATTCTTATGGCAAAATCAAAAACGTAGCACGCCCCCGAGAAATTCCGGGTCCGGTCTAACAAATCTTTTTAAATCTTGTAACATGTACCAAAATGTTTGGTATAGTTCAAATACATGTTAAAGTCTTCGTCAAATATTTTTTGTTAAAACTCATTTTTTTCGACTAAAATATGGTTTTTATATAATATCAAAAATCTTTACGTGAAATTTTCCTTTTGTTCTTCAACAACGCTAAAGAAGAGCACTCATGCGTCGAATATGACCGAATGTTTGTTTACAAAACAGAACAGCTGATATGAACTTTTCAGTGATGTAGAAAAAATTCTAGCTCGATACCAAACTAATGGCTCAAGTACTTATAACAAATTATGCTAAAATGAATATAAAAACTACTTCTTTTTTGAACTTCTCTCTTGAAAAGGGCACAGTATTGCGTAATCTTTCATCAAAATTGGGGTCTTTTTTTCATTTTTAATTTTTTAAATTCTATAACGGCCGTTTTATTTTCTAGTTTGGGGCCATTTTTCATATCGATTAAGAACACCTCTTTTTGTTTTTGGGGCCTTTTTCATTTTATTTTGGGGCCAAATTTCATTTTTGATTTGGGGTAATTTTTCATAATGCAAAATGACCCCAAATTTTGGGGCCTTTTTCATTTTCAGTTTGGGGCCATTTTGCATTGGGGCCATTTTTCAGGGAGCCCTCGAGGACTTTTCAAAATATCAACAAAACTTCAAAATCCCTTTCAGGGTGCCGTAGTCGGTAAGACTCTTATGAATTCCACGATAAAAAAGCGAGCTCGCATTTTATAAAATCCGCGATAAAAGAGCGAGCTCGAGGCGAGCTCGTTGCAAACGGTTCGAATTCTTATCGCTATTTCTCTCGAATCGAACGCAAAATACGATAAAAGCGCTATATCGCGAAAATTGCCTTCCGCGAATTCGAATCGAATTCGATTCGAATTCGTTTAATGCGATTCGCGCTCTACGCGTTCCATTCGATTTCGATTCGAATTCTTTAAAATATTTGTGTTTAGTGGATACGAAACTTAAATTATCGAAGGTAGTTTTGTTAATTTGTTTCCAAATCGCAAGACATTCGAGGTAAATATAGAATCAAGCTAAACATATAAACGAAAAAAAGTCATTCACTTCAATTCGGCGAAGACGGCGTAATGGGTAAGCAGACTAGAAATAAGTATGACTAGAAATCAAGAAGTTCGGTGTTCAAATCCCACAGCCGGTGGATTCAAAAGTGTGGTTACCAGCATTAGAACCGTTTTTTTTTTTTTTTTTTACCGAAAATAGTCTTATAATAAGACTGTTATTAGAATCATACATTAAATATAAAAATTAAATAATTTTTTTTTACTAATCGTATATAATCGAAAATTCGACAAAAAGGCGAATCGAATATGATAAAAAATTCGAATAAAGCGCGATAGCAAAACGATAGCAAAATACGAATCGCGCGCGATGCGTAAACGATAAAAAATGCGATAAAAATATGAATCGCGTAAAAAGGTGACTCCCTCACGAATTCGAATTCGATTCGAGCTCGCCGCGAACACTCGCCGCGAAGAGTTTGCACGTCAAAACGAATTCGATTCGAATTCGATTCGAACTCGTTGTGCTTATTGGGGGTGGATGGAATTTTGGCCGCGTGAATTAAGCCCGCGATAAGTTTTTGGTCGCGGCCTAAATTCATTTTGCGAATGAAATATGACCGCGATAAAAAATCCAATTTTTATCGCGGTCAAAATTCATTTTTCGTTGCGGCCTTATTTCATTCGCAAAATGAATTAAGACCGCGCGGCCCAAATTCATTTCTTCATTGCGGCCTTATTTCATTCGCAAAATGAATTAAGACCGCGCGGTCAAAATACATTTTTTCGTTTCAAAAATGAATTCCGAACGTTCGATGCACCGTTTTATGCGCTGGAATATAAGCTTTACAACTGTGTATTATTTTGATTATTTTCGATTAAAAAATAGCGGTGTTATAGCGAAAAAACCAATGACATAAAAATATTTTTCGAAAAAACGGGTTTTCTCAAATAACGGGAAAACTGTCCGATAGAAATTTTTTTTTGCCATTTTCGGAATCTGCGGAAAATTTCACTATAGAATTCAGATCTTTGGTTCTTGGAGCATTTCGGTGTAAACTAGTGTAATTGATAATATTTCGTCGGAATTCATTTTTGAAACGAAAAAATGTATTTTGACCGCGCGGTCTTAATTCATTTTGCGAATGAAATCAGGCCGCAACGAAAAAATTAATTTTGGCCGCGATAAAAATTGGATTTTTTATCGCGGTCATATTTCATTCGCAAAATGAATTTAGGCCGCGACCAAAAACTTATCGCGGGCTTAATTCACGCGGCCAAAATTCACGGAGCCCTTATTGGGATGGTGAATAAAATCATTAGCATGGGTGAGTGTAGCACGATGTTTCGTAAGTGGGTGAGTGCAATCGAGTATCGTGCATTACGGGTATACTCACACATGCCAACGAGTTTAGTCGAGAGAGTGTGAGAGCAGGGTTGATATAAGAAATTTTTGAAAAACTTAAGAGTCGTATTTTTGGTTTTATCTCCCACACTTTACGAGATTGTAGCGTATATTTACTTACTTTCCCTTTATATGCACGTATTTATTACATATCTGACCACATGCTCTTGGTGCACAAGGACTGAAATTTCCGACTCGGATTGGTTTCTGATCAGGCGCCAAGAGGAGTACATTCTTTCATTGCTCCGTCTGATCATGAGCCAATTGGTCCCATTAGAAGCCGCTATACTTTTACAATTTAAAATTCTTTTATATTGGTTTTTGACAACTATTCAGGTTTTAGTGTTCATTAATAGCAGCAATAGCTTAACTGTACTTATCTGTAAGAAAATAACTCAAAGTGAATGCATTGTGCAGTTCGAGAGCAACCGTTAAAATAAAACGTTTTAAATAAGTAGTATCTGCTAATTTATATATTTAGGTACAAACAAATATTTTACAGTCACAGAGGTATTAAATTAAATGAATAATTTAATAAGCACCTTTGAAATTTTCGGTAAACTTCTTATTATTGTGCAAACAAGATCGCATTATTGCAAATTTATAGGTTCGTTATACATATATTACTTTGATTGTAAATGCATTTTCAAAAACCGTAATTTGTGATTAAGTTCATTATTTTGGCATGTGATGTTTTGAAGATAAGAAACGTCTCCCAAGGGTTATCGTTACAATCTTGAATGCGGAAATTCCCGTAGAAAAATGCATATGTCGCCATAGCATATTAACAAAGACAAACTCATTTTTTATTCATTAGCATTGACGTCTTGGAAGCAATAATCAATTGCAATGTTTAAATTAGCTGCTGTGTTTTTGGTATTTATTCAGGTTGGTTTCTTACTTGAATTCCAATTAAATTTGAAATAGTAATTATAATTTATCTTAAAGTTGGCGACGTCAGTCGTAGTGCGCAACAATCGGAATGCTCAAGTCGAAGCTACAGATATTCCAACAGAGCTTTTTAAACCGGTATATAGTTATTTCTCGTTTTTTCTCAATAAATTCAAATGGCCAATATATATTACATCTTTTTTGAAGCTTCAACCTGTTACTGAGCAGTCTGTTCAGCCTAATGTACAACTACAAAACTACAAGCAGTCTGTTCAGCCTAATGTACAACTACAAAACTACAAACAGGGAAATGAAAACACACCCATCAATTTTGAGGGGGTAGGTATATTTAAAAATACTTTTTCGTAAACTCAATTTAACCATTTCATTCAAAAATATTTAGCTTGGAAATTGGAAAAACTATGGTCCTTCAAAAACTTACGCACTGGATTCTGACATAGAAAACTCCGGAGGTCCGTACCATACGGTGCGTTTCGAGGTTTGTTAAAGATATTTATCTTTTAACCCTTTAACCACATATTATTTATTTTAAGTCTTTAAGAAATCCGATGCCCATGATACCGCAAAGATTTAGTAGCTTTCCAAACAGCGGAGAATTCGGCTTGAGTACTTTCAATAAACCACATCCCTCAATAACGAACCATTGGGATAATTTTCCAGCAAGCGGGGAGCTCGGAACGGGATATTATAAAATGTCATCAAGAAGATCATACTTCGTAAGTTAAATGAAAATATTTAATTAAAAAAAAAGAACATGGAAACATGGCCTTTTGTAAACAATTTCACAACTTTATGACCTCTGTATCCAATTTTTCAGAATTCCGATACAATGAGCCAGCCAGTCGAGGAACATTATGAATTCGATTCCAGAAACGGCGACAGTTTTAAATAATTATCATCCATATGGTTTAATTTTTTTTTGTAGATAAAATAAAAATAAATTTATTGTTTGGAATCTCAATTGGTGGAGTGTGTGAAAAAAGTTTGACCAAATTGAAAACAAAGACAACATTGCGTAAAATCGGAAATAAAGCTGCTAAGATAGGCGACACCAGTTCTTTCATATAGGTTCCCAGCGGCCAACAGTGCCTATCGCCTACAAAGTATACGAGACTGTAAGCGACCTGCCTACCAATAACTTACTTTATGTGGTGGTGGTAGGCGTTCGCTCTACAAAACAGCCATGCTCGAGCAAACATATACTAGGATGGTATATGAGGTCATATGGATTACCGCCTACGGCCTACGAAATGTGTTGCGGTTCATCGCTTCTGTAAGCAGCATTTTGACCGCTGGGCTTAGTCTATCTATGGTGTCAACTTCAATACCTTTTGAATGGTTTTTCCCTCTGAAAATGAAAGTTACTTTTAAATATTTAAAAGAAAAAGGCAAATAAGTATTCAGAAAGAACGGCCTATGGAAGAAATTCGTTACGTCTTTGTGATCCATAAGGGTTCTTCTGACGTTCTGTGACGACATCAATAAAAGGCATATTTCGATTTTTTAAAGATTAAAATTCCGATTACATATTTTTCTATTAGAGAACATAGTATATTCATTTTCATATGAGACACTAAGTTACATTCTAAATTTATTTAATATGCCAACAACAACTTTGGAGAGACTGAATACCCGTTTCCGTTCACATAGATTTTAAGCTACTGCCATGATCCTATAGGGAAAAATTCGTTTTCAAAGAACGTTTGGACTCGAGGGAGAACTGTTAATTTAATTTCAGTTTTTATCGTCAGCGTATAGTACCTATAGTCATTATTTGAGAATGATTATCAAGTACATATATCGCGTAATTGGGAGTCATGTAATTGTATTTTCATAATTACGACTTTTCATTACCTGCAATTATATATGTACTTGTATCAAATGATATAAAAATAAATCCATAATAAAATGAACATTCTCCACGATTGGGCGGAAGATTTTTTCACCATATTCGTGTTCCACCAGCCCCTTCGAGTGCCTGAGGATTTTGCAAATTCAAACACCTTATACACGATCGAAGTTATAAACCGTTTGAGAAATATACACAATTATTTGACACAATTAAATTGATATCATATTGTAATTGACTCTAATTAATATCGCAATCGGGGCAAGGCTCCGATCGCAGTTGTAATTGGTTGCACTTGTTTCTCTCCGCACACCTTTGAAAAGGGTCTTACCGTCTCAAGAAGGCAATCGGACCCCCGAAAGAAATTTTAAAGTTTTGTTGAATTTGGTACTAAAGACTGTAAAAACCGCATTTTAGGTTCCGATTCCACAGTGTCCTTAAATATTCTTAAAAAAATCCTTTTTAGTAAGTCCTTTTTCAAAATTTTACACATTGAAAACTGATTAAGATAGAAAGATAAGACGAAGGGCGCCTGAAAACGAGAAATTTTATAATTTTTTATTTAGGAATGAGAATTATTAGGTCAAGCTAGATTAGGTAACTTTCGCTGCCATCAAGGGTGACACACTTAACTCTCACATCGGCCCGTTGTGGTGTCACAAGTAATGGGGAAACCAAAGAAAAACAGAAAATACGACACAAACATCCACGACCTCAGCTGGGAGTTGAACCCAGAGTTTCTCGCTTTTGGCGTTTGGCATCTCAACCATCTACGGCACAGAGGCCGTCATGAGAATAAAAAATAAAAAAATTAAATAAATTATTTCAGTGTTTTTCAGTTTTCGTGCCACTTTCCGGCTATTTCCTTTCATTAAAATGGTCCGATCGGTTTAATTCTCGAACTTGACCGCTATTTTAGATACACAGTAAAAGTTCGGCGAGTTCAATCCACGGTCATGCAGCGTAAATTTTTTATTACTATTATTATTATTAAATTTGTTTTTTTTTTTTTTTTGGGAATAAGTAGAAAAAATTTAATTTATTATAATAAAAAACTAAGAGGAATAAAAAGCCTGCCACCAAACTTTTTATGGAAAAAAATAAAAGAAAGTTTCCAGCAGAACTCATATATTCCTATAGGAATTTTGAAACAGCAGACATGACACACGTTTTTCACTTTATCGCTGGCAACTTGGTTTTCCTTCTCCTTCCCGAGTAGATCAAATTTCCCTTTCGCCAAGTTCAAAATTTACGTTACCTTTTTCAAGCTCCCAATATTTCCACAATGTTTGTCGCGCGACAGGGTTCGAACTCGGGCCTTTAAGCAAAATCTCTTCCAGTACGCTAACAAGAGATATCGTTCGCGCGTGCTAGATTTATTATATCAACGTTCGAGAAAATCGACGCCTCGTATGTATGTATGATATACTACGTTTATGCGTCAGCTATACGCAAATAAAAATAATTCGCAAATAGTTAACTCACTGTTTATACGGCAGTTCAAATACGCAAATAGCGAAACTTTTCAGTGCTGCCCGACTAAAAAATACAATTGCGTGGCAACATATTCATTTGTCGGAAGCCTATGTTTTGCATGGGTTAGTTATACCATATCGTAGAAAATAGGAAAATCGTCAAAAATAAGTGGCAGCACCTTGAGCTTTATTTGCAAATAGCTTCGTTATTCAAGACTTATTTTCGCAACTTGCTTATTTGCAAATAAGAATTCAACTCAGCGTTTATGTGGGGAAATTTGCTGTTTGCAATATTTTTATTTGCAAATAAGGCATTAGCTATATATATCCCGATACAATTTGACGATTTGAGCATTTTGTTCGTTTTTGAGATCATTTAAAACCATGAAAAAGATTGTATTTTACGTAAAAAGAAATTTTTAATCTTACTGATATGCTTAAATGTTGATCAAACGAAATACTCGTAATATATTTAATTTATTTATTATGAAAAATCGGTTTCTTTCTTGCTCATTTGGATTATCGATACATCCGCGGAAAGAAAAAATAATCGGTTGTTTTTTTACATATCTAGCGTTAATTATAAGAATTGTAGTAAAATATAAATAAGGGAAATTGTTTCGTCAAAATAAATAAACGTATCGACGTTTATACATATATAAAGTATGAAACCTTTAAAAAATGAGTACTATTGTTAACGTTTGACCAAATATGTATGTATATTCGTCCGGAGTCTTTTCTCAAGTGCTTGATTCGAGCCAGATCTCAAAATGAATGCCATTGTATATTTTTATCCATAAAGACAAATATTTCTCTTAACTACAAGACTATAATATTTTGCTAGTTAATTCTAATTTTCTATATTTTTTGTTTTTAGTATTTTTCCGTACTTAATCAATGAGCTGCGGTGTCCGAGTGGTTAAGGAGATGGACTTGAAATCCATTGGGTTCTACCCGCACAGGTTCGAATCCTGTCCGCAGCGATGGGAATTTCTTTTTCTTTCTTTAGGAACAGATGATTTTGAAGATCAGACGTTCAACCAGTGTCCATTTTTCGTGCAACGAAATGTTATATGGATGAAAGAAATTTAAATTCATTCCTACAAACACTTATCAAATTGATTGGTGATTCAGTTTTTTGTGAGAATTATCGCTAGCACTTTTTTTTGTTGAAATTTTTGATCAAAAGCGACTCTTTTTCGAATCGCTTTTCTGATAAAAATTACCGAAACGGCGCTCAGTTTCTAACCAGAAATGATTACTTATCTCGGGAGAAAATGGGACTCTTCTTGGGGAGTTTTATGTATTTGTAACCATTTTCGAGTCTTTTTGAAGTCTCACGGAAAAAACAAAATCAAACAAAAAATCAACACATTTTTTGGTTCATACCGAGTTGGAATTTGAACCTCGGAGCTTTCGGTTTTTAGTCATGTGCTAACTCGACGGATATTGCGTTTATAACTACCCTGCAGTAAATGTCACTAGTGCTAGAGTCACGCATGCACTGGTATCCATGTCACCAGTACTAGTGGCCAACTGTACCCGTGCCATTGCGTTCTCCTATTGACATTTTGTATAAACGTATATGCGGGAGGACACCAATCGACGCTGGAACTAGTGGTGGAGCAGAGACAACGGCGCCAATTATAGTCTCACAGTTCAATTTTGCTCAAACATTGATGTAATAAAGCTGCGCGTGAGGCGGACTGCTCGCTAGCTCAGTGGTTAGAGAATGCGGCTAGCAATCCGGAGGTCACGAGTTCGATTCTCGACTCAGTATTTTTTTTTTTTTTTTGTATTAGTTAAAAAATCAACAAGATTCCAACAAGTTTTAACGCGAAAAATAAAAAAGGTCTTAGATCCAAGTTTTTTTTAAAAGACTTTTTTCCTTGTTTTCTTCATGCCTGAGCGTAGAACATTTTTTCACTTTTAATTATTTTTAAATTTCAAATATTACCATTTTTCCACTTTTGTCTCGCCTGCACGGGGATTCGAACACGAGCCTTCGGATTAATGAGGGGACATGCTAACCACTGCGCTAGAGAGCTCTGTGATTCGCGTGCAGCAAATTTATAACATGAATTGTCGAGAAAATCGAACTGTAGACGCCCTCGTTGACCATGTCAATAGTTAGATTCTACTGTCCGTGTGAATCGCATTTGAAAAAAATTTGCTGGGCGGACAAACAGCTGCTTCAAATGTACAATTTCCGATATTTTATAAATTAACCACCTAAAATTAATCAATAGTTCAAAAAAAAAAAAAACAGTAGGGGTATTCACAAAGGCGTGTTAAAAACGTAGGAAGGTCGGAAAATTGGAAAATTGCGACTTCTTAAAAATTGTTAACACTTTTTAAAAAAAAGTTTTTTTTTATCTTGGCCAACTTTTTAAGGAGTTCAATTTTTCCGATTTTCCGACTTTCCTATTTTCCAACGCCCTTGTGAATACCCCTAGTAACTACTGAATTAATGAGCTTTTCTATTAATATATCAAAATATGAATATTAATACAGTCAAACCTGGATAAGTGAGAACTGGATAAGTGAGAAAACTCTATAAGTGAGAGTAATAAGCCAGGACCCGTCATTTTAAGCTCCCAAAACCTCTATTAGCGAGAAACAGAAACCTCTGTAAGAGAGAGTCGTTTTTCCCTCATAGACCTCCGTAAGTGAGACTGCTACTTATCTATACCTCTATAAGCGACAGTCGAGCTTTATTTACAAATTTATTATGTGCTATTTTATGACTCATTCTTAACTTTCGTGGAACTTCCTACCATTGTTTTTGTACTCTCGTCAATATTGTTCCTATTCTATTTCGTGGAACTAAATAACTTTATAAGAGAGAGAGAACGCTACCCATGTACCTGCATTAGCGAGAAACTCGGGTTAGTGAGAAACCTCTATAAGCGAGAATGAGATTGTGCTCCCTTGAACTCTCGCTTATCCAGGTTTGACTGTATATTAAAAGCTTCCAAATGTGTATTTTGAAACTCTCTTCGTGATTTGCATTTAAGATGTTCTGGTGTGATACGTCCATTATCGAACTTCCCGTTCAAGCGCATCGGGGGCGGATTAAAACAATTTGCCGCCGTCCACGTTGGGAAAATCTAAAAAACAATTTTTACAATTTTTCATCGATTCATTCGTCATTCGTAATTATATTGGTAAATTAACCTAACGAAAACGTCTTCGCTGGAAAACCAGCACTCATTGTTATTACAATTCGTCGGTTAAGTTGTCAGCGAGAAAATTTGTTTCAAATTTACACAGGTTCAATGATATATAAGTATTTCTCAGATGCAAAAATGTGCAACTTTGAACTAGGATTTCATAATAAACTTTTATTTTTTGATTTACTCTTATATTATTGTATATGAACGAATATGTTATTCCATCTTTGACAAAAGGTTTTGGTAAATTTTTGCAATTTATATATAAAAATATTTAATTACACTAAATTTATATTTATTTACAGATTTTTGGGGCTCTATAAAGCTAGCACATTCGTCACTTTTACATATGCTTATCATCTTTCTAGCAAAATAAAATTCGAAAAAATAATAAATAGGAATTTATACTAAAAAAAAAGCTTATCATATAAATTTAGAAATGACTTTTTCGACTTCTTAACGACTCTACAGTGTGTGCAAATGTCATCTCAAGAGAAATAATGCATATTTCAGAATCTTGTTAACATATTTTTAATAGGAATATTTGAAAGGCTTTTTTTGTCGTTATCAAAGCTGATAGGATGTTCCGCTTCAATGAAGATGTAAGTATCTAATATAGTCTCTGGTATGGAAGAAGACATTTTCCAAAAAAAAAAAACAAAATTTAAATTTTCTATTATGGCAACTTCTCATGTGTGCATAACGCATAATTAAATTATTTTTTGGTGGATGTGACCTTACACGATCCCTTATAAGAAGGCGGGGGCAAGATGTTAATTCTTTTTGACTAGCGATTCTATTTCATGTGATACAAAGGAGATGATGAAAGAAGATGGGGAACTTTAAAAATTTGCATTTTTAACAAGTGCGCTAAAAGTGCAATTTTGAAACGGGAAGTGTTGCTTCTTATTTATGCTTTCTTGGTCAACAAACAAATCGAAAGCAGAATAAGAATTTTCAAGAAAAAATATTACAACTTCTATTTAGTTTATAAATAAAATCAGTTCTTTTATGTGATATATGTATGTAGTTTTTATGTCCTCATCCAAGGGCGGTAAGGTTTTCATTTAAATTTTGGCATGTGGTGGATTTCTAGATTTTTTTCCCTAATAAAAAGTCATCTAAATTATTTGCTTAAGTTTATTCTGCTCCAGCAGAGCTGTCGGGTGTTATGTTTGAGTCTAAGCTAGCACATTCTGATTCTTCATCTTGATTTTCAGGGTAATTGGCAGCTTCTTGAAGACGCATCAACATATTAAGCTGTAAAAAGGAAGATTTTAATTAGATTTTTTCGACTTTTAAACTAGTTGGCCTTTTTTTTTTGTACCAGCGGATCTGTATTCTCATTGCTATTCGCAGTCATGCCTTCGAGACCAACATCTTCCGCATTGATTTGTCGCAAGGGCGGTACCGAATCTAGTCCGAACGGCCATGGGTATGAGTTGCGAATAAATGCAGAGGGATCATTCCATACGCCTCCACGTCTACCGTAAAGTTGAACACCCTCGCGAACCGCTTCGACTAGATAAGGTGATAGATGGTAATTCCATATGTCCGTGAACCATACCTGGGAGTCTTTCAAATCAAGGGGACACGACAGAAAGAGTCTTGGCCCAATGGTAACATCACTGGAGCTGTGCGTTTCCAAAAATCGATTGATGTGCTGCCATACCAACGGTAGCCATGCCAAAACTGCTGCCAGCTCCGACTGAGGCTGTTGTAGCTGTAATTCCAGTTGAAATAGACGCCGTCGCAAGAAACGTCCAAGGAAACCCTTCACTGGTTCCATATGATTCGCAGTAAGAACCTGTGTAAAACAACAAACAGTAACGTTGGGATACAGAATTAAATCAGGGTTGCTGTAAAGAGTTTTTTCAAGCACTTGATGGTTTTGCAAATAATCTGGTGAAGTACGAGAAACTGGTGAAATATTTTTTCACTCCGTCGTGACTGTTTTCGTAATGCTTAAAAAGTTCTTATATGTCATATTTTATAAAACAAATGAGAATTATACCGAACGTAAAGAAATGTAATTAAACATATTTCCTTTCAAATCAACCAAAAATGAAAGTTTTGTTCTGGTCGAAAATCAAAAGGTTACTTTCGCTCAGTGTATCATTAATACCCTTTTCTATTCTTTATATTTTTAACCTGAATCTTAGCATGGCTAATATATATCCACACAGAAATATGTATGTACAGCGTCCCAGAAAATACGATATATCCAGAATCTATCCGTCTTTCTGTATACAGTTTTCTTATCGAAGGACTTGAGATATCTGCCGAAAGTTGGTTAGATACCTATGAGTACCCATCTTTCGTGACTGGGGTCTGTTATGAAAATCATAAAAACTGCTCTAAACCCTGATTATTTTTATATATTTTAATGAAATTTTTTGTGTGAATATTTTAACGCGTACCTCCATAACTACGGTATGTTATCAAAATCGCAACAACTGCTCTAATATCTGATATTTTTCCAGATATTTCAACGCGTGAAAAAAAAGACGCTGTTCTTTAAGTAGCTGGACAGAACTGGGTATATGAGGGCTCTTTTATGGTATTGAAAATCGCCAGAATACTTATTTGTAGTGGTCGTTGTCTGTGGGGTCTGATTTAAAACCATAATTAGTTGGGTATTGTACGATTAGGCTCGCCTGATTAATTATTTCACAATACTTATGTTATTTAAAAGTTCTGTTAAATATTCTCTTACCCATCTGAAGTTGTGATGCAGCTGTAAATTTGTTGTATTGCAGGTTGCTTGGGACATTGTGCCAATAATACATGGAAGTTTGGCTGCTGGGCCAGAGCTTAGTAAAGACGAGAATACATCACCTAAAGCGGATGCATGATGTAAGTTGTCTAGTATAATCACAGAGGGAAGTTCGGAAGCGCCGTTCGCTATTGATGCTTGTTCAGCAACATGTCCAAGATATTGCCGTAGTTCTTTCGATGACTTATGGTCGACGCTGCAACGAATATTCCAATAATTGTTATAAAACAGAAAATCAATGCACTACTTACTTGAAAGTTGCAATTGCCTCGGAAAGATTGCCTCGTCCTGAACGTGCCACAAGGAACTCAGCCAAACGACGCGCCAAATATGATTTTCCCGTTCCGCTTGGACCACACAAAATCAAGCGTCGATGTTCGGACATTAGGCTTATGTAGCGATGCACAATACTTCGCGGAATAAGGCTATCGAAAGCTAAGCTGCCAACTCCTTGCAAGCAGATATAAAGTGTGCGTACATTGCCAATAATATATCCACATGGGAGAAGTTCGGGAAATCCCATTTCGGGACCCCGTTTCGCTTCACCCAAATGATATGAAGTAATCGAGTCTGTGTTAAGTCCTAAATTTGTTCCTGGATCAATTGTGGATAAATAATCCTTAAAGGTTTTCCGTACAATATAGTCGAGATTTTGCCATGTAGTTTTTCCCGATATGTACGTGTAAGCAATAACGAATTCATTTGGGCTCGGAGTACAAAATGATTTGGGGCGTTCAGAGTCCTCAGCAGTTGGAATTCCTCCATTGTTACCGGATGCATTTTTAGCGTACAAATCATCAGCTTCCAGCATTTCCTCAAAGTACTTTGGAAAAGATTCCGGCTGACCTAAATAACAGGCAATTGCAATTTTTTTCCCGTCCGTTATGTCTGGAAGTTCTTCGGTTGCATTTGCCAGGTGTGTTGGACTAGGTATCGATTCTAAAGCAGGTGGCGGAGGTGCCAAATCGATATGAGTATGAGACGGACTCATTGGAGGAGGCTCTGGGGCAGGAGCTGGCGGTACATTCTCTTCTTCAACATCTTCTTGTAATCGGCCGGGCAATTCCATCTGTGGGCGACAGTTCCCATCAGCCAACGAATAGCGTCGGGAATCACCAATTGAGCCATTTGGACTCATGGCATTTCCAAGGGATGTCTCTGAGCCCGCCAATGAGTGGCTTGTAACAAGTTTTTGCAGTCGTTCATTGTTCTGCTTTAGTGACATCATTTCAGCGCGCATCTTGTTAACCGTCTCTTTGAGACTTTCCAGTTGTGATGCTGAACTCAATGCCTCCAAGCGAATATCAGTCAGGACTAAGTCTTTTTCCCTTAATTGCTTTTTCAATTCCTCAACCATATAGAGCCCATCATGTTCAATGGCATCGATTGGTTTTGCATTCTCTATAAGGGTAACGGTTTTCGCAGGACTTCTTTTCGACGGCGAACCGTTGAGCGCAGTTGAAGTTGAGTTTTGCCTGGGTAGTGGAGATTGAGTGGCCAAATTTGAAGTTTCGGTGTAGGAATCATGACCATTCGAATTTGTAACGCCCTTTTCCAAACTATGCTTACTGCCGCGCACATGCGAATGGTGTTGTTGAGACTGTTGCTGATGAATACTTTGATGGTTTGATGGACCAGAATGTCGGCTTGTCTTGGATATTTTTGCGTTTCGAGAAAAGGCTTTTGTAAACGAGCTGCGCAACCAGCCTTTTTTCTTCTGTTTTTTGTCTTGTCCCGAACATGCTGAGCTCGCCGAGTTTACGGAACAAACCGAGTCCGTACTATGGTGGCGTTGAATGGAACTACTACCTCGATGCGATGCACGCATGCTTGTGCATAAGCTGGCTTGTGCCATTATGAAGCTGGTATTTGGTCCGCATCGCCTGCGATTGGGCATTGGACATCGATAATTGTTGCAATTTATTATTATTGAGCAATTCAGCTTGAGCCGGAGTTTGTACTCCCATACTTTGCATATGAGCGGTTGTGAGACCTGCTTGAATGGATTGCTTTCGTAACAATTCGATTGTCTGACGCATGTCGGTCTTTTCGTCGTGTTTTTAGCTTGCAGGGTGCTGTTGGAATGTAGAAACAGCGACGTCATGTCCTGGAAAGAACTGCTCAATATTTGCAACGACATGTGCCTGCAAAAATAATTATTTGATAAATAGTTTCTATGTTGATTAATTTTAATAAACTAAAATAATAAGAAGCATAAAATTACAATCATTAACGTAATTTATTTTTAATTTTCACTATTCGTAATTAATAAGTATAAATTCTGGACATATGTTAAATTCCCCTAACCGATTTATTTCCCAACTAAATTTATCGAGGCACATATCCGAATTTCTTTAAGAACACAAGTGCTTAAAAAACGCCAAATATTCATTTTATATCATTGCCGCAATCAATGCGCCGATAGTGTGAATGCAATTTTTGGACTCTGATGTTGACAAGTGTGATCGTCTTGAACGATTTTTGTCCCAATTTTATTATTCCCCGATATATTTTTGACAATATGCGACGATATGTCGGCCTCAACAGTGATGGTGGAAATTGTTAAAATTTGTACCGATCTGGCACGATAAAAATTAGCGCAGATTGTGCTATTTTCGCAGATATGTAGTGGGATCCCAGCTTTAAAGCAAGTTTAACTATTCTTTCCCCATTTCAAGCAAAAAAACCAACTCTTTCGGACCATATTCAGGAAGTTCTAAACTAGAGATGTCAACGTGACGTGATCGTGAGCGCGAATTTCGTAAAAAACCAAAAAATGCCGTGATCGGCGAGATCGTTCATGAACGCTATAATCCGTGATTCTCGTGAGCTATTCAAATTCACGCAGTTTCCATACAGTTTTATAGCCACATTCACAGAAAACTTTTCAATTAAAATGTTGATAAAATTCAAACTTTGTATGGAAAATTTCTAATAGCGATTTAAGGCTCTTTTGTTTTATGAAAACATTTTAAATTTAACCCTGAAAGACTTTTCATGAATTCGTGCTTGAACGTGAATTTTCGTGAAAGGTTAAAAAATTGCGGAATCAGCGCGATCGTGAGGAAATTTTCTTATCGTGATCGTGAGTGACGTGAATGAAAATTTACTCACGTTAAATGAAAATTTTACTATGAAAATTTATTCAAGAACCCAAAACTAATGTGCACCTAAGTGAAATGCATTTTCATACAAATATAGACAAAAATGCTGTTGTGCTCTTGAGTGCGGAGACACCTAAGCAAATATATATTATACTGCATCCTTTTTCGCTCACAATAACTTTTATAATATTCATTTCAGCTATAGAGGAAGAGAAACGTAAGGGAATTTTTATTTTATTATTTTTAAATGGCAAAAATTGCAACAACATGAATTTGTTTGTTGGTTGCTGAAATTGTATCCGGTAAGGAATTCCTTCACGGCCACAATATCTCATTTGTAGTCAACGTTTTCTGATCAAGGAATTTAAGAGACAAGAGGAAATTACCCGGTAGGAAATTGAACTAGTGCAGAAGTAGTCTTCTACTACTTCCCAAATCAACGGTACTACTCGATCGTAATTTCTCGCTTTTACTCTGAGGTGCAGTTCGAAAATCGACAGTCGCGATTGAACTAGTGCAGAATTAGAGGTCAACAGGGCCAATTCAGCACAGCCCGAGCTGTCGTAGCGCGTGCACCCCACGATCCGAAGGGCCCAGGTTCAATTCCCCGGCCAAGCGAATGCCGATTTTTATAAAATTATTAGTTAAAATTATATATAGGAAATTTTGAGCAAATTTGTGCGCAAAGTTCTGAGGCAGCATTGGCGAAGACTTGTTTTTCAATCACATCTTTTGAGTTTCTGGAATACATATTACCATTCTTCCACATTTTTTCGCCTGCGACAGGAATCGAACTCGAGCCCTTTAGATTGCGAAGCGAATACGCTTTCACTACGCCACGGAACTGTCTGACTCACGCGCAAGAAACATAGTAATGTGTGAGCAAAACTGAACTGTAGATGCCGCGTTAAATATGCCACTAGTCATGATACAAGAAAACAAGATAGCGCCACTTCAGCCCGATGATGTCACAAATACAAAATGAGAGCTTCGTTGTTGTTGTTTTGCATGTTAAGCCCAACGTCACAACTATACTTTAGCATGGGAAACAACAACAATGCGAATGCTACAAAATAGCGTACCCGAAGTGGCGCTATCTTTCTCTCTTTGTATCATGGCCACTAGTAAGGTTCTACTGTCCGCGTCTCTACTCACGTACTAGTACTTTTTCCTATACTCGAGAACTACTCGCTAGAGCTCAATTGACCGCACTCTTCCTACAGGGTATGGAGTGTGTATATATATGTATATACATATATATATATTTATATATATGTATGTATGTATGTATGTGTATATATACGCATGTGTTTATGTATTTATAAATGTTTGAAGTTTCAAATAACAACCTGTTTAGCAATGCCTCCGGTTACGGGTGTGTTCATTGTGTCACTGGAAATGGTTTGGCCACTTCCGGTCACTAGTGGACAGGATTTACGTTTGAAATCGCGAGTTGCCAGTTCATACCAAGGAATAATCGGTTTCGAACGCAGTGTTGTCTGGCAGCCAATCTTGAAATCTAAAGGATCGCTATATTCCGATACCACACAACCACTTGAGAGCATGGTTTTTAAATTTTCCGTTGATTTAGGTAAGGAATCAAAATGAGCATGGAATGGTTCATGACCGGGTTCGGTAGAATAGTAGCTTCCGGGCATTAAGTTCAACATCGAACCCAAATGCAAAGTTCCGCGAGGATGGTAAACACTTGTTCCCAAGCTTCGAATTCGTAGGTGTCCCAGGGTGTGATATCGACGATCAATCGGATTCTGAAGTTCAGGCATTGCTTTAGGAACAACGAGCAATTCATCTTGATCGATGGTAAGCAGAGACTGATTGGTGGATGATCGTTCAAATAAACCAGCACTGCAACTTCGATAAGCAGACGGATTGACTGTATACACAGATGGCTGAAAGCGCTTAGTATTTGTTTCCTTCGATGGAGAAAGACTTGCGCTCGAACTTCTATGAATGCTCAGTCCTCTATCGTCGTTCAATTGCGGCTTGTCGTGACTCAGTGAAGAATTGGAATACCTTGATGAATAAAGGCTTTCACGTCTGATAGGAGCAGGTGGCGGTGATGTCGGAGAATTCGGTAGATGAGACATAATTGGTGGGCTTTCACTCTCACAGCGTTGGTAGTATCTCAAGTTCAGTCTTTCGGGTCGTGCACTAGCACCAAAAGATTGTGCACGTTGGTAATGGGTCGACACATTCGAAATTGACCGGATCGGTGTATGTCGTTCTTTGGGAGGTCTCTTGTCAATGGAATCTTCGATTTCAAAATACGTTCTCTGTCCGGGACTGAAGCCCTCAAATGAGTTTCGTACAGCACAGTTATTTGGACGCATTGGACTTTCTGGTGCTGTATAAAGGAAAATATTTTCTTCTTCACCCGTGGTATAATCGGGCGTCCTTGGTGTGGCACTGCTTTGAAGAGAATCAAGAGAAAATCCTGAGTTCTTTTTTAAATGCTGGGGATCTAAGCCCATCATTTTTGAGGCCATTGAGCGACTAGCCTTGCTACGGTACTCAGCATTGGTACCGTCGCCCGATGAAGAGGAACCATTCGATATAGGACGAAAGGGACCGATTGGCGCGGTTTGGCTTACAGTTGCATAGAGTGGCTCGTAGTCTGCAATTTTTGGTGGTTTCACATGCTTTCCCCTAGAACGATCATTGGAAAACTCATCACTTTTGCAGGTTTTGTTGTTGTTGTTGGACGTAACATTACTTTGAGAACTTTGAGTTGATGGCGTTGCAGAAATAAGGCTTTGAACATTCGATGCTGTTCCACTTGCCGTTATGCTGGACCCCTCCTGACTTAAATTACTCATAAGCGACAGCGTTCGTTTGCGTTCAACAGGAGGCCTACGTTGGAATGCACCGTCACGACTTTCTTCTATCTCCATTGATGCACGAATCGAACGGGAGCGATAGAGACCCCTTGCACGAATCGTTGCATAGCCATCGTAAATTGGGGCTGATGGAGGACGTTCAATAGGCAATGCGGACATGTCATTTTTATCCGATACAGGCGCGTGTGCCTTGATGGGTTTTATTTTTCGGTCGCAAGCGTTCAGTAAAATCTCCACTTCTGTACTGCAACCGTACTCGGGTTTGTCATAGATACCCAAGTTTTGGCCGTAGTCTCCATTTTGATATGACTGGTCTGTGTCTCTTGCGTAGTGCTTCATAGAAGCGTTTGCATCAGTTTTTAATTTTAGTTCGGCGGTTAATTGGTTTCACTTTGTAGTTTGAATTGTTTAAATAAAAAAAAATTTTATGTATTTTGTCACAATCGAATAATGTTTTAAATAGTTGAGAGTGTTTGTTTATTGATCCGCGTTATTATTTAATTATTTGTTTCACTTTCGATTTCAATTGCTCCATTCGTATCAAATCTAATAAAATTTTAATAAAGTCAAAAAATTTTCCGGTGTTCTTATGTTGTTTTTAAGCAAAAACTTTAAAAACTGAAAATTCAAAATGAACAACTTGCTTGGCGTTTAGAGTGCAGGGAAACAATCACCTTGTCACCATTGAAATTCGATTAGGTCAGCAAAATAGCAGTTTTATTGCGAGTTAACATTTTTTTTTTATCACAGAGAAGCTGGTGAATTCCTATATATGACTATATTCTTGCCAGTAAAACGTCTCGACTGTGCTTAATCAAAACAATTGCGATCAATTCAAGCTGGGCTTTAGTAATCAAAATTCATCAAACGTTTACATTCGCTTCCACATTCATAATTGCATATAAATGAATGTATGCCAGCAGGAAACACTGCTAATAGATTTCCAACAATGAACAAATGTCTTCTTTGTTTTTTTTTTTTTCTTTTTGGTTGCAATGACTTCCCACTAGAACTGAAAGATATTTGGAGATTTCTCTGAAGGTGGGAATTAAAATAAAATTAATGTGGCTCTTAATGAGAAAAACAAAAAACCAAAAACTTAAAAATTTCAGTCATCACAGCCATCAAGTTTTGTTTTATAGCTCTGTGACCATATCGGATGGAATAATCGGATAATTGGTCATGAACGAAATTGGTTTCGGTTGGGATAGCATACTTGTACTTAAAGTAAATGCATTGTTCTTCAAGCTTTAAAAACTAGTTTCGAATTTTGTCTTTTTTCTTTCTGCTCAATTGTGCGTTTGTCTCCTCCATAAATGAATGAACGCAATCATTTGGAATAGGAACTTTGACTTGTGTTATGGGGCCAAGCGAGCTTCTACATCTCATGAAATTTAGTCAATTGATTTAATGGTTTCATTTGAAGGTCCGAAGCGCAGAATCTACTTGAAAATTCTCAACCATATACACATCGATCTTGTCGATTTCAATTTTTTTCTCGAAAGAAAACCACTTGAAAACAAAAACAAATTACATGTAGAAAAAAAAAAACTCAAAAACAATATGATCATCGGCAGTATTTCGAGAAATATACGTTAAACAATACCAAATTGAAGTATTATTTCATGTGCCATTAGCCTTGGCTAACTAGTTTTTGTAAGTATGTATGTAATTTTCTTTCCTAGAAGTAAAGTTATGGCCTTATACATAATTGACCGGTGGCTGGAGTGTTTCAATTAGTCAAAAGGTGGCATATATTAATAGCACTTAAAGTGTGAAGACCATGATCTCATCGTTTGAGATTGTTCAGAAATCATTTTGTTTTTTAATATTTTTTAATTGAGTGCTTTGTCACTTTGATTACAGTTGGTGCTATTGGAATTTCTTTGTCATTGAACTCGACGCATATCTTTCAATTGTGCTTTGCAACTACTATGAAAGAAACCACAATGTGTCCCATAACTCGACCGATTCTTGAAAGTTGCGACAGCTTTTCTCATGCGTATCTGGGCACCGATCTTATTGCGATGGAAAGAAAAATGCCACAAAGTTATTTGCGATCAGATGGAGGAAACCGCTACATTCGTACATACTTATATATAAGAACAAACTGGTAAGCCCGAATAGGAGAGAAGAGACCATTTCTTCAGTTCGGGTTTGTATGCCTTTAAATTCCAATAAATGTCAAAGAAAGTACGATCTGAATTGAGCTTCGGTTTTGAATTATCGTGCATGTATCTGCTTAAAGAACATCCCTCCCTTGGGGGGTTTCACTTTGAGGATATGTTTTACAACTAAACAGATACTTATGGCTTGGAAAATTTTAATTTTTTCTGATAAAAAGTTTTTGCTCGTAGGAAAATTCAAAGAAGCTCCAACACTTTTTTAGAGACTTAAGTATTTTATTATTAATTCAGTTGGTATTCTTGGGGTCCAGTTATTGAAACATATTTTTAAAACCACACAACACAGAAGTGTTTATAGATGATGTAATGAATATTTTGTCATCACAATCGCAATTGGAAGTTTTCTGGCGGAATATCAAACAGAAATTCTGATCAAATATAAGTGCAAGTCCGCAAAATGATGGTATTAAGAAAGGTCAATCTTAAGGTTTATCGAGGATTGAAATCAAAGTTTTTTTCAATATAGAAAAAAGGATGTAGGAATATAAAAATAAGGCTATTAAAATTTAATGAAATAATTTTTTCTGCCAATGATTTTTCATAGCTTGGAAATAAACCGGTATATAACGGAGTGTTTGTATATATTCGTTAAACTTGGTCTTGGAAAATTCAAAAGCGGAAATAGAAAGCAAGGTGGATTGGGATGAGCGAAAGCTGAAGTCTTTTACACTGTAAAAATGCAAAGAAATAATGGGAAAATGGTGCGATATAACTCTCTGCGATTCGTAGCAACTTAAATTAATCCAAGAGACGGAATACGAACCAAAGCAGATTACACAAAACAAACAAAGACATCACTAAAGGGAAAATAAACTCCTCAAACGATGTAGTAGGTATATCAGCCTTGAAAATGCTGAAAGAAAAAGACAGCGCGGGAGAAAACATCTGCTGCCTCCGATCGAATAACATAACAACAAATGTTCGACTTCCCTTCTGTCAAAGACCTCAATTCTTACTCATCAAGGAATACAAAAAATAAAAATTGACCTGAACTGCTGCACAGCATACATACATAAATTGGTTCTTCTTGCCTGCACAACGGCTCTCGAACAAAAAAAAAAAAATTTAATTTTGTTCCGTTGTGATGTCGCGAACCGTCTTAAGTAGTTGAACATAATTATTTATTCGTCCAATAAAACTGTTTTATTATGGAAATATGGGTTGCTGAAGAAGCAAAATTGCTGAGACGCCAGAATTCTTTCAAATGAACACACTCAAGAACAATTAAATGAATGACTTTTCGCTTAAAATATACCCAAGAAATACTGTCTTAATAAAAGTTAAATTATACTAAGAAGGAGTAATGGACACACGCAAAGTTCCGCAAACGATCGCCACACAAAAGGCATAAAATTTTGATAGAAAACGCCATAGCAGGTTTCGGCATGAAACTTTCATAAAAATCCCTCAATTGTTCAGTTCTTGCAAACATTTACATATGTATGATTTATTTTTTATTTTTTTCATCATTATTTATGTTCTCATGTTGGATGAAAAATGAATAAAACAAAAACCAGAGTGTATGCGAAGTGGGCGTGGCTATTGTGATGTGCACCTAGCTTCATCATCCATTAAAAGATTATTGAAGCATTTATTCAGATATTCTCAATTGAGCACAAAGACAAGAAAGTTTTGCTGCTTATTTTTTTTGCATTTGGGTGTTTGGGCTATTGAGCGATGATTCGTCCATATCCATAAGTAGTGATGAGCTTTATATATATATGTAGGTAATCCAAAACGCTTCCGTTAGCAGTTTTTCATATAAAAAAGAATGCTTCTGTTTATTTGTTTTGCAATCAATGAATCTTTTTAACACCAAGCTGATCTTTTCTTTACGATCGAACCGTCAAAGTGTTCTTCTGACTCGACTTTTATAGACATTTGTATTGAGTTTATTTGCGTTTGATGTGATTAGATTATGTTATCGAGCGGCTGAAACTTGTCGCTCGGCTAGCGTTCCAAATTTTCTTCAGATAACGTTCGATGAAGATGAGAATATAGCAACAAATTTGCTAATTTGCTTCTGACGATCAAATACTGGGCCTTTATGGAAAGCGAAGAAGGCATGAAATTTTTTTTTGAATTTTATTAATTATTTTAACTGAAACTTTGATCATTAGGTTTAATATTTTCACAAGAAATTTAACATATTTTTTATGATCTTAAGATCAATATTCAATTTCAATACAAAAACAACCGATCTTGTTGAACAGCCTTGAGCAGACTCAAACTAATTTATTTATTCATTCATTCGATTGTCGATTGCTATCATAAAGATACACGGTTTATACACATAAAACATACACACTTGCAAGCATCGTATTATCGTTATTTAATGTGCCAGCTCTTATTTATTTATTGCGGTAGTCGATATTTGTATTTTTTGAAAGATAAGCGATTTGGGCTCAAATTCTCAAACATAACAACACAAAAACTCCCGCGCGTCAATTCACTACAATCGAGTTCACAACTACTCGAACTTCTGACTTAAACTGAGCACGAACTTAAGGCAAATTCTCAATGCGCTGAGCATAGTTGCCGTTTTAGTAGATTTCCACCAAATGTGGTACATTTTTTTCCGTTTGATACATTGGTACATTGATTTGGATTTTGGTACATTCTTGTGAAAACACTCACATGATTGATAAATAAAACATCAAACAACCTAATGTTGGCGAAAGAGCTGTACCCATCGAACTGTTCGATCATTTCAAAATTATTATATTTAAGACATTTTTATTTCATTTTTCTAATAGATTAAGAATTTTTAAGTTTTTTTATTGAACTGTTTGTTCTTTTTGACGATATAAAACATCTTTATAGTCAAGTAATATGCGAAAAATTTCACATATTTGGAAATTTGTCATGCCAGACAGTACGGACAAAGTCATTTTATTTCTTTAATGATCTGAAATGATGAGAAATGTCCAAGAGTTGACCGAATATAAACACATTTTTGATAGCATATAGATATGTAAATCTTTCCTGACTCCGATCCATTAAAAAAAAAAAAATCTAAACGGCAACCATGGCGTTGAGAGCTCGTTCCGAGAGAGCACTTTGTGCCGGATTTGTTTTTACTCAGACCAGAGTTGCTAAGATTTGAGACAGAAATTCTTATAACCATGAAATCAAGTTGAGATCGATACAAAAAAGTAACAGTGGTCGTCCAACTGTAATTTTTTTTAAATGAATAAACCACCTGCCAGTTGTTGAATTTGATGTTATTTTTTACTTAAAACAAAATCTAAAACAATTCAAAAAATGATTTAAAAAAAAACAAGAAACAGTTATGCGTTTTATCCAATAGCAAATTTCATTCCCACTATAGAATAGCCAACGCAAAAAATTTGACCGCATGAACCGGAATTTGCCTGCGCAATAGTAAAAAAAATGGGTGAAAAGTTACGATATTCTCTCAAAAAGTCAAAATTTTTATACAAATTTCTTTATTTTTCGGAACGAGCCAAATTTCTACACACACAGATGTTTTAAACAGGCTGCTGGTTAGTTCTAATCGATTTATTTCTTCAATAAAACGCCAACCTAACAAAAAATCAATAGAAATGATTACACAGTGCTACAGTGATTTTTCACTTTTCAAGTGACCTAGTGTAAGTTGTAGGTCTTGATGAGTACATCATGAAAATGTGTTTCAAAATTGTCTAACACCCCCAAATTTTCAAGTTATTGTTTAAAAACCGTTTTTCCCGTACTCCGCGCACTTAAACGATTGTCACTCCGTCCATTTTTGACCGATTTTCAATTGCTATACAGTTTTGGAAACTAGAAACATTGAGCTTTCAAAACATATACAATTATCTATACTTCCTACAAAAAAAGTTGGATATTTATGAAAGTTATCTAAAATTTACCCATTTTTTTCACGTTGTTTACAGTTTGACGTATTTTTTATGTAACAAATCCTAAAAAACATTCAGTTTCTTACAGTTATTATCAAAGTACATTGTATCTTGAGTAAAATATGCTATCGCTTGTCAAAATCGGTTGAAAAATGTTCAAGTTACAAAGTTTTTTGTAAACATGAAAATTTGACTCTCATCATGTCTTAAGTCTTTTCATGTCGCTCTCGGTTTGTATGCATGCAAAGACTCAAGAAAGAAACGTGAAAACAGTGAAAAATGCGTTTCAAAAATATTTGTTTTGAATTAATTTTATGAATAGAAACCACTAACCGATTTTAGTGGTTATAGTCTCAAAAAACTCGTCATAGATTGAGGTTTGCGGCATTTGACTCGAAAATTTATTTTTTCCTACTAGGGTCATTTTTTGGCCAGTTAGGGGATGGAACCCAAAATTCAGTTTTAAAAAAAGATAATAATTATAACATATTATTAAAACATACCAAAAACGAATCCAATATTCTTCATATTAGGCTCGTTTAAAAGGTAATTTTCTAAATTTTTCGAATATGCATACTGAACATGCTCGTTCTTGTTCCTACGGCATCTATATTATTAATAATTATTAATTAGAAAAAACCTTAGCCGTTGTACAAAATAATTGAATGATAATCATCCAATAAATCAATTTGAGCTCAAAATAAAGAACTTTCAACCTATGAGAGGTGTGTGGTGGGCGTGGCCGATTTCAATGAAACTTTCTTTATATTCTTTATTATAAGAAAAACGTGTGCGAAAATCATTGCTCTACAAAGATTCCTAATTTTTTCCAAATAACGTACGAATACGATCCACTGTGCTCGATCAATGTGGATCCTGATGCAGATTTTGAAATTCTTAGGGAAGCTTTACATTTGCGGATGCGGTTGCGAATATTTGCGGCTGCTCTTGACATCAACTAGGGTTGAATGTTTAAAGTAGTTGTTTACTTCTACTTTTTTACATTTGCAGGTACATTTATGCTTTTTAAGGCAGCAAGATGGCTAGGTTAGGTTAGGTTAGCGAGATTGCCACCATTAAGAGTAACACACTAAGTCTACACATGGGCCCGTTGTGATACCGCGTATAATGGGAAAACAAAGCCAAACAGAACCAGAAAAAACGACAAAAACATCCATGACCTCAGCTGGGAGTTGAAACCTGAGCCTCTCGCTTGGTAAGTTGGCATCCCAACTAACTACGGCACAGACGCATATGACCGTTTTATTTGGAGGAGGATTTTTGAGATATTATTTGGAAAAAGACACTGAGCGGCCGAATTCAAATGCACGTAGGCGAGGTCATCGTTTTCATGAAGAACCTTTTCTTTTTAAAATTGTTAGCTTATTCTAAAAGCTTTTCGGTATTTTTCTTTTTTAGTTAGCAACAGAATTTTGAAATAATTATGCTAATTTGCACCAACATTGATAATTTATTATTATTTAATATTATTATTATATTGTTTAATATTTGCAAAAAATAAAAAAAAAATGTGTGTCGAGAGGTTCTATGTTCTTTTCCAGTGACAATGGATTGGTTGTGTTTATTTTAAACATTTGGGCATCCGATTTTTTGTTTTCGGATTCATTAAAAGTTATTGTAGGACACACCACAGCCTTTTTAATATATTTTAAGAAATTCGGCTTTAATTCGAGACGTTTTTCATTGATAGAAATCAATACCAATAGTCAAGTAATAAATTCGGGGATTCTCGGATTGAAAATCGATTCGAAATGACGTAATTTTTAAAAAAAATTTTCGGTTTCACAGGATTAGTTTCCACGTAATTTGAGGAGGCACGTATTTTTTTACGATTATTTTATTAGACTACAGTTTGAACATTTCCTTCAAATGTTTTTAGGACTCCGTAACCGTTTGAAACTTGCAACACTCCTCACCCAAAACACATTATATCGATTCTTCGCGTTTGGAAAGCTTGCATTTTTCTCTCTAATCGAACAGACTCTCTCTGTTGCCTTGGGGAAACTGATTGGAGGAACAATCCTAAGAACATAAGATAGTGCAACAATATACATTTAGTTATTTGAAAAGCCAAGCCAACTAGCTTAAAATACAAAGTAGTGGGGAAAAACAAGGAATGGCGTCAAAACGGCGACGTTTGACAGTGCGCACAGTAGAGTGTGTGAGGCCAAAATCCACCCTTAATTTTTATCGAAATCTTTTCTAATCCAAAGCTATGTACTTCTAATCGAAATATGAGAGAATATGAATAGAAAATGTTTAGGCTTTGATTAAAATTTTGCATTACAAAAGGATTGATGGATTTCATATAGAAACTAAGATTCTCATATATATTGAACCATTCTTCAAGACGTTGGCTTACACTACGGGTATATACTACCTCTTACCTGTGTAGGTAAAAATAATTCCTATGTATTTTTGGAACCTTACCTATATTGATTTAACTTGTGATTTTTAATCCCCATTAGTTCTAAAGGTCAGAGTTGACCCTTTTGGAATGAAATATGTAGCTTCAATGACCCTTTTACTGCAAGCTTAAGTTTCTAAATGGATATGGATATGAAAACTGAATCATAACTCCAAGCTAGAGATAAACCAAAGGTAGCTAGGAACACTTGAACTCATAAGGAGAAGAGTAAAGGGCGAAATATTTTTGTGTCAATATTTTCAATAGGTATCAACTGGCTAAAGATACCACGATTGTGTCCCATTTCGTTATTTCAATATACCACAGCATCAAAAATTCACTATCAGTTTTGTCTAAGGTATGTATGTGCTTGTTACACTGTGTTTTGCAGCGTCGTTTGGTTTTCCTTGGCCTTAGAGCCGGTTTCGCCGACAAACAACATTATTTATTATCGTCAATGCAACAATAAAACGCTGGATGGATAAATATATCGTTGAAAAGGATGTTCAAAAGGATAACGGCATCGATACGGGCCAGTGTGTGGATACACTGAAAAAAGTTTTGATAAGATTTCACACAAAGCTGGCGTTAAAGCGAGAGTTTGAAACAGTTTTCTTTTTCCGTTATCCTTTATTTAACGTCGATTGATTTGAGAAGAGAATTTCAAACCAATCAAGAAGAGTCATGCTTAAAAGGTTCGAAATCGGAACACACAAAATTCAGTACGTTATATGGACAAACAAAAAATTATACAGCAATTTCACATTGAATTTTTTAAATTCAATGAAAGCATTGTAGCGGCCTGCTACAAACAATACACGCTCGCATGAAAAAGGATAATATATCTGATATATCTCTAATATGTCTGATCCTCAAGGCACATCTTGCAATAAAATATTCGATTGCTTGAGGAGATTTCAAAATTAATTAGCAAACGTTAGGAGATCCGAAGTTTGACGGGTATAATGTTGGTGTTTTAAATAAACGTCTTGACTTTAATTTAATTTGCACAAATACTTCCACTTTAACACAATAACCAGTACAAATGGGTTTCGAGTTTCGAATAATTTTACTACTCACATTTACTGTAAGTTTTTGTTAACTGTGTACATGATGGCGCCATTTGTGGCGCATCAAATAGATTTTTGTCTAGCGTCGCCTGTTCATGAGACTCGTTGACGCCAACAATAGTGAAGCATTTCGGCCATTTAAAGCGACTGAAATATTGGCAAACTGAAGGGAGCATAAGAAGAGCATTTGGCCGAAAATGTTGCTTCAAGCTGTGACTTATGTCTGTCGCACTGTCGCGACTTGTCACTAGTCAACACGGCGCGCTTTTTTTAAAGGAAAAGGTCTAGAACACGATTTTTTACTCGATTAGTAAGTTTTCGACTGACGTAGGGACTGGCGCACAGTGGTCCCTCAGAAATTCTATGCGGCCAAAAATCTGAAATTTAGCACATGGGGGTTTTCAAAGGCGCTGAATCCATTTTTTGAATAATTTTGGGGCTAACCCTAAAAGGGGGTCCTGGGGGTGGGGTAAATATCGAAAAATGTCCAAAAATATCATGTGGGGTATCAAAATATATGTTTTCAAACCTCCGTAATTCATTTCTGCCATCTATTTAAACCAAAACCCTAAAGGGGCCCCTGGGGGTGGGGGGTAAGTATCGTGAAATCTCCAAAAAATCATGCAGGGTGTCAAAATAAATGTTTTCGAACCTACTAAATTCATTTCTGCCATCTATGTATTCCAAAACTTTAAAGGGGGTCCTAGGGATGGGGGGTAAATATCGAAAAATCTCCAAAAAGTCATGTGGGGTATCAAAATATATGTTTTCGAACCTCCCAAATTCATTGCACGTATCAATTTTACCCTGCAGCCGCACCTAATTCGGCACCTTGCGGGACAAAATTTTGAGGAAAAATCGCTGATTTGCCCTTTTAAAGCTTATTTTACGACACATTTTTAGTGTTTTTTGCAAAACGGGCAAAAACGGGCAACAGGTAACAACTGGTGGTCAATATGCACACCCCCAGGAATAAATGTGCGATTTTGGTTTTTTTAGCAAACTTTCACCTTTTTTTATAAAGTCACTTTTGTAAAAACTAAAATGTGAAAAAACTACTTACTTTAAGTGCTTAGTATTTGGGTTCCAAAATATAAAAAAAAAAAAAACATATATAGATTTGAAATCAGCGAAAAAAACACTATTTAGTTATATAAGCACACGGTTCAATAGCACGTTAGTACCTCCTTGAGAAAGGATTAAAAGTCACACGCGTCATTACAGAAATAGCTCACTGTCGTAATCTCCCCGTTTGTACGTTGCTGTGGCAACGAATTTCGACATTGAGGCAGTTACCACATGCAATACCAGTTGCTTTGGACCTTAGACAACACATTGAAACCATTGTTTAGGCTGGGCATCATCATTCATTTTTTGGAATTATGGCCGCATAGAATTTCTGAGGGACCACTGTGTGGCGTAGGGACTTAAATTTAGTTGGCCTATAGTCCAACTGAATATAAGCGATACAAATGTAGTCATTTTCATTGTTCTCTTCAACACATGTGGGCTTGTAATTTCTCAAAACTAAAATAAAAACATAAAACACAAGCAAGGTTATTATAGTCAGGCGGACCGGACTATACAATAAGCAACTTAAATAAAAGGTTTGAAACTTTGTTGAAATTTTCATTAACACAAAATATTATAGAGATTTTCAAGACCATAAAGGATATTCCGACTTCTGTGGAATTGCTTTATGAGCACCGTCCTTTTACCATGCCCACTATCCTAATTTTTGGAAACTTAATCGGTGGCTTAAATATAAGCTCAAAATTCAAATTTATTGAAGTATTCTGATTTTAGAGCGGTTTTTATGATTTACATAACAAACCCTAAGACAAGCCCATTCGTGATTGTGATCTTACTCATATCCCCGCCAATACACGTATAGAATTTCGTCAAGAAAGCTTAACTTTCTAGGATAAAAAACTGTAGACAGAAAATCGAATAGATGGACGGCCATGGCTAAATGGAATTTCCTGGTGACGCTGATCATTTATGTGTATACTTATTTTTTATGGCTTTTCTCGAATGGTTCTGGGTGATACCACTAATCAAATAATATATAGATGTCTCACGCCGAACAAAAATTTGGTCGCTAGCGATACTGAGCTCTGGCTCCCACCGAAAGAAATCTAGCAATCGGAAAAATTCGGGTTTTATACTTTTGCATTCGCGAAGCACCAGAAACGATTCAGTATGAAACTGAATTCGAAACAGTGCTGAGCTATGTCCTTTTGCCTTTTTTTTTATTTTTTTGTTGTTTTTGTTGCGACGTTATACATATGTATGTATTTGTGTATGAATCTGTTCATGCTAGAAACCAAAAATTTGAAAATTTCAATTTGGGCTTCATGCGTATATGAGAAATTTTGAAGTTGCCCTGCAGTAAATGTACTCGTCACTAGGTGCTAGTGACCAACTGTACCCGTGCCATTATATTCCCCTCTTGCTGAAACTGGTTATGCAATAGAGACAACGAGTCCAATTAAAATAACAATTACTTGTACACTTGCTTAAGTATGAAGAAGACGGTTTGTGGCATAGTGGATAGTGTGTGCATCATTACCCATAGGTTCGAGTTCGAATCCCCGGCAGGCGAGAAAAAGAAGGGGAAAATTTAATATTCAACCAAGCAAATTTTTTAAAAGAACAAAGTGTTCTACGCTTAAAATAAGAAAACAATTTACGTGACTTTTAAAAATTCCTGCAATTTAGACTTCGAAACCTTTTTTATAATTGTTCGCGAAAAATTTTTCCAAAGCCGTTAGTTTTTTTATATATTAATACTAAATACTAACAGTAAAAAATATTTATGTCTCGCATATACATTCGCTCATACAAAATATCAAGAGGAGAATGTAGTGGTACGGGTACAGTTGGTCACTAGCACCTGGGACGAGTTAATTTACTGCAGGGCAACTTCAAAATTTCTCATATACGCATGAAGCCCAAATTGAAATTTTCAAATTTTTTGGTTTTTGCATGAACAGATTCATACACAAATACATACATATGTATAACGTCGCAACAAAAACAACAAAAAAAAAAAAAAGGCAAAAGGACATAGCTCAGCACTGTTTCGAATTCAGTTTCATACTGAATCGTTTCTGGTGCTTCGCGAAGCAAAAGTATAAAACCCGAATTTTTCCGATTGCTAGATTTCTTTCGCTGGGAGCCAGAGCTCAGTATCGCTAGCGACCAAATTTTTGTTCGGCGTGAGACATCTATATATTATTTGATTAGTGGTGATACTTATACAATGACGCACGAACGCAACCCTGCAGTAATATGGACTGACCCAAGTGTAGCCTTCGGTCAGTCCTTCATGTTACTAGTACTAGTCCCCTCATAATTCCACTTCCAATGTATTCAACTGACCTTTTTAACATGGGCCTGTCCTAGGGGAGCGACTAGTCCGCAAAACGGCTGATTATAGGCCATTTTTTTTGGGTCAATTGTCGTAATTTTGTCTGGTTTTGGGATAGTCAAATGAGGAAAATTAACAACAAATTTCTTATATATATTCTAAGTTGATGAAAGTGCCATTTACAGACTACCCATAAATAACCCCTTTTTATCGACCGCCGGTAGCCGAATTCCATGGACGAACTGCCATTAATTTAACCGGTAGGGTTTTGACCGGTCAAAAGCCAGTCCTTCTTAGAAAACTGACCGGCTCATTACTGCAGGGAATTTACCCTCTGGGCAATTCCATGAATACGGTCACACCCGTGACACTCATTTTTTTTTTAGGTTGTAGCTCATAATAATTGAAAACAAGTAAGAAAGCTAAAGTCGGTCAAGCCCGACTTTGAAATACCCAGCGTCCCGACATTATGAGCGCACTATGTTTTGCTTCTCTATTTGGGGGCGTGGCAGTGGGAGGGCAACATAAATTATTTCCCTACACCTTTCATTCGCCTTGGTGAACCTATGTTGCGAATTTGAAGCTTCTACGCCTTTTACTTGGAAGTTATGAAAATTCTCTATTTGTGGGCGTGGCAGTGGGCGGGCTATACAAATTTTTGTTCCTAACCTTTCGTTTGCCTTGGTCAACCTATGCTGCGAATTTGAAGGTTCTACGCCTTTTACTTCACAAGTTACGATAAGCCCTTATTTTTGGGCTTATTTTTGGGCGTGGCTCGAAGAGGACGGCGTCCTTTTTTGAGGAATGTCCCTTTTGTGTTTACCAGCACACCAAATATCAATGAAATGTGTTGAGTGGTTCGCAAGTTACAAGCATTTTACTGAAAACACAATAAATTCATTTGTGGGCGTGGCAGTGGGCGGATGTCTCCGATTTTTACTTAGGATCATACTCGGACCCCGATATATATGTGTGCCAAACTTCGACTTCATTGGTTCAGCCCTTTCGGAGCAGATCCGACCACGGACGGACGGACAGACGGACATTTAGACAGATTTTGATCCTGATCATTTCTATATATATTTTTCTATATCTCCGGAGCTTCATTCTCCCTGTTACAAGATTTGCACAAAACTAATATACCCCGCTTACGCTGGGTATAAAAAGACGTGATTCTCAAGGATCTAAAAATGTTAAATCGTTTAACAATCGTTAGAAATTACACAATTTGTGCTCAGAATGGCTGTCACGGGTGGGACAGTATCTCTACTGAGTTTGCCCAACAAGCAGAATAGTGAAATTTGACCACCATTAAGTTCATGCGATCTATTTTGGTTAAATTTTTGCTTATTATTAATTATTCGAACTGCAATAAAAAATCTCTAAGTATGGAAATTTTCTGCGAAAATGTTAGCGGAACTGCATCCGGTTTCCTCCAATCGCTCCATTTTCAAATCTGCATTCGAAGTACAAATACGATATAGCAAATGTTTAATGTGAGGTATCCGGCCGCCGTATATCCGTTGCAACTCTAATATATATGTATATCATGTTAAGTAAAACGAAGAATTTTTTTAGTAAAACCAAATAATGGTGACATCCGATGACTGTAGAGAATTTGAGAGTAAAATAAATTTGAAACTACGATAACGATCTACAAGTTTTTTCGGCCTTCTCCTATATCATTTCTATCCATTTAGTGAATTTTTATAAATAGGGGACTAGACTTCGAATAGCGAAACTGGTATATAACTAATATTTTTGATCTAATGATATTTTTTAGAAGTGACAAATATAATGGAATCTACTAAGTCTAGCTGTCAGAGAACGGAGACATCGGACTCAGGAGAACAACTATGTATTTAGCATTCATATAGCATAAAATAAAAAGGCCTGCCGAAAGGGTAGCTTGGGGTTGTTCCCCTAAGGAAGAAAAGGGTCATACAGATCCCACGACGGGTCTTCCCACTTATACATAAATACAACATTTTACAATTTATCTTTTACTCACATTTGTGGACAGTTGACTGCTCAAACTGAGGACTTGTTCTCTGGCATCTATTAGTTCACGTTTCAAACGTCGAATCTCGTGAGCTTGTCGTTCTTCAGCGGATCCATATAGTGAGCTTCCACCCGAAAGCAAAGAAGCCGCGCTACCGTGAACTGTGAAAAATCCATGCAAAAATTTTTTTCATTAATCATTAGCAATTTTTCCCCAACATACCTTCATCGTTCTTCTTGGGATATGTCAGCCGTCCACCTGGCTGTGTAAAACCAGTTACTGCGACAGCATTGTGCGTGGGTGAAAGCACACCCCCGAAACCACGATTCAAGGGCGTTGGCGAGGTGGGCTCACTCCAAGCGGCAGAGCTGTTATTTTTTCTTGACTGGCCATCTTGCATTACGGCTGCACCGCCAACAGCAGCCATTTGGGCAGTAATCATTTTTTGTGTTCCGATTGCACCAACCGGTAGGCAATAATAGGGCTCAATTTCAACGTCGGAGCCACGATTCAACATTGTCGGGTACATTTTTTCCGACTTCGTTGATCTGAAGAATAAAAAGGGAAATCGTTATATAAATAAGTGAAGAAAGCTATGCAGAGCTACTTTACTAAAAAGCAATTACATTAAGGCTTCCAATGGCTCATGTCAAATACTTTTGAAAGCATAAAAAATAATTCGAAAGCTTGTAGGTACAGCAATTCAAAGTGAAGTTAGCTTTATTTCTAAAAACAAGAGACACCAGCGAACTATAATATCAATTAAAAATTTTATTGGAATCAGACAGAATGCTTTCTTATTTCAACCTAAAAAAAAAAGCCCAAAAGCCCTTGACTTGATTTAGAGACCTCTGGAACTCTGAGACTTTTATGTGTGGGACTGTGTAAAAGAAATTTTAAAAAGGAACCCAATTTCTCTATTGAAATTACAGTTTAATTTTTGATCCAAATAGGTTGATAAAGCCAAGCCCTCGATATCTCTTCGTGTATACATACATAATCTTCCCTAACTATGAATAAGGTATCCCGAAAACCTATTAATTGTGGCTAAAGTGAATAAAATAAATATTTGGCTCTCTAAACTTGTTTTCAAAGCCTTATGAAATTTAGTAGAAAATATTTTTAAAAATCTTAGAACATCTAAATAAAGGTACAAAACATCTACGGTGCATTAAATTAAAAGCGATCTTTTCACATTGTCGTATAAAACTTCAAATATAATTTAGTATTGCGTAAATCATCCGATATTCGCTAAATAAAATACAGCAGTTACATTTATTTTTATGTTCAGCAAGCAACCAAGCAAAACAAAAAAAACCTATAAAAATTGTATGCCTTTCGCCTCTACTGGCATACATAAAGCATGGTAGGATACACCACAACCAGTGGCGTAACTATCGGGGGTATTAGGGGTGAAAATCTCCCGGGCCCATAACCCAGGGGCCCCCACGCACTGTGTCAAACGAAAGATATTTTAAAATATCGCACTAATTTTTCCCCCACATAATTCGAATCAAATTCGAGCATTTATGAACGGGCTCTCGATACATCTAGGTGCTAGATGTATTCTTACCTATTAATACGTTTTTATATTTAAAATAAACATTATAATATGTGTTGGTCTCTTTTTTTAATTTTCCATGGATAGAGGGGGGCCCCCGAAAAAAAATTCTCCCGGGCCCCGCAAGGTGAAGTTACGCCACTGACCACAACAACCGTTAGAAGTTTCAAATCTACGTTTTTAAAGGGGTTGATGTAAAAGAAAATTTAGAATTTACATTTCTTTTTGTATGAAAAAGCTACTGTAAGGTTTTTTCCATAGATACTCAGCCCAATTTACTTTTCTCGAGACAAAAATTCTCTCTGTACGGAAAATTATGGGTATGGGTCAAACACCCATTCCCCATCAAATTTCTTCCCCTTCAAATATTTAAAAAAGAAGAAGCTTACTCTCAAGAAAAGTAAATTCCCCAGGAATTCATTCCCTGGAAATACTCAGAATCGGCCTGACTATAAATTGTTTTTTGGCGAGCCAAAAAGATTACTCCCTTTGTTCGCCTAGAAGTTTTTTTTCGTAACTTTTCCCCAGAAATTCGTAGAATCTATAAACAGAGACAGAGACATAAGACATGATTCTTCTGCTGTCAAACAATCAACGACAGTAGCAATAGGATCGAAGATATATAGAAATATATTGATTAGACCGACTATCGAAACGATCGGCCAGACATACGACAACGGATTTAAAAAACATTTTATTACGGGATATAGAGGGATAGTATTTGAATGCGAGAAAGATATGACTAAGGTACAAAAGAATCGGTAGACGGGAATATCAAATTCGGGATAGACGGACTTGAGATTTCTTACTCGTTTTAATTCAACATAGGAATAAATAATAAAAAAGGGCCTTGCGAAAGAAGCCAAAGAAATGTGACCAAAAAAAAAAAAAACGATTTTCACCTGGGATACGTCCGCTCTCTCAAGAAGCTAAAGGCAAAAAAAATTTTTCGTTTTAGTTTTGGTCTTTCACGATACGAGTCTCAGTGATCATTTTGAAATAATTTCAAAATCTTAATAGGTAAAATTGAAATCAAAACTTAGCTTCACCCACCTTATGCTGTTACTGCGATTGAGACGTGGACTCTGCACTCCAGAGTCAGTGCGCCGTTATGGGTATTTCCAATGGCGATTGTTGCATTACGATGCTGCATCATTTTATGGCAATGCCGTGGTACTGGACCTATCTTGATGTTATCTATAGAGTCACCCTCGGATAAGCGGCTTCCAGCCGTGTTACTATGTTTCAGCCACATTGCATAAGTATTGTATTCGGGTTTCACCTCGGCATATGTTTGGGTATCAGACAGAGAGCCATCGATCAATTTTTCAGAACGATTTATCATTCTATTCCACACGTGTTAAGGAAACATAAAAAGTTATATTAAATTCACTAATACAGGATTTCAATGACTTGATAGATGGATATTTGCAAGCTTTTTTTTGTAGGATTAAAAGGGGATACGTGCTGTTCAAAACCGTAATGGAAAGTAAAAATATGTATATGAAAAGGGAATATTCTGCTTCAAGTTATAATGAACTATAGAGTAAGAAAGCTAAAGTCAGTCAATTCCATAAATGATATTAAGGATCCTTACTTTTGCAATTGGTTAACAAGTAAATTTAATTGAGGAACAAAAACTGATTTAAGTTTAGTTAATGGCAAGAGACCGGAAAATTCATTCTCGGGAGGCACACTCGGTTATCAAAAATGATTGCAGTGCAGTATGAATAGGTGTACCATAGTAATATCATTAAGCTGCTGCGCACCCAAACCTACCCTACTACGTAGGATTTATATTGCAGAAATATCCAGTGACTCGAACCAAATTTCGCTCTTTTGTCCAGCCGAACCGAGCCTTGAACCAGAAACGTTATGAATTTTAATACAAAATTTAATGGCATAGATTTCCTTTTTTAAACTTTTCTTCATTGAAATTGTTGAATAGGTCGGCGAATTTAAACTCGATTTTATATATAAATTACAAAACTCATTACTTTTCTGGTTCAAGGGATCATAAAAAATTAAACCGAAAGCAAAGGATGAAGAGTTGTAAAAACCAATTTATGAATCAATACATGGTTTTGTATATTGAAACTGGGAACTGTCTCATTAAACAAATTTTGTTGTCTTCCAGCCCCAGGAATTTCCGGTTCCAGGCACCAATCCGGTAAGGAATCGAAAACTCCAAATAAAATAGTCATCGTCCGGGATTTTTGCCTTTTCACTGAACGACGAAGTCTATTTTAAGCCAAGAATTCTTCCCCATATCTATATCACTTTTAATTGTTCGCTATTCAACTCTTAAATTTTTAATGACGAATGACAAAATAACAAAAACAAAAAACCCACGTGAGATGATCTTCATAATTTTTACAAAAATATACCATAATTGCCATATTTTTGCTGATTGATTTGTATTCGAATTTACATGGGTTATTAAAATGGTATCTATTCAGATTGTCGTTGAAGCTGACCGGTCAAAGTAATATTTTGGTTTATTCAAGTCCTCAAGTTAAGATGAAGCTTACCTGTTTTGAAACATTTGCGTTTCGCTGCCCAGTTTCGATAAATTATGTGGGCCAGCGGCTAAACGTTCTCTGATAGATTTGCTGAGTTGCGAGGCACCCGGCCCGGTCAAAGAGAAACTGCGGTGTTGCGTTGCAGGCGGTACTCCTGAAATTCAAAACAAACCAATTGAACTGGGAACTTAACATTTATATTCTCACTTGTAACTCACTTGTCATGTGCTCACTTGGTAGCGTCTGAGTTCCCCCAGAAAACTTTCGACCATTAGTATTGCTTCTAGGTACCGCAGAAACGTGAGCCGTCCTTCCCTTTTGAATGAAGTTCTTGGACCCTGCGTCGTTGACCATGCTGTGTCCGCTTATGGATACCACAATGTTTTGTTGTTCGGCTGTTGCGCTGCCGTTTGCACGTTTCACATATCCGAAGCTTGTTGGAACCTTTGTGCGTGTTGAGCCTTGTTTAGGAGATCCACCATGGCGTCTCGAAGCAGATGGAGAGGATTGATTTGAATTTTCAGGCGTATGGCCATTCAGTTGTCCTGTGCCATTTTGCCAATTTTCTGCGCTATGTTGTGGTGATTGTGTTAACAGATTTGGATGGTGCATGTGATTTTGAGGGCTGGGATAGGCGTTGGTGTTGTTAGATCCTCTAACAGTGCCTTGCATTTTGTTGTTTGAGTCTCCCGTGACTGTTTGCGATGCTATAGATGAGATCGGAACTGATCCAATACTGTCTAAGCTGCCCCTGCTACTTCGCATTCTAAAAAAATTCAAGAAGAGGATACTTAAAAATCAGTAAACAAAAAAAAAAATCAAACATTTTTTATCAAAAGATATGAAAGTAAACATTTTATGGATTACTCTTCGCCCATCTACAGTTTCAGGATCAAAATCAGAATCAAATGTAAAATGTGTTTCAATTCCCCCAGCCAAACGATGCGTGCACTGACTTTTCCTAGATTTTTTTCTGGTGCTACTTTTTACCCGGATGATATAATTTTATTGCGTTTTATTTATTTTTTCTTTGTTTTATATTAATATAACTCATTTTCCTATTTCGTCTGCTGAAATAATCAGCAAACCAAATACTTAAAATATAAGAAGAATAAAGAAAATAAAACTTTAACATGCTCCGAAATCAAAGTGTGTCACAAATGCGATTTTAATAAGCCGATTGGAAAACCTTACTCAGTGAAGTTATATGGTATCTATGTTTATGCTTTTGTCTTTTTCCTGTCGCTTTTTAAAATATAAATGTGGCACAAAATTTGTAAAGCACAAGTATTTTTCGCAAGAGCTGTGATATTAGCCGTTGATGCTACCAAGCAATAATCTTTTGTGATTCGTTCCACGAAATAATTAAATATTTGAGAAATTCCAAAAAGGATATTGTATGGAATTAATTCATCCACAGTTAAAGTATAAATTCGAGAGCATAATTTCTTGAGCACTTACGTAATGATAAGATCGTATAAAGAGTATAACTATGTGCATCAAGTTAGCTTGCACTTTTTCGAATTTCCAAAAAAAAAATATTGTGCTGTAATGTGCCCAGTTTGTGCTATCATGTGCCGTTTCGAAAAAAAAAATTCCTCAAGGGATGCCAATTTTATGAGGAGGTCCTTTTTTTCGTGTCAAGTTAGCTTGCACTTTTTCGAATTTCCAAAAAAAAATATTGTGCTGTAATGTGCCCAGTTTGTGCTATCATGTGCCGTTGCGAAAAAAAAAAAATTCCTCAATGGAACCCAATTTAATGAGGAGGTCCTTTTTTTTCGTGTCAAGTTAGCTTGCACTTTTTCGAATTTCCCGAAAAAAATTATTGTGCTGTAGTGTGCCCAGCTTGTGCTATCATGTGCCGTTTCGAAAAAAAAAATTCCTCAAGGGATGCCATTTTTATGAGGAGGTCCTTTTTTTTTGTGTCAAGTTAGCTTGCACTTTTTCGAATTTCCCGAAAAAAAGTATTGTGCTGTAATGTGCCCAGCTTGTGCTATCATGTGCCGTTTCGAAAAAAAAAATTCCTCAAGGGATGCCATTTTTATGAGGAGGTCCTTTTTTTCGTGTCAAGTTAGCTTGCACTTTTTCGAATTTCCCGAAAAAAAGTATTGTGCTGTAATGTGCCCAGCTTGTGCTATCATGTGCCGTTTCGAAAAAAAAATTCCTCAAGGGATGCCATTTTTATGAGGAGGTCCTTTTTTTTTGGTGTCAAGTTAGCTTGCACTTTTTCGAATTTCCCAAAAAAAATTATTGTGCTGTAATGTGCCCAGTTTGTGCTATCATGTGCCGTTTCGAAAAAAAAAATTCCTCAAGGGATACCATTTTGATGAGGAGGTCCTTTTTTTCGTGTCAAGTTAGCTTGCACTTTTTCGAATTTCCAGAAAAAAAATATTGTGCTGTAATGTGCCCAGTTTGTGCTATCATGTGCCGTTGCGAAAAAAAAAAATTCCTCAATGGAACCCATTTTAATGAGGAGGTCCTTTTTTCGTGTCAAGTTAGCTTGCACTTTTTCCAATTTCCCGAAAAAAATTATTGTGCTGTAGTGTGCCCAGCTTGTGCTATCATGTGCCGTTTCCAAAAATAACAAATTCCTCATAGGGATGCCATTTTTATTGAGGAGGTCCTTTTTTTCGTGTCAAGTTAGCCGGGACTTCATTTTTTCAATAATGTAACGAGAGATGCTATAACAAAGGAGCTTCTCTGCCGCAAGAATTGACCCAACAATCAGCTCGTGGATTAGCAACATTCCTAGAGCTAAGACTCATTACCGGCTAACTTGACACGACTAAAAGGACCTCCTCATTAAAAATGGCATCCCTTGAGGAATTTATTTTTTTCGAAACGGCACATGATAGCACAAGCTGGGCACACTACAGCACAATAATTTTTTTCGGGAAATTCGAAAAAGTGCAAGCTAACTTGACACGAAAAAAAGGACCTCCTCATTAAAATGGGTTCCATTGAGGAATTTTTTTTTTTCGCAACGGCACATGATAGCACAAACTGGGCACATTACAGCACAATATTTTTTTTCTGGAAATTCGAAAAAGTGCAGGCACAGGCGAAACGGAGTGTAATGTTCCAAGCCTAGCACTGGTTTTTCAAAAATCGCATGTTAGGGGCACACTACATAATAAGACATGTACACTCACACAAACACAAGAAAACCTCCATGGTATCACAATGGGCCGATTAACGGCCTAACTGGCAGCCACTTCAACCTACCTACCTCCTCAGTTGTAATTCAAAGTTCAAATAAAAATTTAGTGCCGTTTTCTCATCTTTTTATACCCGACACAGAGTATATTGCGTTTGTGTGGTTGTGTGTAACACCCAGAACCAGTCGAGCTAGACCATACAAAATATATATAGAAATGATCAGCGTCAGGAGATTCGATTTAGACATGTCCGTCTGTCTGTCTGTTTGTCTGTATACAGTTTTCTTATCGAAGGAGTTGAGCTATCTTGAAGAAATTTGGTATGCGTGCTAACGGGGACATGAGTAAGAACAAGTTCGAGAATGGACCCGATCTGACCATTTTCAGGGGTACCTCCAGTACTAGGTTCTGTTACGAAAATCACAAAAACTGCTCTAAAACCGGAGTTTTTCAAGATATTTTGATGAAATTTGATAGTTGAACATATTTAAAGCCAGGTTATTCAATTTCAAAAAATTTGAAAAGTGGGCGTGTCCGAAGGACGTTTTTTATACCCGACACACTCTGTGTCGAGGGTATATTGCGTTTGTTGGGTTGTGTGTAACACCCAGAACCAGTCGAGATAGACTATACAAAATGTATATAGAAATGATCAGCGTCACCAGGAGATTCGATTTAGACATGTCCGTCTGTCCGTCTGTCCGTCTGTCCGTCTGTCTGTCTGTCTGTCTGTCCGTCTGTCTGTCTGTCTGTATACAGTTATCTTATCGAAGGAGTTGAGCTATCTTGACAAAATTTTGTATGCGTGCTCACGGGGACATGAGTAAGACTAAGTTCGAAAATGGACCCGATCGGACCATTTTTAGGGGTACCTCCAGTACTAGGGTCTGTTACGAAAATCACAAAAACTGCTCTAAAATCGGAGTTTTTCAAGATATTTTGATGAAATTTGGCATTTGAACATATTTTAGGCCAATTAATGTGATTTACAAAAATCAGAAAAATGGGCGTGACAGAAGGGCGTTTTTCGAAAATTGTCTCCTACTCCCGAAACGCCTATGGGACTTGAACGAAAATTCGCACTTATACTTCCTTTGTTACCATAAACATCCTGCCCAAAAATTTTCTGGATTGGTTAATTATTAAGGGTACCTCCAGTACTAGGGTCTGTCACAAAAATCCGAAAACTGCCCCAAAATCTGACTTTTTCCAAATATTTCAATGTAACTTAGAATTTGCGCGTATATTTAAGCCTCCGATTAGAGTTCCGAAAAATTGGAAAAGTGGGCGTGGCAAAGGGGCGGTTTGCATAAAGAAATTTAAAAAAATGCGGTATATGGGGCCCCTATGGCCTTAAACAACTCCTGATATTAAAAATTATTTGAATATGTGTGTCTGTGTCGGGTATTCTATTGTCAGGCTTGCCTGACTATAACACCCTTACTTGTCTAAAATTGGCTTCTACACCTGAAATTCAAATGGGACTTGAACGAAATTTGGCACTTATGCTTCCTTTGTAGCCATTAACATCCTCCCAAAAATTTCCTAAATCGGTCCATTATTAAGGGTACCTCCAGTACTAGGGTCTGTCACAAAAATCTCAAAAATGCCCCAAAATCTGACTTTTTCGAAATATTTCAATGAAACTTAGATTTTGCGCGTATATTTAAGCTTCCGATTAGAATTCCGAAAAATTGTAAAAGTGGGCGTGACAAAGGGGCGGTTTTCATAAAGAAATTAAACAAATTTTGGTACATGGGGCCCCTAATGGCCTTAAACACCTCTTGTGTGTCTGTGTCGGGTATTCTATTGTCAGGCTCACCTGATTATAACACCCTTACTTGTTTTTATCTGTAAGTTAAATTATCCTGATGATAATTTCATAAAAATTTGATTAATAAGTCAAAGAAAATGAAATTTAACTGGCAGATAGAAAAAACGGCCCTTAGGATTTTAAACTGTGTACCTAAAATATATTTATAAAAAATTTTACACTGAGAAAAGTTTTTGCACAAAAAAGAAAACAAAAATTTAGTTATTTTTTTCAGTGTATTCCCGATTTTGTAATATTTTTTTGCTATTTTAAAAACATACCTCTCAGCTTAAGTTTTTATTCAAAAAAAGATTCATTTTAATCCACTTATAGCTTATTAAAATATTTAAGGAAACGTAAGAGCATATTTTTGTTATTAGGACATGCCGTATGAGTGATGTGTTCTTGTACCATATTGCGCACATTTGTACTGGATATTAGTACTAGAGCATCTATGTGCACTTGCAATTTTTTAAATATCTCACTGTTCCGCCATTTAATTTGAATGAAATTTTCTTTTAATGAAAGCAAATGCTTAGACGTATTTAAAAAAAAATTTTTAGAGCGGCGCCAAACTAGGAATACACCGAAAAAAATTGTTAAAATTTTCCTTTTAGTTTTGTGGAAAAAATTTTCTCAGTGTAAAAAAGCAAAAATTTTTTTTTATTTCCTGTTATATTAGCAATTGGCCACCGTGTGTTTCATCTTTTATCTTAGATAATTTGTTTTTGAGATATAAAATTTTGAAAAAAGGCTTATTAAAAAAGGATTTTCAAGGATATCTCAAGGACTATTCAAAATAGAAACCTTAAAAGTGATTCTTACAGTATTTTTAGATGGCACCTATCGAAAAATCAACAAAAGTTGAAAATTCCTTTCACGGTGGCGCAGTCGGCCAGACCTTTTATGAAATATGTATAAAAAAAAATTTTTTCCGAAAAAAAAATCGTTATAGCAGTAACAGTTCAACCTTAGAAACTTTTAACAGCCCTGGGCAGAAAATTCTAGTTTTCTTAGCGCCGCAACTTTGTTGTGGTAAACAAATCCACTACTAAAGCACTTTTTAAACACCACGCCAATCGCACGCTTATCGATCCTTTGAAAAGGATCAATTTTCCCGAAATTTCTTAGAACCTATCTTGACCGGTGCGTAACGTTTTTCCCGGAAACCAAAACACAAAACATTTCCTGTTTAAAATAACCTGTTACTTTAGAAATGCATATGACTGCACGTTTTCGACGCAAGGGTTGATTGCCAAATTTTGTTCATGTTGACCTTTCATAATATTGTCTAACAATAGCCTTTGCCGGAGCTTTTCGAAGAGGGTGTGGTCGAAAACAAAAGATAAGTTTTATTTTATTTTTCGAACAAAAGGATGGCAAAAAAAAGTTGACTCTCGTTACCTCTTCAAAACTATGCGGACTCATTATCGATTACGATGAAAATAACGTCCTTTGTCATAAGGCTGTCGCGACGAAAGTCTTCCATTTAATACAAGTATCACAGCACGAATTGTAACGAACTAATGTCACTTTCACTATTTTAAAGCCGAGATGAATTTTCAAAATCGACCGACCTCGTGAATCAACGTGGCGAATTTTTAAAAATTAATATCACTTTTTTATATTTTTATATACTATAAGAAGGTTTCTTTTTTCTTATAGGAATATGGTCCTCGTCAACGCAAACAAAATTTTCCGTCTCGTCTGGCCGAGTCACATTGCTACGCCCGACTAACTGCAAATGGCTAAAGCAAATGAAGGGCTGTTTTCTTGTAATTCCAATTGGAAAACAGCCCGCTACAACTTTCTTGCATTTGTTATTGGAACACAGGCAGTAACTGGAATGTTTGTTTTGTTGTGTATGAAAGTTTGACGATGCTAGGGTTACCACACTAAGAGAACAGTTCAACTTAACACGAAAATCCGGAAACACACACAGCATTAAAAGCCCATGTTTCTTCACCCAAAAACCTTTCTAAAAATATCTGTTATTATTTGGAGTTATGAGTTCAAGGAGAAAACACTTTTCAATATGGCTATAGAAAAGATTAAAGCTTTCAAATTGGTTTCTGTCACCAATATAAGTTCAACAAGCAAAGCTCTTGAGTGAACAGGGTTCCAAAAGTTCGCTTAATTACTATCCCTACGAGAAAGTTTCCAATAAAGCTTTAGTAAGTATGTGTGATTCTATTTCTCATGAACTCTCGCATTTCAACCCTCATAAAAAGGTCTGAAGTAAGAATAGAAAACGAGTCGATTCTAAAAACAATCGTAGAGCTCATTATTTGTATTTAAAAAAAATGTCTGAGTAGAACACAACGACAGTATATCCTTGAAGTCACCCCTATTTATGTGAAATCCATTCAAATCTATTAGCGTACGAATGTCGCGTTCCTCTTTAAAAATGTCACAAGCCAAAGCTCCAGTTAATTATTGTGGTGACATTCGCAGCTATAAAAGCTCTCTGTGGTGAATTCCTGATTATTCTTACCTTTTGGCAGCAAGGACGAAAAGAGGAATTAAGCCCTGTAGCAATTGCGAGTCGTTAAAATTTACGGTTTATCGAAAGCCAATGGCATCACACCCTGTCGGAAATAAGCATTGCGTGAAGCCTGAAAATTGGCTGTTCGGAGGCAATTAATGAAGTGCTTTAGACAAAGTTCGCCGATTATTGTCTCGATAAAAGAAAAGTGTAAAAACGTTGGAAAAAATTTTACACATTTTTCAAACCGTTTTATTTTTCCAATCGCAGTTTTGAACTCAAGCCTAATTGGATTGGATTGGACACAATTTTTTTTGTTTTGCTAAAAAAAACTTGGTATATGCGAAGCAGGGTTGGCAACCGTAACCGAAACCGTAACCGTAACCGTTTCAAAACCGTTTCTTTTCCGATACCGTAACCGTTACCGTAACCGAAATAAAAAACATATCGGTTTCGGTATTACTTTATAAAAAAAATTTACGGGATACAAATTTTATCAATATTTTTATATGGCAAGTCTTTCGACTCTGCTAGTATGCATGCTCTTGTCTCGTGTAATGTCCCAGTTATGTTGCCATGAACGCACAAAGAAACCGTCTGGATGCTGAAAGTTTTTCCGCTGTTATGGTAATAAGAAACAACAGTCTGCTTTGCACAAAAAAAGGATGAAAAGTTCTAAGCTATTTCTTAAAATGCCTTAAATTGCGTTCAGAATAAATGTTAAAGCTTAAAAAGTATTTTTGAAAAAATGATGCGAAAACAAAATTTTAATATTCAAAAAACCGTTTCATACCGGTATAACCGTAACCGAAACTTAAAATTAACCGTAACCGTTACCGTAACCGTTATTCGTTTCGGTTGCCAACCCTGATGCGAAGTCTTTCGACTCGTAGCAGAAACACTTACCGTTCTTCTATTGTTGTTGGCAGTTGTGTCCGCGATCGCATCATGCTAAGAAAGTTTTTGCTATTTGAAGATCCGCTCTTTGAACAACCTCTTTGGCCAACTCCTCCGCTGCCCTCGGAAAGATATCCATCAAAGTCAATATCGTGATTCTTTACAGATGTGCCCGTGTCCACTGGAGCAGGCCTGTGCAATAACCGCGAGTTTCTTACACGAAAAGAGTCGCCATCACTGCAGTATCCGGTTTGTACATTTTCGTTCTCAAAATAATCGCCGAAATTGTTATTGTAACGTCCCTTCGCACGTGCGGGAAGTGTGACATGGGAGTTATATCCTTGGAGAAGTGTCCGCATGGGCACAACATCTACGGATTTCTCCTCCTCAAATATAGTCCCGACCCCACTCATTCGTGTGGACATTGTGTGGAACTTATTGGGTGTCGAAACCGGCGCGTTACGCTGCGGCAGAGGCTGAGTGTGTGTGTGTAGGGCGTGTGGCGCTGGATGATTGGCTAAAGACTGGATTGGATTGGTTAAAGATGCATTTGCCATCGGATTACTTTGCAGCTTTCGAGTCGGAGTTGCTAGGCCTGATGATCTTGGCGATCGCAGAGGATTGCTGTTCGAAGCATAGGCAAGCTCGTGCTGACGATGACTCGCTACCTCATATTTTTGCGCACAGTTCTGTATTGATATATTTTCTCCTGATATGTTAGGCGCATTCGCGTACAATGCAGACGATTTGTTTACGTCTTCCTGAAGTTGGGGGTGTATCGAGTTAGTGATATGTTGTTCAGTGCTATTCGCCAGGCCACTTAGAGTTGCTGCCCTGCGATCGATGGATACGTTTTTGCATTCTGTCATTGATATGTCACTTTTTTCCCGTCTCATTAGGTCGTGGTTGGAGTTGATATACATCATTTGCTGGTTACGATTGTCCTCTCTTGCGCTTGAAAGTGTGTTTGGCAGTTTGCTGGTGCCTTTGATGGCTGCAATTGGCTTAGGTAGGCCCGATCCAGTCGGACTGCTGAGGGTTTTCGCTGCTGGTAGAACCAGTGAGGATCTCGATTCGGACTTGGAGTTGAGCGAACTCTTCGAGGAAGTCTTGCTGGTGTTCTTTTCGTTTAGGCGCGGGAAAGAGTTTTTGGAACGTGCTGTCGTGCAAGTTTTGTTCTCAATACTCTCACTTGTTATTTCTTTATTTATGGATCGCGCTGGACTGTGTTCTTTCTTATCAGATTTAACGGCTTTCGACTGCTCTTTTTTTAACTGTGCTGCTAATAATTTAGATTGCTTAGTACTTATTTTACTTTCACGTGCCTTACAGGTATTTAAAACGCTGCTTGTTGATGATTTCAATTGAGACATGGCCCCGTCATTTAGACTGATGCTTGAGTCTGAGCGCTCTGAGCGTGCGGAAGAAAAGCCTGACGAAGATGAAGTTCTCTTCGATTGTGCTGGATTTTTATTTGCCACTTTCCCAGGCATATTAGAGGCAGCCGTTTGCTTTTCTTTATTAAAAATTTTTAACTTGTCAAGCATGGAATGTTTTTGCGCCATTGGCGCTGGACTAGCTGCTGCAGCTATCGTTGGCGACGGTATACCACTTTGTTGGTTTTGAGATTTGGTGTTTGGTGGGCGTAAGCTTAAAATGAGAACAATTTCAATCGAAATGATATTGATCATTTCACCAGTTAGCATATTCAATTACCTATTATTGTTCCCAACTTTATTGTTCTGAATTGCAAGATTGTTCATCGGTGGGTTGTTCGAAAAGTTTGCATGGATGTCGTTACTTTTGGCCAAACTAGGAATTGCTGTAAAAAGGGCAGGGTTGAAAGAATCATAAGAGTTATGAATGAAATATTCACGAAAACTAAGAACGCAAGAATTGAATCTTTTCAGTTGCTTCCACTCCGGTTTTTTTTTTACTGTCACTTCAAGCTGCCACGAACACACTTCGCATTTCACTGATTGCAGAATGCCCTGCTGAATCGTTGCAATGCAATGCGTTTGCAATCACAACTGTCAGTCCTTCATATTACCATTTCTAGTCCCCTCATAGTTCCACTTCTAATGTATTCAACTGACCTTTTTCGCATGGGTCTGTTATTGGAGAGGGACTAGTCCGCAAAACGGCTGACCGTAGGTCAGTATTTTTGGGTCAATTTTCGTAATTTTGTCGGGTTTTAGGATAGTCAAATATGGAAAATATTCATATTCTAAGTTGATGAAAGTGTAATTTACAGACTACCCTTAAACCAACCCGTTTATTACCGTTCGCCGGTTAGACTGCCATAATATAACCAGTAGAATTTGGACCGGTCAAAGACCAGTCCTTCTTAGGAAATTGACCGGCTCATTACTGCAGGGATTATATAGCGATTCGATGAATTAATATTCGATTATGTAATGGTATCTGTTGATATTTATTAAAACTGTTTAATTTGAAAAATGTCTGCAAATTATTTTTAGCTTTGGGAAAGCATTGCTTCGTTTTTATACTGAATTTTTAAAAATTTTCGTATAAAATTATTAAGCCTGATTTAAACTCTCCTGAAGACTACCATTTAAAATTTTAAAACTTTATACGAGGTCGAAGGCTTTGAGTAACTAATGAGTACTAATTTACTGGATAGTAAAGCTCGCATACAAAAAATGTACAAACAATTTCAAGGCTTTGAAGAAAGAAATAAAAAAAAACTTACATTGTGAATTATTTGGTGTCGGTGGAAGTGGACGCACTTTGTCATTGCATCTGCGTTGCACCATAACGGTGGATGGAAGGGGTATAGAAGTTCCGCCATTTGTTTTTGTGTAAGCGCCAGGAGTTTGCCTGTATAAGAACAGAAATTGAATGCATTAGATAAAATAATCGTTAGGTAAGCTTTTTAAGATGAAGGTACTTATGTTTTATTTTCTAGATCTTTAATGTTACATTAGAAGTTGAAATGTTTATAATTGTTGCTAGCCAAAAAATCAGGCGGATTTTGCAACAATTCGTCTCAAAGAAATGTATACATTCAACCTGATATATACATTTATAAAAACATACGTCCATATATACATAGTCCTCTTTCTGATGCAATCGGGCAGAAAAGCTTTAAGGGTGCAACACCTACAAAAGTTCCATTCAACTTACATTCCCTTTTCAGACTGTTCTTTAGAAAAATGTTTCACCATTGCAGAAAAAGGTTGCACTCTTTACTACTTGAATTCTGCATGTTTTATGCATAAAAGAGCTGCACTCGAGAAACAATCATGGTTCATAATGAACTTACTCACATTACATCCATATCAGGCATACCGATTCTGTGGGCTCGTTTCCGTCATTCTTGACGCTGTGATGTTAAGAATTTCAGGTAAAATATAAATAAAATAATGGAAATATACATATATACATAGGTATATAGTCAGAGAAGAATGATTGAAGCATGTTAGAATGCTGCAAATGGTCATTCAATGTTCACAATTCTGGCCCCCGCCCAAATATTTAGGTTTTTGTTATTTCAACGTCTGCCATGTTAAATGTTGTCTTGGAAAGCAATAATAAACCAAATTTCATGTGAGACAAAAACGCCATAGTGTCACTGACTGTTTTTAGGGTTTTAGCTCAAGGATTAAAAATTTGAAAACTTTAAACAACAGTTAAGCAATAAAGTGTGACGGGTGTAACCTCTGCACTCAAAAAAGTTGCTCAAGAACTTTAAATTGTTGAGACAATATTATTGAAAAAACTGTTGCATCAAGAATTAATTTTCAATTTCTGTGGTCATGCGAAGATTTTTTTGTTGTTGTTTTAAGAACTTTCATTTTTTTTTAGAGCAATTTAAATTGTTGGGAACGATTTAACCAACAAAATTGTTGGGACAAAGTATAAAATTGTTGGCATTACATTTTATTTTTTTGAGTGTAGGACCGTTTTGCGTGGATTTCCCGTTTGTAAGTTTGCCCAAGAATTAAACGATTTGCCAGCTCCCATGCCATTTTTGAGTGTGGGGTTTTGTAGTCTAGAGAAAAAGGACAATTTTCGTGAAATACAGTGAAAGGGTCTCTCATTCAATAATTTACAAAAATGTTCTAAATCATACGTGATGTAAGAATGACGGACCAAAGGCACCTAAGACGGGTCATTCCATTTAATTTTTGTTTTTGTACAGTTCTAGTCGCATTTAGGTTTATAGTTGTAGTTTAAAAGGATATTAGGTACTCAAAACCTTAGATAAGACACGCTTATCATCCCGGGAAAATAACTGGTGTTAAACCCAGTGGAGGTGCTAATAAATTTAATATTTTGTGGGGAAACGGTTTCATTTAGAGTGGAAAAATATTAGTATATTTCCATTTAAGTATCAAAGCAAAAATCTCTCTAACGCCATTTTTTCAATTAAAAAGAATAGATCCTTAAGGTTTCTTAGATACGAGCTTCTTAAAATGGGTAATTTTTAGTTTTGAGCGCTTTCAAATTATGGATAATAATTATACCCGGCACACAATCTGTGTCGAGGGTGTATTGCGCTTGTTGGGTTGTGTGTAACACCCAGAACCAGTCGAGATAGACCATACAAAATATATATATAAATGATTAGCGTCACCAGGAGCCGATTTAGCCATGTCCGTCTGTCTTTCTGTATTTCTGTCTGTCTATCTGGCTGTCTGTATACAGTTTTCTTATCGAAGGGATTGAGCTATCTTGACGAAACTTTCTATGCGTGTTGGCGGGGACATGAGTGAGAAACACGTTCGAGAATGGACCAGATCGGACTATTTTTAAGGGTACCTCCAGTGTACTAGGGTATGCTTTGAAAATTATAATAACCGCTCTGGAACCTGAATTTTTCAATATATTTTGATGTAATTAATTCGATATTTGAACATATTTACTTAAAGGTAACACTAGCTTAAAAATATTCTAAAATTTGCGGCCTGCGGATTTGTATTCGGATTAAGCGGATAATTTTAGTAAAGATCTGTTAGTCAGATGGATCAGGTCGGATTCCTTGTAAACTAGTGTAATCAATGTAATTTCAAAAAATTGGAAAAGTAGACGTGGCAAAAGGGCCAACTGCATCAGAAACTCAAATTGGACTTGAACGAATGTTGGCATGTACACTTCCTATGTAGTCATTATTTTGAAGCCTCCGATTAAAAAATATATAGCTAACTGTTTGTATATCTCGGGTATTGTACTGTCAGGTGCGCCGGTACTTTTGTTTTTTTTTTATATTTTTTTTTTATATGGTATGAATTGCTTTTCTTAAATATTAATAAGTCCCCAAGCTGAAATTCTTCGAGATCGGAATGAGAACGTGGGCGTAAGACTTAAGAAAGTCCGAGCTCTCATGTTCCAAACATAAAAAACTATGTCAAAACTTTGCCTTATTTCATCAACACAGCAAACGAAAACCCTCTTATCGTCAATATAAACAACAGCGAAGTACTTATAGAGGAAATTGACAGGTTCTGCTACCTTGGGAGTGTTGTATCTAAGAATCGGGGTGCGGACGTAGATGCTGACGCACGTATAAGCAAAGCACGAAATGCTTTACACAAACTACGGACGGTGTGGAACTCATTGAGTATTGACCAAAGCACCAAAATAAGAATATTTTATACAAGTATAAAACATGTTCTCTTATATGGCTCGGAAGCGTGGCGATATCCAAAAAAAAGTATCTACAAACTTTCGTCAACAAATGCCTGCGTAGAATTTGCAGAATATTTCGGACCAAGACTTACATCGTTCAGCAATTTGCAGACCAATAGCCACTGAAATAAAGCAACGAAAATGGAACTGGATCGGTCATACCTTGAAAAAGAATGAGAACGTTATTGCTTGAATGGCCTTTGAATAGAGTCCTCAAAGTACACGAAGAAGAGGAAGGCCCGCTGTAACATGAATCTGATCGGTCCAAGCAGAAAGCAGAAATATGGGTACCTGGCGAGAAATTCAGCGCATAGCACAAGTTCGAACGCGTTGGAGGGAATATGTTACCGCGATAGTTAAGACTACTTTTATGTATTGTTAATTATCAAAGAAATAAATAAAAAAACTTTGCCTTAAAGCACCAAAGCAAAGGTTTGTGAAAATCGTTCCAATATTTTCATGGCGACCCAAGGATAGTTATGAAGACTTTTGATTGAAATCCACATGAATAAAAACACCTTTTTTTTTTTGTTTCGCTTTGGTCTTAAGTATGCATTTCATTTTGACATATGAAAAAGTCAAGCTTCTCATATCAATTACCTTCGAACATCCGGCGAATTTGGTAGACTTCGAGATTTGAGTTGATTTCTGTTTTGTGACGAAGGTGCATTTCCCATTGTGTATATTCTTTTCAACAAAAGAAATTCTACAAATTTCATTAACTTTGGGAGAACGAACTCTTGGTCTTTTATCACATTAGATTTTTTTCAAAATTAATACATTATGCATACAGCTGCAATGTTTTCTTTTCTTGAAAAGAGGATAAATTTTTTTCTGTTTGGCTACTATTTCGAAAACAACTTTTCACATTTATTTCACATATTTCATTTTATTTGGGCAAGAATTGAACTGTTCTCACCAATGAAAGCCTCACTATTTCAGATCAATGACACATTATTCGTTTTTATTTATTTTTATACCCACATATGCTGATCTTCGTATCCAGTGTGTACTGCTTGCCGAGAGCCATGAACATGGAATTATTGTATGGACTTTTCTTTTGTTTTTCTTTAGGTTTCTGTTTTTTGAGACTCGATGAATATTCCTCGTACGTAAACCACGAAACACTTCACCGATTGTTTGTTGTCAAATGTAAACTGAAGGTTTCATGGCAGTAATTTTTGTTCGTTTTGCCTTGTAGAATATTTGTCGTCTTTAGTTGAAATCCTGAGTGCAAGCAATTTACGTGTTAAACGATTGCCGTGCATAATAATGAAGAGCAACAAATCATGCACAAGTTAAAGACCGAGTGGACAATTTTAATTTGAGGTCCGGGTTTCAAGGCACTCAGTCTTTGATCTTCGTGTCATTTTTCGACTTCTTTCGACAACCTTTGCCTCTCTCTGAAGTAACGAAGTGAAATGCATTAAAATTTGATTGTTGATTAAAATTCAAGCCACACGCCATGGTAGAGGCTTTACAAAGTTCCTTTCAAACACAAATTGAAACTTTCAAGTGCGGCGAATGCAGAAATTTTTCTTCTTCTTTAGAATTTTTTTTTTTTAATAGAAATTCCCTGGCAAATTATGGAAATCAACGATTTTGAATGCGCTTTTGTGTTGCCATTTGCAGTTTATGAGGATATCATAATTTGTTTAGGGGGTGGCATTTTTATTTGGTCTGTAAGTTCAATTCCAAACAACTTTACTCAGTTTCTAACACTTAAATCCAGTGGCGGATTAAGACAATTTGCAGGTGCGATTTTGCCACCTCAGACAGCAGCCTTATTTTCGCATTTGTATTTTCTCTAGATGAAAACTGTCTGAATTTTCCGCCCGTAAAAATTTGCCGCCCTAGGCAGTTGCTTATATGGTTAATCCGCCACTATTTAAATCAATGTGGTGTAGTAGGTATGTAAATTACTGGACATGAAAATGAAAAATTTAGATTTCGATTTACCCAAGGAGCAAGTAAGATATGAGAATAACTCGACACTTTAGGTTATAAAACACTTTAAATAATACAAAAGGAAACTAATTAATTCATGTATTGGACACATCCATTGCGAAAAAAAAAACCAATAAAGTATACACGAATAAATTAATAGGTCCTCGCAGTTAAAACGAAAACAGGTCTAACCACGCTTCCGACATTCGTGTTATAAAGTTAACAACGATAAGAAAATGAACCGCCTCAATAAAACTTGTGGCCAAGCATGCTTGAGAGTGGACAAAATCGGCTTGGTTGAGAATGGTACTAAAGTTGACGACATCTGTGGGACGCAGAATGGACCTGCAGAGCGCGCGTGGGTGTGCAGTGCATTAAGTTGCCATGCATGTCCCTCATGAAGTGAATCAATTTATAGGACTTCTGTTGATTAAAAGACCTGTGCTGAATATAAGTTCTTATAACGAGTTTCTGAAATATAAATATATTTCATAGCTCTGCTAAACAGCCACTACATGCTCTGTACGGAAGAGGGTTAATATCGTAGACATATAGATGCGGAAAACATCATAAGATTACGGGAAAAACGGGGATGATTCCGGCATCATTTTTTGTGAGCGCCGAATTCCAAGTGCTGTGTGATTGATTTTATACACATCGAGTTCAATGACACTGTATGGGACTTGCATGTTTAATACCATTTAAAAAAGGTGCAATGTCAAAAGAAAATTTATCTTTTTTTTTTTTTGGAGTTGTCAGTATTCAGTTGGCAGTCATGAGGAATTGTATCTGCACTTGGAGAAGACACGTCAAACAAAGAACAGCAAAACAAAACAAATTAAATTGAAAGCATCGCATGCAAAGTGTTTTGGGCAGCTGCAAAAATTGTTGCTCAGCTTCCGTGTGTCGAGACGAAAACTTGTTTATAGGCCGAGTATTTAATTTTAAAGGACGGATATTACCACAAAGTCGAACAAGTCAGGCATATGATGAGCAATCGCAAAAATATTCGCCAAAAACAAAAAAACAAAAAAAATTGCGACTTCATTAAGCGTCTTGTGCGTGGCACTAACTCCAGACATTTTCGTAATAGGTACCTATGCTTGAAGTTTTGAATTTATTGACTAGATATTTTTAGCACAGTCTTGCAAATAATTTTACACCTTTGCACTTCTTGAAACGCACACACAATATTATCACAAACACGTTTCTTCAAAAGTGAAATGCAACAAAGCCCGCTTCAGATTTCTTGCCTGCTTTCGGATCAGACATGTTTCTTGCTTCGCAAACGCACGACGACTGGAAAAAGATTCAAAAACAAGGCAAGACAGAAATGTTGCACCATGGGTGTCCGAAGGGGTGTACAGCTGGGGGCAGTTCACCACTCTGAATAATCCGTTGTTTCATTGCTTTCGCACGTTTTCAGTCTGGGTGAGAGCTTAAAAATTCATAAGCGATCCACATTAATAACCGCTCGGCATTTTTAGTCAATTTTTCATACATAATTATCGATTGAAGAGTATTACAGCCTCACCCATATCGAAATACTGCAGACGCCCTTGTGTTGCACCAAACGAAACAAGGGTGGAAGTTTCACATGCGAAGTAGCTACCACGCACTTTGCGGGAATGGCAATCAAAACAAAAGCCAACAAGAGTAAAGTCGGCTGGTCACGACGAATTCGAAAGGGTGCTACTTTGACGTTCGACATACATGTACATTGCATTACATTCGTATTTAAACCTCTTAAAAATAAAAATTTTCATTAAAGTTTGTGATAAACGCAGATTCAACAGAATATATTGGGATTTCAGACGAGTCCTTAGGATCGTCCTTAGTGCCTATTTCCTTATTTATTCAAGTACGTCCCATATTGGGCCAGGGAAAACGGGCAAAATCGGCACATTTTGGATATAGGCTTACTGTGATGTTTCTATTTTAAAACTAATCTTGCTTTATTGTTACAGCAGCATCTTTTATACTTTCACTTTTTTTCCGGTTAGCTCTAATGAGCATTTTAGCAATCATATTCATACTGTTAATCATTACCACTCCAAAGTATGTAATTTAAAGTAAGATTGTACAGGCGAAAAAATCGTCTAACTATTTAGAAGAAACTACATACATGTTCTTCAAACAAATCATACAGAAACTTTAAATCCCAAATGTTGCAAGCAGATTTCCCGCTTCAAACGTTGTTTGCCCTAACAAAAAAAAAAAAAAAAAAAAACCTCGTCTTGCTTTGGTTACATGAACATTTTTTCGCTGGAAGCATAAAAGGTGACGGTACTCTACACGCACGAAAGTGTAGTTCCTCTTGTTTATAAATAGAACGAGATTTTTCTAACTATAGCCAGCTCTAACATAAGTTAATGAGTTCACTGTACGGTGTATAAGGAGCGCAAAGTGGAACAAAAACTTAAGTAAGGGTGTTATATTCAGGCAAGCCTGAAAATATAACACCCGACACAGTAAGCTTCATATATACATAGGTACTTGTTATTCGGAGGCTTAACATAAGCTATTATTCCGAATTTAAGTAAAATATCTCGAAAAACTGTAATTTTTTTAATGCGGTTTTGGGATTTTGGTGACAGACACTAGTGCTAATGGACCGTTCCTGAAAATTTTTGGATAGCATTCTTATGTCTAAGGAGAAAGCATACATGCTAACTTTCGTTCAAGTCCAATAATAATTTTAGATGTAAGACACAAATATCGAAAAACCCTCTTTTGCCCCGCCCACTTTTCCCATTTAAAATCAAATTTCATCACATTATCTTGAAAAATTCAGGTTCTAGAGCAGATTTTATGATTGTCATAACAGACCCTAGTACTGGAGGTACCCCTAAAAATGGCGATCCGTCCTATTCTCAAACATGTTCTTACTCATGTTCCCGGCAACACGCACACTAAATTTCGTCAAGATTGCTCAACTTCTTCGATAAGAACACTGTATACTTTGTAGACAGACAGCCGTACGGACAGATGGAAGGCCATGGCTAAATCGAATCACCTGGCGACGCTGATCGTTTCTATATATATTTTGTATGGTCTATCTCGACTGGTTCTGGGTGTTACAAACAGCCACCCAAACGCAATATGTCCTCGACACAGAGTGTATCGGGTATAAAAATAATTGGTGTCTGTAAAGTCAATTTACGGACGATAGTTTTACGGTGATAACGTCATAAGAAAGCACTAATTATGTACATTAAAGGGAGCATTCAAGTATCACGTACGCTATTTTTGGCGATTTTTCAAACTCCCTCCCCTTAGACTTATTAATTTAGAAGTTAGAAAATAAGTCTCATTTTATATTTCTTTTACTTAGCATACTACATATACATATTTAACGTGCAGAGTTAATCTGCAAAAATTATATGAGTGCGTGAAAAAATTCCAAGGAAATTTTCGGGCAATTATGATACGTCTTATTGTATGTTAATCTGCATAATGCTTATGAGAATTGTAGGTTGAAGTAATGTAACCAAAGACCGTAGAACTACTAAGATGTCCAAGGCTGCAATTATAATGAAGCTAAATCTGAAGCTTAATCTGTCATGTGTTTGCTGTTGAAATACAACAAACACATGACAGCGTCACACTAATTGCAGCGTAACGCTCATACAAACGAACAGCGACACGCAAATTTTTGGTTCAAAGGTGGTGCTGGCGGTCACAGGGCGAGCCGCTCGAAAATTCATCTTTCCATTATCAAAATTATCGATTCTCAAAATTATCGAAAATCGAAATGATCGATGATGATGGTGATGACGATGATTGTGATCGTGATGACGATGGTGATGATGGTGATGATGAATGGTGATGATGATGGTGATGATGATGGTGATGATGATGGTGATGATGATGGTGATGATGATGGTGATGATGATGGTGATGATGATGGTGAGGTTGGTGATGATGGTGTGGTTAGTGATGACGATGGTGATGATGATAGTAATGATGATGATGATGGCTATGGTGATGGTGGATATTTAAACATGCTTGATTGAAATCACTAGCAATTTTCCAATAAAATAAGTTCACATTTTAAAATATATCTTCCGATAGTACTATCGATATTTTGGACTATCGACTATGGGGCAATTCTTTACCCAATAAAAAAGTTTTAACTAGAAAAATCTTCCCGAATTAGAGCTCATGCTACTTTAACTTCATTTTGATTAATTGCAATTCTATCACGGCCCTCAACTCTTTGAGGGATCAAGGATCAGCATATTGGTCCAGTTAGACACAGATCTAGGTAAATGCATCCAAAAAATGCATTACAAAAAGCAAAGTTATTCCTATCAACTTACATCCCAAGTAAGTCGGCCTATAATTACACAAAAACTCCGCTTAGCACGCGTTTTCGACACAATAAAAAGCATCCACAGGCATTTGTGAATTGAAGACTTTAAAAAAACCAAGGATGAAGCTTTGAGTTCGCTTGTTCACTTATGCCTCATCTTAGTGGGTTTGCTAAAATGTTTGCAGCCAAGATTCTCTTTGCGAACTCACACTCACAACACACTTGTTAAGATTTCAAAGAAATATGAGTGAAGCGGAACGTTGTTCCATCAACATGGGCAGCCTTTGTGACGTAGGTTTCTTTCGAGGAACTGTTAAAAGGTGCTGACGTTCTAGAAAAGCGTGCCTTATTGAGTTCAGCACGAGCAAATCTTTTTTATGTGCATTTGGATGTATTGTTTGGAGCAAAAGATTTATGGAACCACGATGGAGAGCAAAATTATGAGTCATTGAGCTCTTGTTTGCTCTCTTGTCGAACTTCTGTTTGCGGGGTTGATTTCGCCAACAAGATGCATTAAACTGTTTGGAGATTGGAGTCACAAGAAAACCCCCGATTGGATGTGAGTTTTTGCTTATGTTTGGGGTGCACAAGCAGGGAGGAAAGCTGACAAAAGCAGAAGCAGAAGTTTTGCTTTTTATTTTATTGTCTACTTTATTAACTTCAGTAACTGCAGCTGTCGCAAATGGTCGTGCGTAAAAACCAAGAATTTTGGAGCTTTGGAATTTTTCTCATGAATCGACACTCTCAAAGAGCAAGGAGATATTTTTCTAGTACATACGAGTAATTAGACTTCTTAAAAGCGCCCAATCTTCATAAATGGACTGAGAGTGAAGCCGAAAAATTAATGCTCGATGATCTATTGATAGTGCCTCTATCCAGGGTTCGGACTATACTCCGATCGGAGTAGATCTACTCCGTTTTTTTAAAATTTTTGAAATCTACTCCGCCACTACCCTATACCTGAAATCTACTCCGATTTTTTCACTTCACCAAACTCAAAATAATTTTGTCTATGTCACGATTTAGACGTAATGAGAACGAGTTTTTTGTGTTCCCTCGTTCGCAAACAAATTGTTGTTTTCCATACAGATGTCTCTGTATCTAAATCTTGACTGATGGAGATAAAAAAATATAAGTAATATGAAAATGGAAGTTACAAATGTTTGCTTCAAATAAATTGTTGACCTTTTTTTTTGTGCGAAAATGAGAAGTTCCAATTTACTACCCAAAAATTCATTTCTTTTTTCGGTCTTCTACTACGAAATGGGATTTCCGTAGTCCGAACACTGCCTCTATCAAATGTTTCAAATCTCGCATAAGCATTGCTTGCCGATAACATATAACCAGAGTGAATAAATGCTTGTTTTTGCATACGTCATACTATTTTTGCATATTTTAGTAGTGCGAGCTACTATTTACTATTTTTGCATATTTTAGCAGTGCGAGCTATTTTCTTGCCAAAAACTATTTTTTGTGCATATTTCCCATATTTTTGGTTAATTGTACTATTTTAAATGCCTTTTCCTACCTAATTTCCGAAAAAATCAACAATGTTGCGTTTTTTCAGCTGATTTTATTTCCGCTTTATTGCTTTCCTTTGTCAATGACTCTTTTAAGGGCTGTGTCCAATGCTGGCGTATGTTATACGTTCGATCGCGTATTTACGTTTGAGTGTGTTTTAAAATTTTGCCCCCTTACCTCTTCAGACGTTGAACGATCTTTTTCATTGTATAAAAACCTTTTAAGCGAGAAGCGCCAAAATTTTTTGTTTGAAAATGTAAAAGTCATATATCGTCGGCTTAAAGTGTAAACCTGCTAAGTCCACTTTTAACCGATTCTGACTTTTCGATGTCATTCGAAAGAAAAAAGCACACTGCATCGTCCGGCAAAAAAAATCTTTTTTAATTTCAAATTCTAAATACGGAGAAATTGGTGATGAGTAAAACTGCTAAGTCCAACTGTGGTCAAAGTTCACAGCTAACACCAACAAGTGACTCCAAGTAGACTTTGTATGGTGCACAGAATCGAATTTAGAAGAGACTTCATATAGGAACAAAATAAACCATCCATATTTTGGGTCTCCTTCCCTACTTTGAAGTCTTGAAAAAAAAATGTTTTTTGTTTACCTTGTAAAGCTTTGAAATTGTTAGTTAGCAGGTTTACACTTTAAGCCGACGATATTTTAATAATTCCATTGAATAAGAAATAAATTTTAACTGCATATTTTTTGACTATTTTCCTTGTTTTTTCGAGCTTTTTATGGCGCTTATTTTAGGGTTTTTTCGGGCTTTTTTTACTCACTCTGCATATAACAAATGGAATTTTAGGCGATGCATTCTGCCAATAAGCTACATTTTTCGTAAAATACGCCTATTGCCTGCATGCACACGCCTTGAAAAATTCACCTTTCCACTGCATTGCAACTAGCAAAATAGGTCAATTTGATTAAAATAATTTTAAAAAAAGCTGTCGTTTTCTGATCAGAAATGCTCCGGAGAAAATGGAACCCTATCTCCCTAATGATATCATTTTCGACTTATTTGATTTCTTTTTCGAGTCTTTTCTGAGATATGTTGATAATCGTTTGCTTTCCAGAAAATTATTGATTTACGAGGTTTCGAGGTTTTCGAGGCAGGACTTTTTGAGAAAATACGCGAGCCGCAATCTTTGGGACACCCTTGCGCAACCATATGTGGTATGTACACACCAATGAAGTTAAAAAAACAAAAATAAATAAACTGAAAATGTTTACTGAAATATGATTAAAAATTGAAATGCAACATTTATGTATATCTTGTAATTTCCCATAAGGACACAACCGTGAGTGTACGCATAAGGCACGCTTGCCTTGGGGCAAGAAGAAAAACCTGTCACGGAAATCGAACGAAATGAAGCGGAAGTTGAGAGGGAGATACGCATAAGTTAGTGAAGATAGAAAGAGAGAGGGTGTTTATTTTTAAAAATTAATAGAAGAATAAAGCTTTGATTTGAAAATCGTTTCAATGACTGCACTGTAGAAATTTTCATTTAATTTGCTATATTCGCTAACGTGAACGATATCGATAACGTGAACACGTTACCGCGACTGCACTGTATACACTTGGCTCTCTTTTTACACGGTCTTTTTTACACGATTTTAAAATAACGCGGCTAAACAAAAAGAAAAACCTAAAAGAGAAAAAATATTTTTACACGAAATTTTTGTTTTAGCACGAATTTGACAAAATTTATTTATTTTTTATTATTTTTTGTAATTAAAAAGAATTGTTATTGGTTTGTAAATATTTGAGTATATGGATTTTATTAATATTTTTTTTGCACGATTTTGTGGGAAAATATTTACAGTTTTTTCATCTAACATAACGCGATTTTTTACATTTCTGTAACATATCCCCGAATTTACCAAAAGCCACGTATATTTTGTTACACGTTTTTTTTTTACACGGATTTTCGAGGAACCAATGTAAAAAGAGAGCTGTATGTCGATTGGTGATGTTACGAATGTGGTTTTTTAGACATTCGCGAATGCGAATTCAAATTCGAATATCTGTCGCCGACATTCGCGAATGCGAATGCAAATGTTCTGTTTTAAATAAAGCGCCTGACGTGCTGTGTAAGCCCCACATATTTTTTGTTAGAGTGTTGCCCTATGATCCAAAGTAAGAAGTAATTTTATTAATCTGTTTTCGTTAGGAAAATAAATTTAAATTTGTTCTCCATGCCTTTTTTCAATAACTTTTAAAATCTACAAATCAACACACATATCAAATCAATCTACATGACAGAAAAATATAACATCCATAGGATTTGTATATTTTTCGGACGTTAATATTCGCGTAAAATTTTGCGAATGCGAATGTCCAGATATATATGAATATTCGCGAATGCGAATGCGACTATTCGTTGCATCACTAATATCTATATACTTACCGGTTACTCATTGCCGTTTCGTTTCCGTTATCAGATTTTCGTTGTTGTTGTTGTTGTTTTAGAGTTTTATGGCGACTCAGGGCGAAAAAGAGCTGAAATTTCAAACAGATGGCGTTCTTAAGTGGTTCGTGGAGAGGCTTTATGTAGTTTCGCTTTTAGCAAATACACTTACCGCTAAAACAGCTTTCAAACGTCCCGCACAGATGTCGCTCGTAGTAATGCTTTCCAAGCAAACGTTCTGGGAGCGCAGCACGTTTAAGCACGAGTTCACATTGTCATACTAGAATGGCACAAAAATTTATGTTTTATGTATTATAAAATGTAATAATAAAATTTCACTCAAATTCTGTTTGAGTTGGACTCAAATTACATATACATATTCGTCATTTCCAGGGGAGACAAAAACAATTTTTTTAAATATGTTTCAAGTACATTAAAACATACGACAGAACATACGACAAAAACAAACAAATAAGTATTCGTATTCGAAAATTCTTTGAAATAGAAAGAAAAAAGAATGGCCTTAATTTATTTAACTGTTTAACAAATATGAACAGCATGAATAGACGACACTCGTCCGCACAAAAATGGATCTTCCAGAAGACGTGCGAACTGCGAAATTGAATAGAAAGTAATTACGAACGCTCGGTGCCTAGGAACTCATGGCTAAAATTATTGCGGCCATGTCTACTTCTATTTGTGGATTTTGTGCACCTGTGCGTGTGCGTGCATGACAAGAAAAAGCCGCAAAAAAAAAACCGAATATGTTCAGACCCAAAATACTTCGACCGAAATGAAGAGTGCTTTGGTAATGCCGAACTTTTCGTGGGTGACAAATATTTTACGATTTAACCTTTGCTTTACCAAACTTTCCCCGGAATATTGACCAATCGGCTTAAGAGAGGGTTTTTTTTTTATGTCAATGGCATGAAATCGTATCAAAATCTATGAGAAGTTTATTTATTAAACCTTTGAATCAAGTCGATCTTAGTATATAAGGTATACCATGAACGTAATGGAAATTGTAGTCTTCAAGAGGGTCTCCCTCTTTCTCTGTTCTTAAAAACGTTTTTTTTTTTTTTTGTTTTAATTGGTAATTCGTAATTAGATAAGGGTATTGACAATCTTACAAAAAAATATAGCCGAAAGTCCCATGCCGAATTGTTTTATAAAACCATCGTATGAGTTCTGGAGGTAAACCAAAACACGTTTTCGGATAGGTTTTAGCAAAAATGTGGGTTGATTATTGTTTAAATATTATTGTTGACCCCCTAAGCAATAGCTTAAATAAAAATGAAGAAGGTTAACCGCGGTTTTTATATACCATTCGTTAGTAGATATTACTGAGAAACTTTCCATGGCAGCAGAACTTCTAAATATTGTTTATAAAACAAAATATTTGTTTCTGAAAAAAGGGTAGATTTTTTTGGGGGTATTTTTGGGTAGAATTTTTGTTAACCACTTTTAAGAGGCTGTATCTTAAAAAGTATTTCAAATATACCTTTGTAGTAGGACACGTGAACAACGGGGAGATCTTTCTACATACATAAGAAATAGATTTTGGGTGGGAATTGTGAGGAGTGTTGAGGCAAAAGTAAGGGTTGTGGGTAAATGTAGGCCTCAAATTCATTTTTAGCACGTTCGTTTTTAGACAAACATGTGGAAAAATTTAACGCAGAATTTAAATTATCTTTAAAGTGGTGCAAGACCGAGATGGTGGCCACAGATATAAGGTTTTGAGTAACTCTTTTTCAGCAAAAAATCTGTTTAATAGCTGTAAATATTTTTTTGCGGGAATCGAGGACATGAAGTCCAAAATTGTGTTCGGCTTGTAAAAGAATGACCCATATAACGATTAACATAATTAGGTACTTACAAATTTATCTTCCCATACGCAAATTCGGAAATTTCATACATCGCACAGTAAACCGGCACAATTTAAATATTTTTCAAGTTTTCCAACACTTTGCTGCAGGAAAAGGAACACTTGGAAAATTAACGTTGATTCTTCAGTTAATTAAGAATATTAAGAAAAGAATGTGTTTTTACTGGCGTCAAGAATTTTGAGTTGTGCCGGTTAAGTGATTATTGTGCGATATGTTTAATAGTATATCCACAGAATAAGGATATACGATGTTATAACGTGTTGAAATCACCTTTTAAAAGGATATAAAATGATAAAGCTCAAAAAAATCTCGTATACTAAAAGAGTTATAGCAAACCTAGAGAATAGACAGATGGATTGATCTTGAAATAGTACACGGGAAAAAGTGCTTATCTCAATTCTTTTGATTTTGTGATATAAAAGGAGATCAAACCGGGACGAAGATATGTCTAACTGTTAGCTGTGATACTGCTGACAAAGATTATCCCTGAGAGTCTATGTGTCTTTGTGCTTTCTCGATATGGGGCAAAACACGTCAAGTGTACCACCGGAAAAATTTTTCTCCCCGATTGGGATGAAACTTGGTACAGTTGTTCAGATGTAAGAGTACGTTAAATGTAAGAGTAAATTTTAATCACAGGTTGCCGAGATACAGGGTGTCAAAGTTTAGATTTTTGCTCCGAAGAACAAACTTCATTGAATTACAATGGGGCTAAAATCGCCTCGCTACAAAAATTTTTCGAATGTTTCTTTTAAAAAATTTTCTGAACTTAAAAAATTTTTGGATAACGGTAAACGAGAAAAATTTCCTGATTTTTATTTAAAATCTTTTTTTTTAATTTTGAAATAAAGCTTAGTTCTTCCCCTTTAAAATGATGCATAAATTAGAATGAACGGACCATTATTAGTGCTCCAAATACTGCTTTGAAGATGCTTACCTAGCATATTTCCCTCAATAACCACTAAGCGAGCGCTATATCAAAACAGAACGCAACGATTGCGCTTGACAATTATGGAGCTCGCTTGCCCCATATGAGAAAGACTGCAGCTAGATAAAAGGACGAAAGAGGACAAGTATGTTTATGGCCTGTTGCTGTAAGTTTTTCCGCTTAATTTTGTACTTCAATAAATAAATATAAATAGAACGTCTCTTGTGACGTCATGTTACTTTTAGATGATGTAAAGAAGATCTTCCATTGTCTCCAGTTTCACTTCGAATTTTTTGTCAACCGTCTCACTTTTATCATTTTAGTCTACTAAATACCAGTTTCGAGTTTTGGTTACCAGACAGCGTCAGAGACATGCAATCAGCACAGCCACAGAATGATTCATTTATGCTTTGCTATGAACCAAAATATGACTTTATAAAATTAAACTCAATGGGAACTTGCTGTTTGGCTGGCGTTTTCTGTCCATAAGGCGGTAAAACGAATTTCAGATTCGTTCTCTTTGTGTACATTAGTTGTTTGCATTGCTCTACTCAAAGAGATTACTGTTCGTAAAATAACACTGTAGTTCTCTCATTGTTGGATGCGAGCAAACAAACATATTCAGAGTGCAATAGTTGAAGAAAACCTTCGGTTTTTTAGGCTAACCGCCAAAAAGTAGAGAGCTGCAATCTCTTAACTCAAAGTTTCCACTTTTCCATACTTGGTGAAAAAAAGTGGTTACAGAAATTGTATATGCAAGTACAAGAAATTGTACACAATTACTCAGCTAGGGCACAAAATCGCTCTGAGACCAACGTTCGTAAAAAAAAAAAAACGTCGCACGATCGGGCCACAATTGAAAATTCAGACTCGCCACGAGCGATATCTCCTAACATCTTATCAAGTTCAGATTTTAACTTTCGAAATGATAACTCCCAAAAATGACCTATTTGTGTGCACATATCCAACTGGCGTGAACATACTATATGTGATATACATATATGATCAACAGTTGACTCAAATGCCCGAAAACGAAAAACCTTCGTTCTGCACGATATTGAAAGAAACCGAATGCGAGACTTGGGACAGGAAATTGCTTTTGGCTTTGTCGGATCGGAAATCTATCCTGGTTTTTCTTTCTATAGATTAATCAATATTTTGCCTCTGTCAAACCAAGAATATTGGAAGCGAACCGACAATAAAAGAAAGACGTTTTTGTGGGAACGATGATGATTGTTCAGTTGTCTGAGGTGACCGCGGTTTTTGATTGCATAGTTGTGTTTTGTTTATTTTTGTTTTGTTCGTTCCGCTCAAATTGGAACCTCTCTATATAGGTCCTTTCTGTCGCACTTGATGTTGATGTCAAGGGTCTGTGTAAATAAGCTCAGCGGGCGACCATTAACGTTAATAAGTCTGCTCGATCCTTTGTTATCTTTATGTTTATATTTGTATTGAAAATGAATTGTAAAAAATCTGACTCACATTACTTCGAATGAGAAAGATATCGAGGGCTTGGCACAGGACCACACAACGTTGAATTGAAATGTTCGAGAAAAAAATGAGTAGGAAATCGATGCAAATATCTAGAACGCGATAAAAATTTCAATTTTTTCTTCCAAAGCCGGTCCGAATATTTTTTGTCTATTCAAATAAAAATTTTATTCACTTGTTTGATTGAATTGTTTTTTGTTTTTTTTTTTTGTAATAAATGTGAAAAACAAACGAATTTAACATGTTGTTATTTGTTTTCTATTTCTCAATCGGTAATGTAGAGATATTTTGAATGAACAATTGGACAGCACTTAGGAATAAGGAACAAACATAAATTACGACTTACATCTGATCTTAGGTATTTTTCTACCTTTGCACTTCGAACTTTCTTCCTAAATGTCCTTTGTGTTGTTAATGTATTTTTAATTGGAAAAGTATGTTGTCCGGCCGAAAATTAGGTCCCCAAGCTGACATTTGTGATTACTTATTAATGCCGCGATAATGCAAAAAAAAAGACGTGTTTTCAAGGAGTTGCACCACACATGCTAAAAAGTCACATGATTTACGGCTTTAATTTCTAAATTGTTTCCAAAACACTTTATTTGGAGAATTCAAGCTAAACTTTTCGTTGGCACAAAACCGATCGAATGCGTCCGTGGCCGTTAGATGTGTCGCACCAAACAGTTGGTTGCTCACTGAAACATGCCTCACCATAATTCGTATGACGAAGCCTGTAACGATCGTTGAGCTACGCATGGTGTGGCATACTTTTATAACGATCAACAAAGCAACAATTCTGTATTTTCAAGCAAAAGAAGAAGTGCACTTTTCCACAAAATCAAAATAATACACTAAAAAAAGTTTCTCAAGAACTTTACATTGTTGAGACAATGTTTTGAAAAAGTGCTTGCATCAAGAATTAATTTTAAGAATTTCCATTGTTTTTAGAGCAATTTAATTTGTTGGGAACGATTTAACCAAAAAAACTTTTTAGGCCAAGGTATAAAATTGTTGTCATTAAATTTTTATTTATTTCTTTTTTGAGTGTCGTACAATCGAAATCCTTTCTAAGCCAAAACGAACCGTGAAGCCTTGACTTGACTTTCTGCTGTTTTTGAAGAAAAATTTCAAAGAATTTCTGATTCCAATGCGTGTTTCTCTTATGTAGGGCGCATGCGTAACCGACCATAGCCGGATTAAAAATTCTTCCAGAGACTAAACCAGGCTCCAGAGAAGCTAGAGATCGCAGCAATGCGCTGTTGCTCTTTCTTTCACACAGACATTCGCACTTAGAAAGACAAACGTTGGCGAAGATTTTCTTCGACAGATAAATTTTGTTATTAAACTGCGTTTGTGTTGCTGTGTATCCCAAAACTACATTTGCGGGTTAAAAGCTGATGAGAAGGCTGGGTTTTGTCGTGTTATTTTGTGTGTTCGGGGATTCTGAGTCTTTATTGCTCTTTCGCAATTGAAAAAGTGTAAACAAATCGAATTGGAGTTGACCGTCAACATATTTGATGTGCATCGAAATAGGGCTTAGGGAATCATTGTGGAATCTTAAGGCAATAGAGTAGAGTTTTTAGAAACGATTTGAATCTTTATTATTTCTTTTTGAAATTGATACGTTTGCATCATTATATACCAAAAACATTGCATTCAAATCGTGGAAAGACGGCTAGTGCGCTCAACAAAGAAGAGTTCTTTAAAAGGGTCAACTCAGAGTAATTGGAAATGGGGAAATTTTGATAGCAAAACCACAAAAAACAATTATTTTTTGAGTTGAAATATTTCCCTTCTTCCCCTTGTACAAATCATTATTTTGATTGTTTAAGCCAAAGATTTTCATAAATTATGCATCTTTTATATTTAAAGAAATAACATACCATTTGTTGTTGGGTCTTCGGTTTTTTTATCAAGTCAGGAACTTTAAACGATGTCACTGCTTCAATAACATCAGCGAGGAGCAGCCCATCGCGGCAATCGATGGATAGGTCAGTTACTTTCTTCTTGGATTTGGCGCGTTCAAGGTAGTAATTTGCCCAGTCGGTATATATCTAAAACGAAGAAATCAAATGACATTTTTGTTTTAACAATTTATTTTTTCGAGTATGTTGGAAAAATGCATTTTATGTGATCTTTTTTATTAACAGAAAACCGATTTTCAAACGACTAAATCACTCTCATGTGACATTTGGCCCCATGGAATCTGAGGATTGTTTCCATGAGAGCTTAAATCTTTCACATAATCATCAAATTTGATATCAATTCTTTTCTTTTAATTCGAACATAACGGACATTAAACTGGCATGAGGACCAATAGTATATGTTCGAAAATTTTAACTTTCGAAATTCTTAAAGCGACATGAAGACAAAAGATTACCTACAAGCAGTTCAGTAAAAAGTGAAACATTATTAATATAAACAGATATTCAGAAATATTTAAAATTTTTGGGTTCACTAACCAACTTAGAGAAATATCTCCGCAAATTGAAGTGCATATTCTCTCAGACTTTCACTAAAGAATGCCTGTTTTTATGTTTTGGGATAGTTTGTAATTGTTTTTAGTGTCAGAAAACGTAAGAAATAAACCATCTCCATCAGAAGGTAGAAAAACATTTCGAGGCTCCTTTAGACATTTTGAGATCGCCTGCCGGATTTACTTGCGCAAGAAATTTGTGTGCAAATTTCTGCGTGGGACATTTTCAAAAAATTAATTAATTACACATAAGAATCGTTATTGACTGACCTCATACACAACTAAAAACAAGCAAGGGTGTTATAGTCAGGCGAGCCTGACAATAAAATACCCGGCACAGTATGCTTAAATAATTTTTAAGCCACGCCCAAAAAACAGGACCACTAAGAAAGAATATTCAACAGATTTTTAAGGCCACCACGCCCACTTTTCCAGTTTTTTTTTAAATATACGCTTCATTGAAATATTTCGAAAAAGTCCGATTTTGAAGGCAGTTTTGGGATTTTTGTGACAGACCCTAGCACAGGAGAAACCCTTAATAATGGACCGATCAAGGAAATTTTGTGGGAGGATGTTTATGGCTACAAAGGAAGTATAAGTGCCAAATTTCGTTCAAGTCCCACGGGTTTCGGGTGTAGGAGAAATTTTTCGAAAAACTCCCTTCTGCCACGCCCAATTTTCCAATTTTTGGAAATCATATTACTTGCCTTTAAACATGTTCAAATATCAAGATTCATCAAAATATCTTGAAATACTCCAGTTTTAGAGCAGTTTTTGTGATTTTCGTAACAGGTACTGGGTACCCCTCAACATGGTCCGATCGGGTCCATTCTCGAACTTGTTCATGTCCCCGTGAGCACGTCGTCGAGGTAGCTCAACTCCTTCGATAAGAAAACAGTATACAGACAGACAGACAGACAGACGGACATGTCTAAATCGAATCTCCTGGTGACGCTGATCATTTCTATATACATTTTGTCTATCTGGTCTATCTCGACTGGTTCTACGTGTTACACACAACCAAACAAACGCAATATACTCTCGACACCTGCCTGCGCGAAGGATTTTGCATTAGAGTTGTAAAATTTAAGAAAAAATCGATTTTCGATTAATCGAAGACCTGCATAGTTATAAATCGATGTTGGATGATTAATTGAAGCAATAAATCGATTAAATCGATTTATTTTTCATTTTTTCCAAACCTATTTATAATGCCTATTTTTTGTTTTCTGAAGTTTATAAAATAACAGAGTGACAATATTTTTAAAAATATTCCTTCGCGAATGGGGTAAAAGTCGAAAAATAACAGTTGCCGTTCAACGCAACTACAAAGGAGAATTGCCAAAGAATCGAAGAGCAAGATTGACTTATGTTTAAGCAGTCAATCAATAATTGAGGTCTTTTACACTGCAGAAGTTGCAGATCGGAGGAGGAAGAAGAACCAGCAAGCCACCTCATGTGTCACTGCCCGAGTCTGGGCAGGAGAAAATCCAGGCTGCTCGACTCTTTCTTCTTCTCCTCCCTCATCTGTTCGAATAAAAGACATGGCTCGCTTCATAAATGAGTCTAACTGGCTCCACCAAAGGTGTAACTACGAAGGCATGCCTTCCATATATTCAATTATAGTTCTGTTCACTTTTGGAGGTGCATTCAGAAGAATTGACCGTCAATTTCTGTATTTTTTCCATTTTTACATATCGTTTTGCTCATATTTAAACATTTTCCAGAGTTTCCAAAAAAAATTTAACATCGAAAGAAAAAATCGATTTTATTAAAAATCGAAAAAAAAACATAATCGATTCTAAAAAAAATCGATCGAAAGCCAAAAAAATCGATTAAATCGAAACTTTGAATGTTTTTTTTACAACCCTATTTTGCATGTATTCACAACGTATAATAAAACAAAATTTAATAACTGTATGCTAGTGATGTAACGAATGTCAAATTTTACCATTCGCGAATGCGAATTCGAATGCCTACTCATATTCGCGAATGCGAATGCGAATATTCAGTTTTTGAATCTATATCTCAAATTTGGCACACATCACCAAATCAATTCATTTATTTATATAGCGCACCAACTTTGGAAAAAAATAATTCTTTCATAAGTAAAAGAAATTACACATTTCGATGTTAAATTTCAAAGTGTTAAAAAAAAACAGTCACATGACAACAACAAAACTAATCCGACGATTTCGTGCAAGCATAACGCCCCTGCGCAATACGCAATGTTATTGTCGTTTTTCGTTTAGTAGCCCTCAGACGGTCGTTCTTGTATGAAAATTTATGTGAAGGAACTTAAAGGCATTCCAAATGCGTTTAATTCAGGGAAGAATTTGACAACATGGACTTTCTTATATACGTTTCATACTAAAATGGTTTTTTTAAGTGCAATATCTGTGTAACGGTAGCACATAAAAAATTCTTTAAATGCTAAAATATTGGCTTTTAAATTTAAATTTAAAAAATCGATTAAAGAATACATTTTTGGTCAATTTTCTGCTAATTATATATTCGCAAAATATACGCAACATTTTGCGAATGCGAATGCGAATGTGAAAAAAGTTGAGTTGTGTCATAGGACACCAGATAAGAACGAAGTTCATTATGGTATTTATAAATGTTAGTAAATATAATTCGCAGCAAGGTTTTTCGCAAAACTCAATTGTTTTTATTAATCGAAAAATATATGTATACAAGACGGCTGTTTGTTGTTTTCAACTGTTTTCAACAAGCGAAAATGCGATACAGTATATTCTGCTTAGCTGCATTCAATTATTTTCCAGACAATTTTATGCACTTACGCGAAAAACGCACCTACCCGAAATTTTTTGCTGTATTTTTGAGTAACATGTCAGAATGTCTTTAACAACACTTGAACGCCGTCCAAATATTAATTTTATTAACAAACAAGTAAGAAAGCTAAAGTCGGTCAAGCCCGACTTTGAAATACCCAGCGTCCCGACGTTATGAGCGCACTATGTTTTGCTTCTCTATTTATGGGCGTGGCAGTAGGAGGACCACAAAAATTATTTCCCTACACCTTTCATTCGCCTTGGTGAACCTATGTTGCGAATTTGAAGCTTCTACGCCTTTTACTTCGGAAGTTACGAAAAATCTTCATTTGTGGGCGTGGCAGTGGGCGGGCCAAATAACATATTTTCCTACACCTTTTATTCGCCTTGGTGAACCTATGTTGCGAATTTGAAGCTTCTATGCCTTTTACTTCGGAAGTTACGAAAATTCTCCATTTGTGGGCGTGGAAGTGGGCGGGCTACATAAATTTTTGTTCTTACACCTTTAATTTGCCTTTGTCAACCTATGTTGCGATTTTGAAGCTTCTACGCCTTTTACTTCGGAAGTTACGAAAAATCTTCATTTTTGGGCGTGGCAGTGGGCGGGCCACATAAAATTTTTTCCTACACCTTTCATTCGCCTTGGTAAACCTATGTTGCGAATTTGAAGCTTCTACGCTTTTTACTTCGGAAGTTACGAAAAATCTTCATTTTTGGGCGTGGCAGTGGGCGGGCCTCATAAAATTTTTTCCTACACCTTTCATTCGTCTTGGTCAACCTGTGTTGCGAATTTGAAGCTTCTTCGCCTTTTACTTCACAAGTTACGATAAGCCCTTATTTGTGGGCGTGGATCACGGAGGGCGGCGTCCATTTTTTTCCAGAATATGTCCCTTTTTGTAGTTTACCAGTACACTAAATATCAATGAAATGTGTTGAGTGGTTCGCAAGTTACAAGCATTTTACTGAAAACACATTAAATTCATTTGTGGGCGTGGCAGTGAGCGGATGTCTTCCATTTTTAGTTAGGATCATACTCGGACCCCGATATATCTGTGTGCCACATTTCGACTTGATTGGTCCAGCCGTTTCGGAGGAGATCCGACCACGGACGGACGGACAGACGGACATGTCTAAATCGATTCAATTTTTGATCCTGATCAAGAATATATATATATATATATATGTCTATATCTACGGAGCGTAATTCTGGCTGTTACAAGATACCCTAATATACCCGGCTTACGCTGGGTACAAAAACAAATAAGTACTTACAAGTAATCGGACTCACAGGGTTGCATTTAAGTCACACATTTCCTATATTTCTGTCAACCTGTCATCGAAATTTCAGCTCTGATTTCCTTTCTTCAAAGTAGTGAGCTCGTTACTTCCTTTCAATTTACTTTAACAGCGTTGAGCCCTCAAAGTGCTAAGTTAGATAAGCAGAATATACTGGAACTGAAAAAGCATACATGTAAAGGGTTTTTCCATCGCAAATGAGATAGTCTCGAAAATGCGAATTTTCATACATAAAGATGTTTTAAAGTATCGATATTTTTCACACCGATATTACATCCGCAGCCCCCGGAGTACAGACGATGATTTTAAATATGTTTTAATTATGTACGAATTGACGTATGCTTTGATAGCGCAAAAAAATTATAAGCTACCTAAAATGCCCTTATATATTATATTTGCAAAAACCTACTAATCGGAGTTATTCTGAAAACGTTCAGTCTGGCAGCACCACATATTGTTTTGTTTTGTTTGAATGCATTTACGCTTGTATGTGTCTGTGTAGTTTCTGAATTTAATAATTAATTGTTTTTTCGGGATATCGTCGGAAATAAATGTTGCCTAAAAAAGTATAATATCTCGGCCGCATCAGCAAGTCATTTTACGTAAATATATGTATATTTCTTTCTTTTTGCAAAGGTTATTATACCCTTTTTTGCGAACTTCAATTTAGGTAATGCGGATTTATAGCGGTTTTTCACTTTTTCTCGACTAGGTCCCCTGTCGCTATCGTTTCATAAAGAACTTCGTTCTAAAAACATGCGAATATTCGCGAATGCGAATGCGAATGCGAATATTCGTTACATCACTACTGTATGCAATATGTTCTTTAAAAATAACATAAAAGGAGGTAGAAATTATAAACATCATAACCGAAATAAATTTGACCCTATAGCCAAATATCATCCTTATTAATAATAGATCAAATGAGAAAAAAAAATAATTTAATAAGAAATATAATCGACAAAACAAATTTAGCTTTTGAAATTTTGTTAATTCTTTTGAACGTTTAGATGAAGCCCAAATTTGCGGTAATAATACGTACCTACCCACATACATTAATTTAATTTCATTTAATCGTCCAGGGAGCACTGACGTCGAGACTAAAAGCGCCCCCCTGGCTAAGCATTTTCAAAATTGAAATTTTTCTTTGCCAATAAAAAAAAACTTTTATTAAATGGAACACAAACTTTTTGAACGTTACAACATCACTGGGTTGAATTCAGGACTTCATAGACCAGGAAAAAATTTCAAAAGCACGACTTCAGCTTTTGAGAAAAGTTGATTCTATTCTTTAAGAAAACCTCCATTACCTCAAATAATTTTATTTTATTTTCAGCCACTTACGCTTGATATGCCAGAATGTGACGCCCGATTTTTAACAAAAAAAATTATTCCGCATCGAGTGCATGAAGCTTATAACATATGGGCATTTCCAGAAAAAGTAAACTTTTTGTCGCGTCGCTGATTGCCATCCGGGACTGCATAGAAACTTTGAAAATTATAAAAGTCCTCATAAGCTGCACGAATATATTGAGAAGCTAAAGTACTATTTACCGCATACTTGAATTCGGGACTCAAAATTGCTCATTTAAGTGTCGCGTCCGTTTGAAAATGCCCATATGGCTTCCTTATTAAATTGTAGGTACCATACATGAAGAGCAAAACACAATATAAATATAAATACTTTCGCAAAATACTATATATCTGTGGCAATATAGAATAGTGGCTTAAGTCGACATAAGCATTACACTGCGAACATGGCATCTAAGTTGAAGAAAACAAATTTTTTTTAATTGCCATCGTTTGTACCAGTTTAGTACCCGATTGCACCATGTTTCATTTCGTTAGTATCACGAAATTAGGGAACCTCCGGATCCGCATCCGCAAATGCGGAAATTACAAAAAAGTTTTCCTTGCAATCGATTGTACCATGTTTCGTTTCATTTGTACCCAGAATGTTGCGAATATTCGCAGCCACTTCCGCAATTGCGGGACTACCCTATTGCGCACGCTACTGCACAAATTTCCAAATATTCATCTGCATATGTCAAAAAACCGTATCCGAAGCATCTCTGGAGGTAATAATTTTATATATGGTCGAATTATTTTTGGTCGAGGTACGGACTTCAAATAGTGCTATTTAAAATTTCTAAAACTGCCACTGCCTTTGCCCTTTGCCTATTTAATATTTCCATCCCATACTTTCTGACTATTTTCTTTTAGTTTTGCAAAATTTTTATCCATTCACTTTAAGGACATCTGAAAAAATTAGAGAATTCATAATCTGACCTTTCTGCCCCAATTAGGGCACGTTTGCATATATGATCAAATTTGAAACTGTTGGATTTATTTTAAAACTCACTTTAGTTTCTTACAGCACGCTACACGAACTTGACTTTTCACCCTCTAGTTCAAAAAAAAGTACAACAAGCGAGCAGGATGTGAAGTTTGTCTTCCGTCAGAAGAACATAAAAACCAACAAAAAAAAAAAACCAGCTACATATATCTGCAGGAAATGTAAAAGAGCAATTTGTATGGATAACCATACTGCAAATTAATGCCAATAGTGCGCCAAAAATAGGATCTTTAGCATTTCTAATATGTTTTTATATATATTTTTTTAATAAGTAATTAATAAAATGAAATCAAATAAGTCATGTTTATTAAATTTGTATACAAAAAATAACTGTGCCCTTTTTAGGGCAGAAAGGACAGGTTCGTTTGGTGGGTAGAAGGTCATTAGCACGGTTAAGTGTGAGAAAAATGCAATTTTTCATATGGTTAAAGCGCTTAAGTAGACAAAATCCGAATATCACAAAACCAGAAATTTCGATTTAAGCTAAATCTTCCAAATTGCCACAGATATATGTATAATTGTTAGCTTTGAAAATGGTATGACTCACTCGAGCTTTCAGACTGTATGAATATTTATATTTTAAATATGCTTTTCTTTTGCTCTTTGCTCTCTTACTCACCTTTGCATAATCGTGACCCATAATCGTTACGTTATCTTGAGAGCCTTTATAGCTAACGCAGCGTCCGAGCATGTTCAGCAGCTTCAATTTCGTAGCCTCTTTAAATTTTTTTCAGTATAATTTTTTTTTTTTTTTTAGAAATATCATTCTAAGGGAAGCATCAACATCGACCCGACAATTCCCGATATGCATAAATCCAAATGTTCATAAATTGTGTAAACGATAGCGGAAATTTTATCATTCACATTCCAGCATGACTCCGGCCATAGTTATCTCAATGGACTCTACGTCCTTAGAACGAGAATCCGTCATAAGTTATTCTCTTCTCTAAATGCTTGTCATAATAATAAATAAATATTTGAAAAGGCGCCGGCATACGGTCATTGAAATTTAATCTTACTGTTATGGCTTTTGGTACTGAGCTAACAACCTTTTTTGGAGCAAAGGATGGCGGCGGATGTGGCAACGAAATGCGAATTCCCTTTAGATGGTAACCCATTTCATGGAAGCTACCACGGAGGATTGCTATTCTAACGCCCTGTAGTATCTAAAAGCTAATTAATTTTAAATTCAACCCCAACGTGCTCCCGTTTATTCTTTTTTTCATTTTTTTTTTTTTTTGCGAAAATTACAAAAAGGGTTATTTGTCAAAACTTGTTGAAATAGATTTAGAAAGATATGGGCAGGAAATGAAGTTTGCAAGAGACAAATTTTAGAGAACTAATTTAAAATATTCATATTGGTATTTTCGGGACTTTGAAAATGCATAAACTTGAGGGAAAATATTCAATATGAAAGGGATAGACCGTACAATTATGTATTTATGTACATGTGACAACATTCTCATACACTGAGGCTCTATATTCGTTCTCGTTCGGAAACATTAAACAATAAAAGATAGTCTCCTTTCAGCATTGTAGCTCACATTTTCTGGCAAAAAAAAAGTAGAGGTATTCACAAAGAAGTGTTAAAAGCGTTGGAAAGTCGGAAAATCTGAAAAACGCGAATTCTTAAAATTTTTTTAAAACTTTTTTTGTATCTTGCACAACTTTTTTAGCATTTAAAATTTTCCGACTTTCCTATTTTCCGACGTCTTTGTGCACAGAGCTAAAACTGCCTAATGATTCAAGAAGATTTTATCTATGAAACGTACCCCAGCAGAAAGAAGAGAAGATTGTTCCAAAGAGATTCCTTATTATTTTAATGTGGTAAATCTTTTTAATTTTATCAAGAAGGGAAACACATGAAATCAAGAAGAAAACTAGTTATTCACAATTTTTTGCACTCAATTTCCATTAGTTTTGGCACCAAAAAAACCATCCATAGAGAAACACTTTTTGATTCCATTAGGTTTTATACTGAATTGTATTAAAAATGGATTTCTTATAGATTTCATTAGGTTCCTGTAAGATTATGGGTAAACAATCTTCTTAATTTATTTAATAAGGAAAACCTTTTTGAAAAAATCAATAAGAATTCATAATAAAAGCAACAAGTTTTCTTCTTGACTTATTCAAAACGGTTTTCCTTATTACAATAATGAGACTTTCTTCTTGAAAAAAAAAAAAACCAAAGAGATATCTTATTAATTTTGTTCTATTTTATTAGGTATTTATTATGTACTGTTTTCTCTGTGTGTATACCATAATTTTATGATTGAATCTCTTTTTTTAAGGCAAAAATGAATTTCGTTCTTTCCTCAAATAACTCATTTTCTTCCATTTGAATTAATTTAAATAAAATAAAGGCTTTTATATTTAGTATGTGATCGTTCATATGAATTTATAAGTTTTATTTTTTCACCAACAGAGGCACAAGATTTTAATTCCGATTCAATTAAAACTTGGAACGCCTAATTTTCTCAAGCAATCAAAAAGGGGCGAGGAAAATGTCAGTATCCATTAGAATCAAGTTAATAAAAATATTCAGTGAGTTGAAAAAATTATTTTTGTTTTAATTTCAAGTTTTCCACCATCGAAATTTGTTTGCATATACATATTTATAGAATAATCTTTTTTCTTTTTTTTCGCTCTTCAACAATCATTCGCCCATTTCGTTAACCCATTTCAAAAATTTGGTTTGTTCACTTATGGAAAAGGCGAAGAGTGCATCCGACTCCAACGCACAATTAAAAACCGATACACAATTTAAAGTTCACTAAATTCATTAAATTGCTTGCTTTTCGATCAATTATTTCAAATTTTTCCTTCAATTGTCTTATTTCCAATATTTATTTAGAATGCAGTTCACAATTGTTCCCCCCGAGATGATGATTAACTTTTTCCACGCGTGGCTTTTCGCTATCATAGATTCATGTTGCGCGATTAGTTGTGTACTGAAATCCGAATGTTGTAGAGCGTTGGGAGCTTCGATACAATGAAGTTTTTCCCTCTCATGGAAAACAGTGTGGAAAATCTCTCTATTGATTCACTGATGCAGCGAAGTCGACTTTTTTTATACTCTACATTCTGCTAGGAATATTTTAAGTCGTTTTGTACTTGAGAAAACTGATTTATTATTAAATGGAGAATTTTTATTTTATTTTTCATATATCGCACCTCCGCAACAAAGGAGTAACAACTCAAAAATCAAAAATTTGTCTTCCTGTCGTAACTGTTTTGTTATTATAAAATGCCGAAAAACCTGTCATGTCCTTCTTGCTTTGCTTGCTTTGATTGACACCGCGTCGCGACACATTTTGTTTTCCTGTTTTCTGAAAAATGACAAATTTTGAGTTGTGGCTCCTCTGTTGCGGAGGTGGTTTCAAATTTGTCACGAAAAGTCAAAAACAAAACATAGGTACACATATATTTAGTATTTGCATTGTTTGTTAGAATTTAAAACATTTTTCGAGCATTCGAATCCTGGAAACTGGGAAAATCCTTTTAATTTAGGCAAAGCAAAGCTTCCAATTATTCATCAAAAATATCTTGTATGGAAAACGATTAAAGTTGATATCAAATGAGAGAAATTTTTCGCTTTGAATCAGATGAGTGGTAAAACAGTCACTCGTCAAGGAAAATGATAAAAGAAACATGACATGAGGCATACTAAACTGATGGGACCTCTAGGAAAAGTACGTACAATTTTTATTTGAGTGCGAGAGCGAAAACTTCCATTTATTTTTAGGCTTTTGAAAATTTTTCGAAAACTCTTCTTGTTTATTTTTGAAAGATTGGGGAAGATTCTTGGTATCCCCCTTGTTGCATACCTAAAACATCGTTGAAGTAAGAATCTCGAAAAGTTTTTCGTTAAGATTGACATGGCGCGGCACGCCGGTACGCCTCAACTCTGGCAAATCTCCTCAAGCATTCGGGATTTATGGTGACGAGAAGTTTATTAATGAAACCAAATGAACTGAATACAATTTTTCAAAGCCTTGAGGGCGTGTGTTTGCAACATAATTTATTTTAAATAAACCAAGAATGTTACGCAAGCAAGAAAATTGTCTGTCGTCTTTGTTATGAAACCTAATCAAAAATTGATAAATGTAGGTATATTTTAGATTCGTTGAACCTGTATCGAAAATTGAAAATTCAGGCAATTAAGAGTTTTTTTTTTTATAGTGTGGTAAAATAAAAAATGATTCAATTCTCATGGTTGATAACATTATCACCCTTCCATGTGCGATTAACTGATGCAAGACTAAGCGTCCGAATAAAGTTCCGCTATATTTAAGGGGAAATTACATCGAGTTAAAAATATATATTTTAATCGAATTAGAGTTTAACCTTTGAACGCATAAGGGAACATATTTTTCTCACATAGTTTCAAGGATTTATAGCATTTTGTATTTTATGCCTAATGCTGCCATCCATTCTTTTTTTCGCGGGATAGTCCTCTTTTTTCTTCTCTAAAAACCCATCCCGTGAATGAGATTTAAATCCTTTTTTCTTCCTTTTTATTGTCAAGGAGAATTTTAAATTAAAAAGGCATGCAAATGACATAACACGAGGCGAAAAAAATCGACGAAAACTAAACACGCAAGCGTAGCTGCCAACATAAGAGCTGAAAACAATCGATGAAATAAAACGATTGATGCGTGTTTATGCTTTTGATGTCGTAAAGAGTGTATGAATGATGATGTGATTGATGATGTCCGATTGTGTGATGATGATGATGTGATGGTGATGATGGTCAGGTTGGTGATGATGGTGAGGTTTGGTGATGTATGATGATCTGATGACGTAATGATGATCATGGTGATGTGATGTGTTGGTGATGATGATGGTGATTTAATGATGATGATGTTGGTTAGGTTGTGTTGAAGTGTTGACGGTCATGATGGCGGTGATGATACAGATTGTGATCTGATTATGACTTACGCACGTTTTCTTCTCACGTCTCAAAAAGTCTTCAGAAATTCTGCGAGTCTTAGTGTCATTTTACAAACCAAATGAGAATTATAGGCTTCATGCTAACATTTTATTATATGCACTGATGCCGTAATGAAGGGTTTTTTCCGTTTTGAGGAATTTTTTCGATTTAACCTTTAACCAAAAATCACTTCAAATGTTTACAAGAGATTTTTACTGATCACTTTAACAGGGATTTTTTTCAATATCCAAGGGAAAAAAATACTGCCTAACATCAGTGCTGGTTACAAAGTATGGAGAATTGAGTAAGAAAGGTTTTAAATTTCGGAAAATCCTTTTTTTCATGAAAATTCGATGGCAGCATTAAACTTATGTGGGAACAAATGTAGTATCATTTAAGCGTTTGAGGTGTTCAAGTCCAACTTGATGCTTCTGGAGACGGCGGCTTGATTCAATCAAATTTGAAACAAACGTGTTAAAGTTATTTTTTAATCAGAGTTAATGATCTTGCTTCATTTTGAACCGGTTAAGGACCAGGGTCGTCAAATCGAAGCCAAACATTTCCAAAGCATTTTTAATCGAGTTCAATTGATCTGCTTTACAATACTTGCAACTTTCATGACTAGAGTCAACGGTTCAGGCGTGCACATTTGTCCAAACGAAAAACGAAGAAAATTCCCTTCAATACAATACTCTGCAACCATGACTGATGGCTTCATTTTCGACCAGATGCCCTTTCGCAATTGTTACGAAAATAATTTTTATTTGGCATCATTCAAACACATTTGCGAAATTTTAAAAAGCCTGAAAAGTATAGAACAACCGAGAAACATTAAGGGACAAGAGTATAAATTCAAATGCTTGCAGTGGAAAACTAATTTCGATTTTATATTTGTAAGCACGATTGACTTTTACTTTGGAATCTTTAAGAATCATCGCTCGTCCAAGGGTAGTAGCATCTTGCCTTGACATGGCAGTGTCAGCCAGTTTTCTGGAAACCATGGTATAAGCTTTTTGTAACGTTTCCTTTTTTTTTAAATTATTACTCGTACGCATTCATTTCGTAAAGTGGCCCAGAGACGGCCGCAATGCACCCATGACGAATAGCTCCGAGGTATAAAAACATTTGATCCACCCTGTATAATGTAGACAAGAAACGGAATCGTTCTTTTCTAGTAATTTCATCAACATATGTGGTGTAGGACACGATTTGGGCATGTTCTAAAATACCGTTTTCCGGAAAAACTCAACACCTCGCACCATCTTCGAGCGTTTCTCTAACCCTCGCTTATTGCTATGAAATTTTGATGGCATTGCGCCTTTCGGAATTGAACGATGATTCCATTGCATTTGTTTGGAATCGTGCATTGAACACTTTGTCGAACGCGTGTAGGTGGGAGCGGTGGTGGTTGTTTGTGGAACAGCACGCTTGAGAATTTAAACGGCGTAATTTATTATTCTTTGAGCTGTTTCTTTGGGGGGTGCGTTTTCGACCTGCGAGCCTGAGCACAGTGTACATTTTGGTGTCATGTTGTTATGTTCATAGCATTCTGCAAATGTAATTACAAGCAAAGTGCTTAAGTTTTTGGCAAGAAGTGGAAAGTGTCAAACACAGAATGATGGCGAGAGTTCGCGACTTGAAAACAAACAAAACTTGAGCTCATCTCAGTTCAATTCATTCAAAAACCTTAAAAAATGCTATTTCGTTTTTTTTTGCAAATTTCTGCAGTGAATCTCTTAAAATCTGGCCCAACTTAAGTGAAGGTGAAGTGAAGTGAAGTCTTCGCACTACCTAATTTTATTGCTGTTTGATGATACGTTATGTTAACCTAGAAGCAAACATAAAACGTTTTTGAAATCGTACATTTTAACTTATCGAATGCGAAATTTCCTTTCCATCATGTATTCCTTCGAATAGTCAGGGGGAAGAACAATTACTCATTGGAGACTCAAAGAGGCCGAAGGAGCAATCATACATCACCAAAAAACATGCTTAAGGGAAAAGTCGACTTTCAGTGAATTGCAAGCGCATTTGAGGGGTTGAATGAACAAAATAAGCCCTGGCCCGCTTTGTCATACATACTCGAGAAGAAAAATTAGGCTTGAAATCGTAAAACTCAAATAGCAATAGTTAATAAACGACTTGCCCTGCTTTCTTTTCGCGTAAGAATGACAGCTTCTGAAAAATCGAAGACAGAATAATACGATAACTGACTAATGTGGTATTTTTACTTCACATAATCCTATATTATTTAAATCCAAAGTTGACGATTAATGGCAAATGAATATTACGTATCGGACAGACTGGCAGACTGCAAAACAGACGGGTCGTATAGACGAAAGGACATATCTAAATCGACTCAGCTTTCGATCTTGTTCAAGAATATTTCTGTATACCTGCCAGTGGCGTAGCGAGCCCAACTGGCGCCCGGTGCATAATAGATTTTCGGCGCCCTTCCCTCCACCCCCCAACTTTAGTAGGATAAGGTCGTTATAACAATGCACAAACAACAATATTGAAAATATTATAGATACATAAATTTCATCATTTTTTAAAGAACACTTTTATTATTAGTAAAAAAAAGGTAAGGCTATACATACAATGACATGCGAAATTTTCGCCTGACGTTATAAACATTAAACACAAAGTGCCCATATGAAAAAGCCTACTTAGCAGATAAAGACAAGTAGTGAAGGCATCGATGAGTGAATTCAAATTTTATTTCTTTCAAAATTTGTTGGAAAAAAATTTGCTCAAAACTCGTGAAATCAATTGAATAAAAAGCAAAAATGAATCATTCATTTACAGCTTTGCTGTGTGGTATACATTTGTTACTACATGTACATTTTTCTTGCCTTTGCTGAAGCAAAAACTTCTTCAAAGTTTAACAACTCAAATGCTTCTTTTTCGATGCTTAAAAACGCCAGGTCATTTAGACGTTCTTGGCTCATTGTTGATCGTAGATATGTTAAAATTAATTTTAATTTGCTGAACGAACGTTCACAGGTAGCAATTGATACTGCAATAGTTAGAAGTATTTGAAGTGCTACTCTGAAATTTGGAAAAACATCGTTTCCATACGTAATAATAAAAGTTAAAAGCTCCAACGGACTTTCTTTTCTGCTGCGGAGCAACATCTTACAGTCACATATTTCAAGATAGCTTCTTTACATGGAAAAGAATGAGAGATCAAAATAATTGTTTCCGCAACATTTTTTCCCAATCTAAGCCCGGACATCGATGTCTTTGTGTTAAGGTGTTAATTTGTTAACAATAAACAAATCCGGAAAAGAAATGGTAAATTTTTCATTTTTTCTTTAGGATCATTTGGCGGCCCCCTACGAGTAGCGCGGGGGTTCAAACCCCCCAAATTAAAGAAAAAATACACCACACAGCCGCTTACATTTCTACACCGCCGTCCTACAAACTCTTTTATTAAGTTTTATGATGCAATAATTTTAGCTCTTGACTGAATTTCCTCTTGGAATGTTAAAAATGTGTCAAGTCAGTCTAATTTATTAAAATGTGCCTTACAAAAAGGCGAATTTCTTATATCTCTTCATTGTATAAACCAAGTTTTTAGTTACACATTTGTTTTATGTAAATATTTACAAGGTAGAAACATTGATCTCAAATATGCTGTTGTCCTAGCAGATATATGCTTAGAGAATATTCAAACCTTAAGAAGTAACGCTGAGGAAGAATTTCAGAAATTGTTTAAAAACGCTGAGAAGCAAGCTTTATCAAGCGGACTTATTTTGCAAAAACCTAGGCTCGCACATTCTCAGGACCACGAAGCACATTTTCATACTAAAAGTGTTGAGAATTATTATCGTATTTACCTTTTGTGGATGCATTTATTGTCAACTTAACCAATCGCTTTTCAAAACACAAGGATATTCTTCTTGGTTTTCAAGTTTTATTTCCTCAAAGCGATACTGCAAAAGTTGATGATTTTTTAGACAAATTTAAAAAACTCTTTCAGTTTTATCAAGATGATTTAGAGGGAAATTTTGATGATTCAAAAATGGAGCTCACTATTTGGTATAAATTAATTAATAATTTAGAAAAAAATGAAAGACCAAAAACAGTGTTTGACGCTATAAAATTTTGTAAAAAAGATATTTTACCAAATATTTTTATTTTATTAACTATTTTGGCTACTCTTCCAATAACCACATGTGAAAATGAGAGATCGTTTTCAACTCTCCGCCGACTCAAAACTTATCTTAGATCTACAATGACAGAACAGAGGTTAAATGCCTTAGCACTCCTTCACGTCCATCGAGATCTTACTCCCAGTGTAGAGGACATACTAAATAAACTTGCTGAAAGCAAGCGAAGACTTAACATTGCACTTTAAATTGAATAAGTTCCTTCGAAAATACTTTTTTTACTTTGTACACCTTATAAAAATGTAAAATATTTATGTAAATATATTTTAATTATCTATTTTGTAAGCTTTTTACGAAAATAAAAACAAAAAATATTTAGAAAAATTTTCTGCGAACCCCCCCCAAATTGAAATCCTGGCTGCGCGCCTGGGCCCACCTAACACCTTTTGAGTTACAGTGTACAAAGTATTGATGATATATACCCGATTGTTTTTGTGATGTTTTAGTTGATAAAGCATTATCGGAAAAGCTCCTAAAATGCGATTTTTAAAAAACGCCTTTTTGGGCCCACTTATTCCTTGTTTGAGATAATGAACCCAAACCTGCATTTATTATTTTTGGAAGCTTTCATGGCCGTAGCCAGGATCTTTCATAGGGTGGCCAAAATAATAAAACCTCTCGCGCACACGGCCATTCATGTATGTATGCAGATTTCAATAGAAGTTAGTATAAATTTGATGATCTGCTTTTCAGTTATAAGTGTTTTACAAACTATTTTTATTTCGGTGATGTAAATAAGTTATTTCTTCTACACAAAACTTTTAAAAATATTTTTAGGGGGGAAAGTGCCCCAGGCTGCCCCACCGTAGATACGCCCATGTAAGCTTTATAGGTATTATATTGTAAAAGCTAGTAAAAAAAATTAATATATCAGACAAAATTCGTTTATTTAAAAAGACAAACTAATTAAATGTTACTCAGCTTTTGTTTACTATATACTATATATGCCGTTCGTCCTGGCATTTTTATGTATGAGCCTTCATAGGCTTTCCAAGAAAAAAATTTGCAATTGAATTTTTTACCATTAAAAATATTGTGCGATTGCCTTAATTTTTTATATCTACGAAATAACTTGAGGACAGGACAAGAACATTTGATAGTTAGAACTTGGTTAAAATGAAAGTGGGCCTGACGTGGCGCACTTACCTTATATAATAATTTTAATGAACTCACTTCAAGGATGATTTCATTGTTTCATCTTCGAAACTGGGAATTTTTTATTTAAAAGATATTTTTTATTGGCGAGGTTTTTGCCGAACTGGTTTGTGGGTTTTCACTTGATCCCCATGTGCCTCCACATTCTATTATTCTATCTGCCTTTTCTGGAAACGATTTTGAAATCTTTGTTTCAATGTGCTATGCGGCAGTGTACTTAAAGCTGATCCTATACCTGGGTTCCCAACGAGCTTCTATATGCCTCCGTGGCGCAATTGGTTAGCGCGTTCGGCTGTTAACCGAAAGGTTGGTGGTTCAAGCCCACCCGGGGGCGGGTTATTTTTTTTTTTTTTTTTTTTTGGGCACGTTTACAGTGTTATTACACTGTTTTTTTTTACTTCTGAGATTTTAATTTTTATAATAATACTATATAAATACAGGAGTTGATGAATTTTTGACATATTTTCAAAATTAATTGTTTGTATTATTTTCCTAACAATTTTTTTGGCGATTCCTATTTCTATTCGAAGAATACTGAATACATTGAACTAGTGGAAATTGTAGAAAATTTAATTGATTCTTTCTGTGGGAAATCCTCTCAAGAAAATATCCCAAAACTGCCAAAAACTCCGATCAGCATTGAATATAGCAAACTCGGGCATTTATTTGTACATCCCAACCCATAGGTTGTGGATAAGGTGGTTAGGCTGCTACCATGGGGGCCCCTTTGTGATACCACGCAAAATGGTAAGCCAAAGAGAAAAATCGAAAAACGATAAAACATTCACGACCTGAGCTGGGAGTCGAACCTAGGTCCTCCCACTTCGTCTACTATGGCACAAAGGCTGTCATTGCGGATAAAAGAATTAAAAAAAAAACAGGATATCGCTTGTTCTCGGTTCGAATTTCAGAACAGGTTTTTTCTGAAAGACCTGATGACACAACACAGCAGAGCGGAATCCTAGAAGCGGGATTATATAAAATGATTGTTGATTTTTACCAAAGAACTAATAAAAATGAATCTTCCCTGAAGTGGGCTATGGTGAGAGTCCGGCACATATGTACATACCGATTGACGGCGCCTTTCCAAACGCCTGACCGCGAAAAACTAAAAAGAAATGAAGTTTGTCATAATGTTTGCAGTTAAGATTCTCTTTGTGAACTGACACTCCCGACTCTTATTAAGGTTACAAAGAAATATGAACGTTCTCGTTCAGCCAAAATTCCCGAAACGAACACAGTCTTCGTTCCAGATGAGATTGTACAACCTACTGATTATTCTTTTTATAGAGACACCCAGTCGACCTAATATCATTTAGCGAATTTCTCCATCCATCTTTAATGTTTGCGTGGAAATCGGGTTCAAATGCTTTTCTGATCAGAAATATGTAAACCAAAATGCTGATATACTTTATTCATAAAATTTTAAATGAAGTTACTATTGATCACAAAGGGTTGATGAAATCTCCTTGTATTTATTTAGTGCTTACCTCTATATATCCCTGAACACTGTCACATTGTTGTAACACTAAAATCGTTGAGTTGAATTTAAGCGTTGCAAATTCATCGGGTGAACAAGGACTCAAGAAGCCGCTATCTGCATCGCTGAAAGAATGCGTTGAAAGCGGGCGTGGCTTCCTTATTTTATACTGAATATTTCGACTGGGCACCGGGCCAGGGTTGAACAGGGCATAATTTGATTCAATGGGCACAGTCCGGGACCGTATAGTGTCTTGCTTGGCTAGCAACATTTGCTGCAAGTGCATGATGTGATTTGAGTTCATTATTTCAATTTCTGAGGTGTTTTTATATTTTTCAGGATTTTCGTTCGCTTCTGGGGCTTTAGAAGGCTGATTGCGAAATGGGGATAGTTTAAGAAATGTTAGTTTTTTTTTCGTACGATGCAGCGTGGTCTGTAGTGAAGCTTCCGAGCTGTTTGTTGATGAGCTGCTTGAACTTGCCGAGGAGGAAGACTCCAACAAGGCAACCGATGTCGATGTCGTTGTCGTTGATGTGGATGTGTTTGATGTATTGGTCTTCGATTCTTGGCTGTTTGTTAAGCTTGAATTTTGTTCACAAACATCAATAAGCTTATCCATGCTCGAAGATAGTTCTTCTTCTAACTTGGATTTCACGAAGTTACTATTACTTTGGGCATTTGAAAAGCCATTTGCAGTCTCATCCTCAAAGTCCTCAGGGTCGATTACAAAGTAATTGTGATGTTCAAAATTATTTGCGGCACATTGATCCAAGCCAGAAGCTTCATCGGCAGGCACTTTCAATTCGCAGTCAGGCTTTTCCATACCTGCTTGCTCGGCATAGATTATCTCTGGCACAAGCTCTTCCTCTTCGAAGTTAAGGTTCTTACTCGAGCTGAATAATGGATCACGCAAGCCGTGGATATGTAAACTTGCTTCAAAGCCAACTGGAATAACACTTTTCCGATAGTCCTTTTCGTTTATAAAGTCGATGGGATCAAACAAACAATAGTTCTCTAAATGCGAGGTGTGAACTTTCTTCTGACGAACCGGTAAATTTTTAAGCTTTTCAGCGTAAACAGCATCATTGTTATTTGAAGGGAGATCTTCGGTTGAAAAGTCCGGGCCTGAGGCGGCATCATATGAGTCAGGCGCTGGAGCTGGTGGAGAAATTTCACTGGCAAGTTGTGGTAGAGAAACGAAAGACGCCTCATGAGTGGTATTCAAACATTTCAGGGAGCCTCGATTTAGGGAAGCGAATATTCCCCGGGAATTGATTTTTGCAATACAATTTTTAAGCTCCGTCACTCGACCCTTATAAGGACTGGAAGAAGCACTGAGACTGCCGTTGTTCACTCCATTATTGTTTTTAGCACAAGAGCTTGGCGAGTTACTTATGTGAAGCAGCTTGTTAAGTTTACCCAGCTCCTTACGTTCTTTTTTACTCAACACAACTTTCCCGCGAGAAGGAGTTGGGGGTGCTGAGCTAGACGAAGCTGTCGGGTCTAGTGACAAAAGCCTTTGATCGCGTGTTGGCAGCTGAGATATTGGTGGTGGCGCTGGAGGAGGTGGCTGTGGCGGTGGTTTCAATGCTAATGTACTCTTTGGGAACTCAGATGCTACCACAGTTTCCCTAGGCTCGCAACTGACTGGATAATCACAAACGAGCTCTGTAATGCCACCAGAATCCATAGCTGGTGGTATTGAGAAATCATAGTTTTCTAATTCCATTTTGCCTCCTTTTGATTACTTAGCATTTACACATAATAAAGCCATGTATTATCCAAGTGTGTGGTTTTGCCCCTTTAAAGGCATGATTATATTATATAATAGTAATAAGATTATGGATTTGAAGTCTCAACGTTTGGATTGATACAGACATCTTGATGTTTTTTTTTTATATTTCTTAATCATCACTATGGGAATAATTTATTTTAAGATTTGGGTATGTTTCAAAACACTTCGAAATACAAGGCTTCCCATTTTTGATTTTCAGGAAGCCTTCATCAAAACTTTCTTTAAATCCGTTATCAATAATACACTGAAGAATTTTTTCAAGACCACAGTGCTACGAAATTTATTTCAATAACTTTTTCGAGCTTTCAACTTTTTTTGAATTGATTTTTTATTTAGCTCCTAAACAAGTTGTTTTTGAATTGACATAACAATTGTTATTCTAATAATAGAAAGGCCTATAAACACCATCAAATTAAAGGAGATGCATTTGAAGGATTAGAAGCAGCCATTGCAAAAATCCTGTTTTAAACTTGAACGTTTTTATGGTTAGTTGTGTAGTTGAATCACATAACATCGAAGAATCTTTTATTTGAAGTAACTTTATTCATGTCGAACGTTTTATGTATTTTTTTGAATTGTGATCCAACAAATTTATGTCTCACTATGAACTCTTAGTAATCCAACACGAAGAACTCAGAAAAAATAGGCAATAATCATTGCGAATTGCGATTGGCACATCCGTAAACACCGTGCAAGTCCGACCGATTTTCAACAGGAACTGAAAGCCTTCAAAAGAATTTCATTGCTTTTGCTAAAGAGAGAGAGAGAGAGTGAGCTCAAATATCCTTGGCGCGAGATTTCCCCTTCATGAGAAGGAAATTATTTCCAGTTAAGCATCCCCACCCCTAACCAATAACAATATCCTCGACAATGGGCACTGTCGTCCTTTCACTGGAAAGTTCTTGTAACTGATTCAGTGACGTCAACACTTGAGGGGAAATGGATAGAAAAGTTTCGGTCTTTATGGAGTGGTAAATGCAAGTTAAACTAAAAAAAAAAAATAATAAAGAAATGTAAATATTTTCTTTTTGACTTTATAGCCTTGTTGTATTAGCTTTTAGCATTTTACCCGATATTTGCAATTTTTGGTTATTAAATCTTTCTTAGCCAAGGTCCGATGCGCCGGACTAAAACCATCTTCTGCTTCTTCCATGCATTGATATGGATATAATATTCGCCAGATCTATTCTATTCTTTTCATTCTACTTCAGAGACGATCGGTTTTTATTAGTTTTTTGGTAGAGACCAACCATTACTTCATATTATCCCGCGGCCGTGTGTCAGCCAACTACAACGCTACGGAGGCCTCCGTTGCTTTTGAATATTGAGCTAATGTAATACCAATTTATGGGTTGTAATATGCACATGGGCGTATTTACAGTAGGGTATGGAGGGGCAGCTTCCCTCCTCTAAATATTTTCTGCTCAGTATACACCGCAAAAGAGTTTTCCAAGAGTGTCAAGGAATGAGACAAGCCGGCAAAATCATTCTTCAGAAGATAAAAGGAAACCTACACTGAAAGAAATATCGGCAGTAATATTGAATAAAAATATTCGTAAATATTTGAATACGAATTTTAGTCAATATAACGAATTTTCTTCATGCTGACGAAAATATTTGTAATATTGCAGAAATTTTGTGAATGGAACGAAAAAAAATTCTTCAATATGAGTTAAATAGTTTAATCAATATAACAAAATTTCTTCATAGGTACGAAAACATTTCTTCATACTAAAGAAATTTTCTTACATATGACAAAAGCTTTCGTAGGACATTTTAAAATTTAGAATTTTCGTATAAATGAAGAAATTTCTTCAATATGACGTAATTTGTTTGTTGATATGAAGAAATTTCGTTAATATAACAAAACGTATTCGTGAATATAAAGAAATTAATTTCGTAAATATGAAGAAATTTTTTCAATATGACGAAGAAATTGTCTTAAAATTAATTTATATATTAAATATAACGAATTTATTTTGTATAAATAATGAAATTTCTTCAATATGACTAATGTAATTCCTGAGATATGAAGAATTTCTTCAATATTACGAAAAATTGAATATTTTTAAGAAGTTCTTGGGGTTGATGAGTCTTAAGGCAGAAGATTCAGCGTTATAAGCAAAGTTCGTCCATGAAGTGAAAACGCCTTTTTTATGGAAGCAGCGAAATTGTGTTTAATTTGAAAATTGAAAGAAAATATTGCCAGCGCTATAAATAATCTAAGTTAGTATAGTTTTGGAAACTCTAATAACTTTAATAATAAATAAATAAATAAAATTTTGAAAATTTTCTTTAAGTCCTTTCATAATATTTTAGAATTTTCGTCCTTTTAACCACACAATCATATATACATAAAATTGTTTTTTAATTCTTATCGCGAGTCTTTATTTAGTCAATCATTATTGCTTGCAATGAAAAAGTTAATATACTGTTTTGTGTGTATGATATATGGACGATTTTCTTGTCTATAAAAAATAGCAGATGTGAGACAGACGGGAATCACAACAGTTAATACATATGATGAAATTTTGAAATATATAAATATGAAGAAATTTCTTCAATATAACTAAGCAGGGTTGCGTATTTCAATAAATTTCTTCATATTGAAGAAAATCTTTTGTAATATTGAAGAAATTTATTCAATATCAATAATTATTTTCGTAGATATGAAGAAATTTCTTCAATATAACGAAGCAGGATAATATACTTGAAGAAATTTGACTAAAATAATTTCGTAGATATGAAGATATTTCTTCAATATAACGAAATTTTTTTCCTGATTTGAATTTTTTCATATTGAATATCGTCTTTATTCATATTGATTGCTTTTTTTAGTTAGCTCTATTTTTACTGCCGTTTCTTCAATAACGCAGCCCATTTCTTCAATATTACCTACGGATTTTTTTCGGTGTATGCGTACACGTTGAATACCAAGAACATACATAAGCTAACTGAAATTCCGGATACGCCCATGTATATGCTATAGTCAGTCAATTAACACAACTTTCTTTAAAGTATTTGCAAAGTTTCTTTTTAGAACAATTTTGGGATTTTCATTACAGACCTTTTATAATTTAAACAAGTAAGAAAGCTAAAGTCGGTCAAGCCCGACTTTGAAATACCCAGCGTCCCGACATTATTGGCGCACTATGTTTTGCTTCTCTATTTGTGGGCGTGGCAGTGGGTGGGCCACATAAATTATTTCCCTACACCTTTCATTCGCCTTGATGAACCTATGTTGCAAATTTGAAGCCTCTACGCCTTTTACTTCGGAAGTTACGATAAACCCTTATTTGTGGGCGTGGCTCGAGGAGGGCGGCGTCCATTTTTTTCCAGGATATGTCCCTTTTTGTAGTTTACCAGTACACCAATAGAATGTGTTGAGTGATTCGCAAGTTACAAGCATTTTACTGAAAAAACAATAAATTCATTTGTGGGCGGATGGCTCCCATTTTTACTTAGGATCATACTCGAATCCCGATATACCAGTGTGCCAAATTTTGACTTGGTTGGTCCAGCCGTTTCGGAGGAGATCCGGACACAGACGGATGGACAGACGGACATGTCTAAATCGATTCAGTTTTTGATCCTGATCATTTCTATATATATTTGTCTATATCTCCGGAGCTTAATTCTCCCAAAAAATTCGCACAAAACTAATATACCCCGCTTACGCTGGGTATAAAAAGGTTAAAAAAAATTTTTAAAAACACACAGTCCTGACGAACCTAATCAGGATATTCAGATATTCATACAATTCGTTAGCTCGTTTATTTTTTCAATCCAATGCAATGGTTCCGAACCATGAAAATACTTTCTAATCAGTGTTGCACTGTTTTTTTTTTTCTGGATAACCTGCCAAGGAAAAAACTCTTTATATCCATTTTGGCCTTGGCAGATTATCCAGAAAAGAAAACAGTGAAAGATTGATTACTAGAGCGTGTATTTTTAAGCATTTATAAAATTGAAGCGTACTTTATGGGGCAAAAAATTTGTTCAATTTACATAAAGTTAAGATTCAAATCGATTTTTAGCCTATTAAAGACTTTTTCAAAGCTAGGAAATCCCCTTGAAGTTCAAAATCGCTACTTATTTCCAAAATGGTGATAAGAAAAAAAATGTTCCGCCCACAAAGTATGTTTCAAATTTATAAATGCTTAAAAATACACGCTATTGATTACATATTATTTTCATGGTTCGGAACCATTTACGGTGGGTTGCTTTGGATTGAAAAATTTCGTGCATACTTAAAGGATAGATTTGAGTTTTCTCTGAGTCCGGTTTTTGGCAAAAATTGTTCGGGTTTGAAGAATACATAAATAATTTTAACATAGAACTCCGAAATTTTTATGTTTTTCATTAAAACATAGCAAGAGCTGAAAACCTATTTTATAAGACTTTTTGTAGTTTTCGCAGTTTCGAATTTTTTCGAAACCATTTCGAAATTTCGAATATCTTCAAAGACACGGTTTTCGAATATTTAACGAAACCACGACGCCATCTCTTGTAGCAAAGCGAAAGTAGGGTAAATTAAATATATCTAGAGAATTTTGGTTTGTGTCTGTGATTTGTCTTATACTTCTCTCCACTTTTCGAACTTCGAAGAATATTATTATCCCTAAAAGTATACCGCTTAAATGTGTGGCTCCTAATGGCCAATTCTACCCTTGAAAACCACCCTAACCCCATTATTCTAAAATCGTGTTTTTTCAATATAGTGACGCGAAAACGGGAATACGCTGAAAAATACTTATTATTCAATTTTTATTTTGTTTTTTCTAAGTGTAAAGTTTCAAAACAAAAGTGAGTTTAGATTCCTTGTTTTAATACCTATCAGTCGGCTTTTGTCTCATCGTCCTATCTTAATTAGTTTATGAGATATAAAGCTTGGAAAATGGCTTACTAAAAATTCCTTTTCAAAGAAATTTGAAGGGAGTACGTTGTATGGGAGTACGTAGTATGGGAGTACGTGTATGGGAGTACGTTGTATGGGAGTACGTTGTATGGGAGTACGTAGTATTGGAGTACGTTGTATGGGCAATAGGAACCTAGAAATCGATCTTCACTCTTTTCAAAAGAATGTTACTTACCTTAATCGTTTCCTGGGCGGAATATTTACGATTGTAGTCAATTTGGGTGTACTTATGAGGCATTTTGCAATTTTCGTTCTTTTTAATACGCTTCAGCAGCAATTTTGGTGTTTCTCTTCATAAAATTGTTGTTGGTTGATGGAGATGTAAACTTTCCTCTTTCACATTGCAGACTCCTCGATTGTAGGTCATCTAAAAGGGTTTCTGAAATTAAAGCCAATAATTTGTTTACCGATGGTAGAAAAATGAAATTTTTCTTAAGCGGATTACACTTCGTTCTGAGGCTTCAAACATTTTTTAAAATTACAATAATTAGCTCAGCATTTCCGGAGGAATTTCGACTACAGACGGACAGATCGACATGACTTAGTCTTCGATCATGAAGAACGCTAACATTTGTTTGAAAGGAATTCGTTAAAACACTATTGAATAGTCAGTCGGATTGATTACTTTCATGGGCTCACTAATTAAAAATTGTGAAAATTTTTGCCTTGCGTTGATAGCTGGCACCACGCTTTAGTGCCATAGTCCGAATTTCGTATGTATATTTAATTTTATTGCATTATATGCTCAAATGTACGTTGCCGCGCTCAAATTTTCAAGTATAAAAATTGATACAGAATTCATGAAAGTTGAGATATATAAATGTTGATGGGTGGACTCAAGCCCACACGGCTCCGACGCCACTCAATTTTTCTATTTACTCCGAAATAATCTCTTTGAAAACGTCTTGATTTTTTATTGCTTCAAAATTTAATTCTAGGATATATCGTCCATATATATTAATGATAGGAAAATCGGTTGTTAGGGTTTTCTTCTGTTCTCCCGTTCTCCGATGGATGACTTTTGATGCTAGTGCCGTTTATATAAAATTAAGTACAGTGTACTCTGTGTTTGCGGACACTCCTCTTAAGCGGTCACCCCTCTTAAACGGAGACTTTTTGGGAATGCTCTAGTGTGCCTGCTTCTCAAGTAGTTTCCTTTTGAGCGGACACCTCTGTTAAGCGGACATATTCTTCGGTCCCGTAGGTGTCCGCTTAAGGGAGAATACACTGTATATGATTTATGACACATATAAACCCTTATTCACCCTTATAAGCAAAGAAACACTATCCGCTCAGTAACTTGAACGCGGCTCATTTAACTCCAATCCAAATCTCTAATCTAAAGTTTGAGTTTTTTCGAACATGTGCAAAGGTGGGGATTAAATATTATTATATATAAATAAAAATAAATATATAATTATATAAATATAATTTACATAAAACTACGAATGTGGTCATGTGAAAAAGTAGGTTAAATCGATATAAGCCAAAGTTGAGTTATATGAGCCTAAATCGCTTTCATAAATAAAGATATTTCTAAAAAAATAATTGCATTAAGTTTTAAGCTCATGTTTTTTGAAAAACTTTAGCACTAAACAATTTTGTCATGTCCTGTCATGTTCTCTTATTAGGAACTTTAATGTAAAACATTTAAGACATTAAAACATTTGTTCGGGGGAGAGAAAAAGTTTAAATTGGTTTTGTGAAAAACGACGTTTTTGAAGTCGGTGAACAAAATCAATCAAATCAATCGGATGCTACAAAATCTACTAGACCGATCGATTTAAAATTTTATTTAAATTTTTCTACACATAAATACGCAGGTAACATCGTGACCCTTTTTTCCTATTTAAAAAATATAAAATAACCAAAAAAAAAACAAAATTAAAAATAAATTTACAAAAAAGGGCAACGTATTACCTCGGGACATCAATTTCCTTTTAAAAACAAGTTTGTTTTTCTCAGATGATCCGTTAGCCCTCAATCGTGCTCACCGCAAAACAACTTTTTTTCTACGCGCCTCCGAAAAATTGCTGCCACCGATATATTTATCGATAATTTAGATTTTTCTTTTTTTTCCAAATATACTTTAGAAGTTAAGCTATAAGATGTATATGAAATAAATACACCAACATGTGTTGTTTTTCTGTTTTTTTTTTTACTGTGGTCCTTTGTTTTGCGGAAAAAACGCGACCGTCACCTATAAATACTTAACCTATGAACTTAAGCTATCGCAGAATTAAAAAATTAAAAATATTCTCTCATTGAAATCCGGTATAAACTGTTTCATCCCTGCAAAAAACATTGTCAGTACAAGTAATGAACTAAAATTCCTGTGCAGTAATGCATGAAAAAGTAAACAACAAACGCACTCGACTCTACGCATGCTCCATATGTTCTCTTTCAACATGAACAACAGGCCAAGAGTAAATGCCTTAGTTCCGGGGTGAGGGTAGCAGAGAAATAAGAGAAATTTTCATTCTTTTGGTTGAAAGAATAATTAAGAGGTAACCATTGCGAAGTTATGGACATCCCCATTTTTGTATTGAACTTGAACCTTGCCTTGCAATCCCGCCGTCTTGATATGATTTTTATATGAGTTGATAATAACAATCCAATGAAATATTGCCGGCATTCGAATTTTCGATATGAAATGAGGATACCTTTTATCTTACCATTGTGAAAATCATTGTCAACTTGTCAATTGGCAAAGAATTAATTTGAGAAATTATTTTCCAAACCCAATCGAGTGCGATTGGAAATTCTACAATATCCTATAAAAATGAGATGAATACTTCAAAGATTTTTAATGCAAAATTCAAGTTTTTTTTTTGTACCCGCCAAACTCTGTGTCGAGGGCATATTGCATTTGGGCGTTCGAGTGTTGAGGGCTGATTACACGATATGGTTACTGACCAAACGTTTGGCTGCTTTCATTTGGTTAAAATTTGGTACATTTGCTCATTTGGCTACAAGTCGTATATTTGGTATTTACACCATATACGCCATTTGTCCCAAAACATATGCATGGCGCCATTTTTCGTTTGCGTCCAATTGTAATTTGGGCACGATTTTTGCTAAAAAAATTTGTCATCGAGATTTGGTTGGGGTGTTACACGATATGGCTACATTGCAAACAAACGTTTGGCTGCGACGTGAACAAATGCGACCCCAAATGCCATATGGCCATATATATGTTGGGTAATTACACGATTTTTTCGATTGGGACAAAATTTGTTGCAAAAACAGCCAAAATTTGGTCAGTAACAATATCGTGTAATCAGCCCTTAGCACCCAGAACCATTTCAGATAGACAATGTATCGATTTAGATATACCGAATTGATATGGAAATGATCATCGTCGCCAGGAGATTTGATTTTTGAAGTTTGAGCTTATATGGTATTTAATCCTCCCATTAAATTTCCAAAAATTAGAAAACTTGGGGTGGCAAAAGGGCGGGTTTCATTAAGTAGTTGACCGTATTTTTGGTATTAATGCTCGTGGTTTTAGGGTCTATTTTAGAAAATATTCAAACACATACATACATATTGTACATATATGGTATTGTATTGTCGGGTTGAACAGACCCTTAAAACCCTTATTTGTTTAATATTATGCTTTTAAAAGAGTGAGTATTGGCCACCCTTTCATATGTAAATTACTTAAAATTCTCTCTTTGAATTAAAAATTAATAAATTTTCGTATTATATGTACATACATATATACATACGTGTGTCCGGACGAATATCGGTCCGTATGTAGGTGCTTTGCCCTTATTATAAAGCTGCCATAATTTTCATACCGAAAGGTGTAGAAATCTTTGAGTTAGTTCCGAATAAAGGTAAACCAGACCGAACGAAAGAAAAGTTAGGAAAACAGACGCCCATTAAAGAGACATTTGTCCAATTATTAGTATATCAGAGTAGAAATAAGCCAGCTTTGGATTTCTTACATATTTCTAATATTAATGCCTTTCAGCTTATGCAATAGCGAAACTATAAGAACCAATGAACAGGTATGTTTCACTTGCTTGCTGAGGCAAAAAATTTTAATTGATTCAATGGTTCAATGGTTCAACGGTAAATTTTGGTGCTTTTTGGACTCTGTACTGCTTTTATCCCCGAACCGCTCGAGAAAGTCCATAAAAAATATGTACATATAGAAATGATCAGCGACCCCAGCATATATTCATTATCTATGCACGTATGTCTTGCTGTATACATTCACCCCACTTCCCACTTCTAGAAATTATAGGGGTACCTCCAGTACACGAGCGTGTTTAAAAAACGCTATTAATTCATGTGTTTCGGGTACTGTATTGTCAGGCTCTCCTGACCTACTTGTTTTTTTTTTTTTAATATGATACGACCAGCCATAGGCTCTCAAAGTTTCTAAGATTTCAGTTACCTCAGAGGGGAACTCTTAATGATAAAAATTTAGCACCGAACCATCTCAATAGTCAACAGTCCCTGACTTGGAATTGAATATGAATTTTTATGGCACCAAGTATCCAATAAACAAGGTCTTGAGTATAAAAAAAGGCCTTTGTCGAACACTTCCGAAGCCCAAACGAAAATGGCAAGCGTTTTTAAGGTTTCATAAAAACGCACGCTTTAATCGGAAATTCAAACAAGTTTATAGTTCATGAAACCCTGGAGGAATTCTTTTAAATATTTCAAATAAAAAACAATTGTGTTGCAAACGAAGAAGAAGGTCTCTTGCGAGACAATCACACTGATGAGTGCACAGCCAAAGCGCATGAGTCTGGAGAGTAATATTCTTACCCCTAGATTCTCAATAAGCACTGATTCATTCATTAATTCGCAGCAATGTTTTGAGTAGCAGGCCAAGGTTTCAGACAGGATGCTTCATTGACTTTAGATATTTCTCTTTCCTATCATGTAAAGTTGTTCGAGTTTGGATTAATTTAAGGCGACTATCAACATTTAATGTATCGGAAAATAATGTTCACAAGTTTGTTCTTCCCAATGAAGCTTCTTCAAAAAGGATAACGAATTCTGAAATGACTCTTCATCAATTTAATGCTTTAATATTAAATAGAGTCTATCATAGGAATTAAAAATGCTCATTTATTGCATAAACTGCTTGCATTGTTATTCCAACTTGTGTATTTCATAAGAACGAGGATTTCTTTTGGTATTTCTTACCTACATACATGTACAGACGCGTGTGCAGATGTCACGTGTCAAAGATGACTACGGACGCTGGAGGGCACACGCAAATATCTGGCTTTCATGTGAAGGATAAAGAGAAAGTAAATTGATGTCTTTGAGCTCTTCTAACAAGGGAGTTATTATGTTTTGAAAAAAAAAAAGGCTGTGTAGCTTCAACATTTCTATATACTCGACACATCTGTACAATTTTCTTTCATTTTCACTTTTCAATGTTCTGTATAGACATTGTCTATTCTCTTTAAATAATTTCGTATTAAATTAAGCATTAGACAGATATACTAGACAATTCGCCTTATTTGAATTCATTCGTATCAATATCACATTTGTGATTTCAGATGGTTTAGTCTAAGTTCTTTGGTATTGCTACAAAGTTGACTTGAGGAATTTACGTCTAGAGAACACCTTTAATCTGGCTCACAATCAGCATCACACAGCGTCAAACTCTAGCTCTCTTTGAGGTTCTGCAAACAATCGGTTAAAAAAATATTTTGTTTACTTATTTAGTTATCATTTCGAAAAATGCAAATCCTGCCTTAATTGAGCCGCCATATGGCTCCAAAACATACATCACTTTTTCAAGTGTTTCGCTGAATCAGACACACAAATACGACTAATGTTCTTTTTCTGGTTCTTTTCTTACCTCTGGCAGTAGATCGCAAAATTTGAACATCTGGCTTCAATAATATTTTTTTTTTTTTTTCTTAATAAAATCTAATTGATTTAATAATTGGCTTTAATCATTGAACTTTGCACAGCCTTATGAAACACCACAGTGATATTTTCTACATCTGTTACATTCAATTTCTTATCACTTCCTATGAGAGTCCTGGCGAATCTTCACTTTGAAACTTTTTAGGCACTCAAACTCTCAAAGTACATTCAAAGGACGGAAGAAATGTTGTTTTTTTTTCGCTGCATGTGAAAAAACTTCAGGGATTTCCCTTTGAAAAACACTTTCAACTGCCGTGCTTTAACTACTTATTTTCCAGCGAGTCTATTGATATTTTCATTCCTTTCCGCGTACACATCCTGCCGCGATTCAAAGATTTTTATAACTGTCTCTCCAATGTGTTTGGGTAAAATTGAATTCTTCGATGAGAGCGAATTATTCTTGAGAGAGTTTTAGCGAAAGTCTTTCTTCTCTTAAACGGTTTTAGTGGAGCTTTTTTTCCCCCCTAAGTGAGTGGAATCCTGTGTGGGAATTCGGTTAGGAACTTTTGCGCACTGTCAAATTTGCGCTGCAAGATATGATTCAAATAAAACGGTGGTATTGTGGAGTCTCCTGGTTAGCATTCATTTCTGCTCAATGTGGGTTTTTTCTTTTGCGAGAATTAAAATAATAAATTATAAAAAATTTTTTATAATGCGATTTTTTTATTCTATTGATTTTAATTAAGGAAACCATATCTGGAGGTTCTTTTGTCGAACTTGAGGTCAAAATAGTGTGTTGTTCAATGCCTAACGCGCGAATCTAAAACGAACATATTCCCAGCCAATACCCAAAGAATTAAGCAGCTTCCGTGTTAACGACACCAACAATTTAGGACAAGTTAATTATTTCTTTTACTGCTTTCAGTGGATATGGATCCATGCAACTCTTGGAAAGCGCATAAAAAAAGAATTTCCTATCTCACCCCACGTTTTTTGGTGGTGCTAATCTTAAGAAAAATTAAATTGAATTTAAAAAAATATTTGAAAAATACGAAGCTGAAGTCAAAAATACCCACGACCCTTAAATTTCCCTTATAACCCTTCAGAAGTCCCTCCTCAAAGGGTGAAATTTCTAAAATTTATAAGAAATTGAAAGACGTATCATACCCTACGTTTTTTGGTGCACTAGGAACGAATCTAAGTTCGGGATTAACCCACGACCCTTGTTTTTGCCTCATCACCCCTTACGAAACCCCTCCTTTCACCACCCACCCCAAAGGGAACATTTTTAAAATACTTAAGGATTGTTGAGTCAAACATAAGGGTTGTGGGTTTTATAATCAGCCCGATTCTCAATATTCCCGGGGAACAAATTTTCCGGGAAATTTACTTTTCTTGAGAGTAAACTTTTTCTTTCTTAAGTAATTGGGGGAAGAAATTTGATGGGGAATGGGTATTTGACCCATACCCATAATTTTCCTTACGCTATCTATTTAGAAAAAGAATATTTTTGGTTTCGACAAAAGTAAATTCCCCGGGAATATTCAGAATCGGGCTGAGTGAGAATAATATTTTCCTTATAATTTTAAGAAATTTTTTGTTATGGTTTTTATTATTCTTAGCTTGATAATATCATTTTATAGTCTCAAACGGTTGAGTTTCCACGAAGTTGCACTTACATACTATTACTCTTAGTTGTTGGTGTAAGGAATCGTATACATGTTTCTATTACATAATGTTTTTCTTGAGTTTCACTGATTTTAACAAAGCCATCAGAGTTATTTCTATACACTTTTTAAGTTCGGCAACATTCATTGCTAGCACAATAACTTATTATTCTTTACAAAAGCCCTTGTATTATCTCGCATTGCAAAGTTTAAAGTATGTAAGACTATTCCATTTAAACAATGGCAAAAATCACAGTTACACCAAATGAGATCTACACTCATATTCAGTTACAATAGCGCTAAATTAATCAATACTTCACCTTAATAACTCTCTTTTAATACTTGAATTTAACCATGCATTTCAGCTTTGTTCCTGCTTTCACACTGCTACTGTTGTGTTCCCATTTCCGTTTCGTTTTTGCTTGAATTCTGAGAATAGGATGGACCCAATAGCTCAACTGTAGTCACATGACTACGATCACACGAATGATATGAGTTGCTGGAATCATATGAGCAGTAAGACTCACACCCATATGATTTACTCTGCCGATGGAGCGAACCGGTATTCAATAATACAGAAGGAAATCCGGTAGAGTTTGCTTTTATTTCTATTTTCTCACGCATATCGTCATTGAAAATTGTTGTTTTTGTTGCCGATTTTTGTCTGCTGCTGCTGCTGCTGCTGCTACATTCCTTTTCTGGACGATATAGAGATGCGTAGTCTCCAAAATCATCGGAATAGAAAATTGGTTGGCACCAAATGGCTTCATCGCTTACTTCTTCTTTGGAACAGCGTATAGCTGGGCTCGTTTCGCTCTTACTTCCAACCGTACGATCTGTTGTTACATTCACCTCGTTGCCATCTGGTAGAACCAAAGAGTCGCGAACACTGGAGTAGGGTAACTCGTCTTCAATAAAGAAAGGCACATTTGTGTCAGATGCGATTGAAGTATTTTTTTGACCATTCGCATCGACTTTGGTTGGACTTGCCAGCTCAAACGAAATGCTTCGAATGTCATTTTGAGCAACTACTTCATCATTTGTCCTTTCAATTGGCTTTTTACTGAAATCTTCTCGAAGCTTTGCCAATACGCGTGTATGGTCGCTCAACTGCATTTTTTGCGGCTGAGAAAAATGTAAAAGCTTCTGCAAACTCGACGATGATTTGCTAAATTTTCGTGACTTCTCGTGGAACTCGTTATACAGTTTTTCGGTAATGAACGACGTTATCTGGGGTCTTTGACTCGAAAGCTCCGCTTCAGAAATGCTATCCGATGTTTGTGTGGTCTCTGGTTTATACCTTCGGCACTGAGTTTCAATATCTTGCAAGGACAATGATTTCAGTAATGCGTTGGAGCTCATCATTGGTTCTTTTTTCATACCTGCTGCTTGCTCTAATCTATCGAGCTTCGTTTTGATCTCTGTCAATGCAGTGTTTTCTGTATCCAAGTAGCAACGTTTCGAAGAATTTTTCGGATAGACATTATCTTTGGAAGAAGTCCAATTTGATTTTTCACCAAAACGATCTTGCACAAGCTTTGACATGTCTTTGTAACGCTCCATGCTCATTACTTTCATCTGCGCATCGAGCGAAGTTATCGAATTCGAGAATTTATCGGGGAATTTATCCTCCCTTCCGAACCATTTCTTTTTGGTCGGTTGGAAAACTTTTAGTTTTTCAGGAACACCATGTCTTGCTTTGATTGGTTCATCAGCTTCTGCTGGTCTCGAGCAGCTTGCATTTTCTTTGGCTTCTAAATTGTCTAAGTCGGTTTTTGTAAGAAAAATTATTGAACCTTCTTTCTCATCGGCGGATATTGAAGATTTGTCTTTTCGCAGAAGCTTCGTTAAGTGCAGGGGCTTTAGTAACTTGACGCCGACGCATCGTTGCTTAGAACAAGGACGCTCTGGCAGTTGTAGCGTTTCTTTCTCCACAGTTTGTATAAATAAATCACAATTGAACTGGCAATATTTCAACATGCTCTGGACATTGGGGTCCGACCACATGTTTTTGTCTGTATCAAAGCCGAGATTGCTCCGAAGAAAATTCATTTCTTCCGTGAGACACAGCTTGTGTAAATTGAAAGTGCTTTGCTTCTCCGTCTCATCGAGCGGACACACAATGAGGGCATTTTCCTTTGATATTTTTGTTATACTGATACTTTCAGCCATACTACTTGAGATTGTATTTGGCCCAGATATGTAAGACAAGGTCACAGGCAGACTGGTTTTCGGCGTTACCAGATCTGTTATCCGGTACACACAGTCCGGGTTTATCTTCTTTTCAATATCGTATCCGCTGGTTCTTTGTAAAATGAATGGAACACCCGGTTCTACTTCATAGAATTTTCCCTTAATCGATAGAGATGCGTAGAAGATTTTCCTGGCGTCATTCATTAATTGAGCATAGCGGCCTTTTTCTTTTTCACGAAACTGCTCATCCAATTTGTGAGTATGCGTGGCATTGTTGGTGCTTCTATTTGTTGCACAATTACCATCTTCGAATACAGCAATCAAACGATAAACTTCTCCGGCACGAGCTGTAGTTCTAAAATATTGCAAGCGATTTGTTTTTGAGTAGCTTAGAAAGTTTTCTTCAGGTGGTGTTTGTTGTTGGTTTATTTGCGATTCGGAGAAAGCGGGAATAGGATCCACCGATATGAATTTCGATACTCTCTCCCGAACGAGCTGCATTATCGAGGTGTATTGCGTAGCTCTCGGCAGACCTTTGCAATCCGTTAGAGAAAAATAGCCTGGAATATAACAAAAAAAAAAAATTCTTCATCTTCTCCGAAGTCATTTCATTTCAATGTTGCTTGGCTAATGTAAAAGTCATAGTAAACGAATTGAATAGATCGAAGGCTACGATGGGGGCTGCCTCTGATACATTTTTGTTAATATTTATATCGAATTCGAAGCTCCTACAATATAAATTGAGCGTATTGAGTAGTTCGAGAGTTATATGCACTTTACTAATTAAACTTAATCTATTGTGGGCGTGGCATATCTCCCAATTTCGTTTAGGAAGCATCCTAAAGGCCTGACAAACCCGTCTGCCTAATATCGATGTGATTAATCCAGCCGTTTCGAAGGATATCCGACCACAGGCGGACAAGTCTAAATTGATTCAGTTAACGATCCTGATCAAGAATATGTAAATTTGTCTATACCGCGGAGTTTAGTTGTAGCTGTTACAAGATCCTGCTTACAACATTAAGAAAGCTTAAAAGATTCGACATTCGTACGGATTGTCCTTTCTACAAACATAGATATGTGCCTATTCAACTGCAAAATATTTTCCTTATGGTGAGAGAAATTGACTATTTGTAATTACGAAAGTCTTTGAATTTCGCTGACTTCCCGATGTTAATTAATAAAGGCTTTCCCTGAATAAATACTCATATCTGTGAGACATTCATTGAAATCCTTAAATCATGTTTTCCTTAAGCCATATTTTACGTATTCAGGCATGTGCTAGTATTCGAAAACTGACGGAATCGGAATTTTGATCAAATGAAATTTCATACACATCTTATACACAAGCGGATTAAATTGGGCTCTGTGCAATGAAGAACCAATAGCAGTTCCGACCCAAAACCAAAACGGACACAATCTGTAAATTCTATATGAAATTTTGGTCGATTTTAATTCCGAATCCGTCAGCTTTTGGATTCTAGCACATGCCTGATTATAACATAATTGAACAGAAAAAATAAAAACTGAAGTTCTTTAATTTGATCGATTCATTTCTTCGCTGTCTCTCATTTAGGTGTTTGAGTCAAGTTAAGGCCAAGCTTTTGCAAGTCTTTCACTCACCTGGGAACTCCTGCGGGATCAGAAATGCCTTCTTGCGATTTGAAACATTTCCATGGTAAATACTACGTTGATTTATGAACTTGTAAAGCAAAAAAAGTTCGCCTTTGCTTCCATGAAAGTGTCGATTCGAGCCTTTACTTTTAGTTGGAAACTTTTCGAAGGGTGGATTAAAAATTTTCCTATTCACGCACATTGAGGGGTTTACGTTTGTCGAAGAGGATGTTGTTGAGGAGCTTGCACTTGTGTCGACGCCATCCGAATTAGAGCCGCCATTGGGAGCGTTGCAAAAGGCATTTGTTCCTGTGTTCCTCTGTTCAGCTGACGCTGAGGAATGTGTAGTAGCGGTCGATCCAGTTGATGAGAAAGATTGCAAGGTTTCGTCATAAGATTTCGTATTGTAACTAATACGTACAAAAGTCGGTGTAGAATAATGCTCAAAAAATACATCAGCAGGCAAAGGATATTGTTGAGACTGCAAGAGATAATTTAAATAAGGTCAATACGAAAATTTTGGAGGAATTTTTCGCAACATAGATACTATTGCGAAAGCTTACGTCAGGAAGGTTTAAAGACACCAGGCAATCGTCGTTTATGCAGCCCGTATTATTTTCAGTAGGAGCATTTCTGGAAACGTCGGTTCCAACGCTGCCAGTAGAGGCAATTTTTAGGTTTATATCGGCGGCAGAAATGGCATTACTTGAACGCATTCGATGGAGCAGTCGCTTTTTCATTTCGATCTCATTACGTCGTACCATTCGAGCGTTTTCGAAATCAGCAACCGAAAACATGTTGGAACTAGTATCGTGCGAATTGAAGTTACGTAGCTTTGGCTTTTGTCCTTCAAGATGATGTCCCATAGCCCGATAGGGGCCCTTCAATGCTGTGAACAGAAAACATAAGATAAAGAATTACTCAACATTATATGTGGGTACAAAATCAGCAGAACTATTCACCGAAATCAGACTTAGAAGCTGATTCACTTAGCTTCTTGGGAGCGCCACTGCGCGATTTGGATGCGGCCGTGTGAGCATTGTTGCAAGAATTTTTGGCGTTTTTATTGCTGCTTTCGTTCGCTTTTGTGTTAAAGCTCGAAGCAATAGATCTCTTTTGATCTGACGATGTTGTTTCTGACGACACTGTTTCAGCGATTTCGGGGCAAGCGAGTAATCGACAAGGTTAAAAATTTCTCCAAATTGTATTACAATTTAAAAGAATAGTAGGTACTCACAACATCGTGCTTCCGCTGAATTCTGAGAGACGGGCGAATTCGCAGCTGCCATATGTGATCTGCTTTGGGTCAACCACTTCCTTATAAAAAACTGCCGATCAAAATCAAGGCTTAGCTTTCGTAGCTCGGAGGAGTCAATTGAGTCCGTCATAACTTTATAATGTGTTTTCTCATTAAATCGGTTCAAGCTTCTTTTTCGCCACTGCGATCGGCAAAAACGACCTGGTTAATAGACCACTCTAGACCTTCTGATGACTTGAACAGCATAGGAGCAAGTAAACGAGGCAAAAAATAATAGCGAATGCAACCGAAACAATCGTACGACAGAATGTACAAACGCTTCGTCCAAGCAAATCAGGTATTTCAGCTTTAAAACCAAAGAGAACAAAATATTTGAATGAGTTAACACAGAAAACATGAGTAATAATGCGATCCAAGCCAAGCCAAAAACGAATTGAAGGCAATAGCTGAATACCATCGTCATTGCTAACTTTTGACGTCGTCATCACAAGCACACAAAACAGGTTTGAAAAGTCGTTTTTGTTATTTTTATTTTTATTTTTCCTATTGCTTTGTTTTCATACGCTTTTGAATAAATATTAAGTAAGAAAGGTAAAACGGTCAAGTCCGACTATGATTAGCCCAGCCATTACGTTTCACATGCTGTAGTCAGTTGGCAGTTGCAATTGGATGGAATTGGAAACTCTTTGAGCATTCCGTGCGTAAGGAACTACAGAATTTTTGCCAGGCTTTCCATGAACAAATACATGTTTATATATATACCAACTGTTACAAGATTTTCATCGCTCTAAGAGGACCTGCTCGAAAGCATTGTTAAAGCTACGAAGCTGTACGAAGAGCAAACGAGAAACGGTTGTATGAACTAAAGTTGCAACGTTGGAAACGTCACAATCATTTCTACTTGTTTGGGGTTCGCCCACACACACTCATCGGCTTAACACTGAAGTACTAAATAGAACTGTGAAGAACAGTGAAGCGTCTTAATAAACATAGGTACTCGTTTGCAAAATTTCTCGCTCGATAAAAGTTTTCGAAAAATTTTCATCGTTGAAATAAAAATTTTGTTTGATTAATGTTTTAAGTTGCTCTTCTTATTCAAAGACCAACTTTTATTAAAACTTTTTTTTTGCATAAACGGTACAAACGGAGCGGGAGCTATAATAATCCGGGATCAAAAAATTTAATGTGTATTTTATTGGAATATTTGGGGTAATGTCGGATACTATGGGACACACTAACTTTTTCGAACATAAGTTTGCTTTTATTGAATATTTTTCAACATATTGGTGACGTTGGAATGGTAATGTCCAAAGCTTTCATTTTTCCCGAAGATGTGCGTCGATGTGCAAAAGTTTTATGGTCACTTTTCTAAGAATACGATTTTTTCGGAAAATAATTTTAAAGGGTTTTACACTACTTTTATACCCGACACACTCTGTGTCGAGGGCATATTGTGTTTGTGTGGTTGTGTGTACATCCAGAACCAGTCGAGATAGACCATCCAAAAAATATATAGAAATTATCAGCGTCACCAGGAGATTCGATTTAGACATGTCCGTCTGTCGTCTGTCTGTCTGTCTGTTCTGTTCTGTCTGTCTGTCTCGAGGTCTGACTCTCGTCTGTCTGAAATTCTGTCCGCTATGCGTGCTCACGGCGACATGAGTAAGAACAAGTTCGAGAATGGACCCGATCTGACCATTTTTAGGGGTACCTCCAGTACTAGGGTCTGTTACGAAAATCACAAAAACTGCTCTAAAACCGGAGTTTTTCAAGATATTTTGATGAAATTTGATAGTTGAACATATTTAAAGCCAGGTTATTCAATTTCAAAAAATTGAAAAGTGGGCGTGTCCGAAGGACGTTTTTCTAAAATTGGCTTCTACACCTGAAATTCAAATGGGACTTGAACGAAATTTGGCACTTATGCTTCCTTTGTAGCCATAAACATCCTCCCTTGATCGGTCCATTATTAAGGGTACCTCCAGTACTAGGGTGTATCACAAAAGTTTCCAAACTACCCCAAAATCGGACTTTTTCGAAATATTTCAATGAAACTTAGAAGTTGCGCGTATATTTAATCCTCCGACTATAATTCAAAGAAATTGAAAAAGTGGGCGTGGCAAAGGGGCGGTTTTCATTAAGAAATTTAACAAAATAACAAATATGGTGCCCCCTATGGCCTTAAACACCTCTTGATATTAAATCTTATTTCAACATGTGTGTCTTTGTCGGGTATTCTATTGTCAGGATAGCCTGACTATAACACCCTTACTTGTTTTGAAGATTTGTTAGTTATTTTTGATGTCATTTAAAAAAAGACTTTTAAAATTAAAAAATTTCTCAAACCATATTTAAGAAAAATGGGTTTCAAAAGAGCAATGATGCTTAAACCGTTGATGCCTAATGTTGCATATATGTAACATTCTCTCTTTCTGCAGCTACGACTATATGACACAGAAAATTTTGTTGATTTAAATGGAATTTAAATTTAATGCTTAAAGAAAAGAATACATTGCCATTTTTTTCGAAGTTATATATTTGAAAGAAGAAGAGCAGTTTTTCTTGCCACAACCTTTTGAATACGCCTTCCGTACAATTCTAAAAACTCTATTTGCCAAAAAACAATAAGAAGAAGCAGAGCTCTCTAGTGCCTACACCAAGGCGTATTAAATACACCTTGGTCTACACCTTGTTAGCTGCACCTTGCTTGTAGACTCAGTTTTCAAATTTGGAAATATGATCACTCTTAAAATGCTTGCTGGGATTGAAATCTAACGGCACATTTCACTCCTGGAAAAATGTAACAAACTCAAACGTCAAAAATGATTCATACGTCAAGTAAAAATTTTCGTCGACTAGGGTAAAAATTTTACGTTAAAAAACTTTCTTCCTTCATTATATAGCGTTTTTTTTTTTTCACCATGGACTCAAGAGAAGCCTGGAGAAATGCAGATATCGCGAATCGAAAACGGATTACAATAACTATTGATACGAATGAAACCAATACCGATTTAAACGGTGAGAATTATTTCAGCGATTGGTAGAATTTATAATTTTATCGTCAATCTTCTCCTGCAAAATGTAGAAGAGAATGTAACAAATGAAACAACCATTCGATCCGGCGTCGATAAAATTAATTCCAGAGAGATTTCAAAAGAGCAGCATAATGAGCGTACAATAATTAAACAAAGTGAGAATTGTAGTGAAACAAGTTTTGCGAAACCTTTCAACATTGAAGTGGAACTGTGCAGTAAACGTATACGAGATGGACTGGAGAAAGACGTCAAGCCCATTACTCCTTGTGAGTACACTTTGCATACGCTTTGCATCCACGCGTCTACAAGCCCAACTCCAAGCGTCATGTTCCGGCCACCACTCACCGTACGATTTTGGAAGGTTATAACCGATTTCACTACGGCGTTCTTCATTTGTATTCAAGTCAATAGGGATTGTTTATTCTGTTTCGCGTTCTTTGCTGCTTTCATTGTGAGCGCTTACTATTTAACAGGTTTTTTCTATCGCTCTTTGAGCGGTGAAGCGGACGACGCTCGCAAGTCGTCCCGCACACAAACCTAACAAACCTAAAAAAGAAAAAACAAAATAAAAGTGGGAAGCAGCGATGCCATTGTTCGTGGAAAACTCTACACTCTAATATACATACGTCGACAATAAGAATGAAATAAATTCTTGCGTTTTGAAAAGCACCAGTATATGAGCATCAAATAAATAAACAACAGGCGCATTTGACCGGAAAATGTTTGACCAAATTTAAAGCCTTCAAATGCAAATCGAAATTGAAGCTGCGACAAAAAAAAAGGGTCAAGCGACGGACTGGGTTGACTGTGCAACAAAATAGTACAAAAGGCTTTTATTTATTTGAATTCGTTTTGTTTTTTTTACTTTTACAGTTATTCTGCCATATTTTTTAAACTCGAAAGCCGCTCTTGTTGCCGTCTCTGATCAAGGCTGAACCGTATGTAAGATACTTTTTACTAAGCAGCAGTATTCTTGAGATGCGCGACTGCTAAATAGATTACACTTATCGAAAAAGAGTAATTTGTTTAGCCGTTACTCACTCGGATATAAACAGCGCTGAACTCAAAACCTAGGGTCATTTTGAACTAAGAGCGCGCTTCTATCGAACGAATGCACGAGAACATTTTTAAGATACCACAAATACATAATTATAACTTCATTTACAGAGAAAAGAAAAATTCTTTTTTCATTGAATTGAATTTATTATTATTATTATGATATGGATTGTTAGAGTGACCCTTTGGAAATCAAGTTTTATATATTCCGGACCTAACAATAAAAATAAATATTTCCTCATTTTTTTGGAATATGCAGTTAAAAATGGGATTTCACTTTTATTTGGGTCAGAGTAAAATACAAAAAAACAAGTTTATTTTTGTATGAAATTTCTAGTATATATACTTTCATTTTAAACAAACAATTTTTTTAAACGCAAAACTTTCATACAAAAACAAACTGTTTTTGAAGTGCTATAGCTCGTAAACGGTACCACTAACATAAGAGAGTTTTGTCTGAAAACAAAAAATGTTTTTCTTGGCTCGATGGTTTGATTTTTTACAAAAGTTTTCGGGAAACCCTGCATATCTGCTAGACAGTCGGATAAAATGGGGTTCTGTGCAACTAAGAAACGATTATGGTTCCGATTCAAAACCAAAAACGACCAAAATTTGTAAATTCTGTATGAAGTTTCGATCGGTTTTGATTCCGATTCCGACACTTATCGGAATCTGTGACGCCCACAGGCCTGCATCAAAACTCCTCTTTTAAATTTCAGTGGTGGTTCTATTAGAATTTTGTATGCTGAAAAATTGAAAAATTTCCAAAAAATTCCATCACGTCAGAATTTCAAGAAAATAGCGTAAGAATTTCTTCCGACCATTGCTTTTTTGAAACTCATTTTTCTCATATATGGTTTAAAATATTTTAAAATTTTGAAATCTTTTATTGATCTTAAAACATCATTCTTTAATATGGCATAAAAAATATTTCCCAAATCGTTAAATGAATGGTGCAAAATGATGCTCAAAGTCGAAAATTTGGTAATTTTTTTGAGAGATTTTCATTTTTTTTGGACTTTGAATGAACGTCGATCAGCCATTTTAAATTTTAAAATATAAATGAATATTTACCGGGAGTTTTTTTCCCCCAGAAATTTTTCTCCGCGGAAAAAGGAAGTATTCTAAGCGTCAATAAAGGAAAAAATGTGATGAACTTTGCTAAAAAATGTTCAATATATGTTAGGTACTTGGTTCCTTTATATTCTCTTTTCCTGTGTGCTTTGAAAAGCAGAATTTTTTGCAATTCCGCACGGAAAAACTCCCGGTGAATATTTATAATCGGGCTGATAGAAATCAAGAGTTGTCGAAATCGATTTTTAAATCGAGAAAAAATCCCTGCAGGCTTCGTGCAAACTAATCGTCGATTTTGATATCGGTTTCATTTTCGAAATGTTTTATTGTCGATTTGGCGTGTCATAGAAACAGACAATGAAACCCTCACATTTAAGGTGAGCGTTACGGTAACGGTAGCAATCGGCTTGTTCTTTGAGTAACGGTAGAGGCAACGGTTTCATTACCTGCATAGAAATCAAATTCTCGTTTTAATAACCGAATGTAAATCGAGCTCTTCAATGCTGTGGATTCGAGAATTATTTTGTGATCGAGTTGAACCTCAATGACGCTGCAAGTTGCTTCAAGAGGAATCGACAACGCATTCAATTTGTCTTTGTGTCCAAAACCTTTGCAAAGGTATCTTTCGTTAAAACGGCAATGGTCGGTAAATCTACAAAATGATTTTGTTGGAAAGTCCTGAAAAGGACATTCCAGTTAAGAAGCATCATCTTAAAGGTCTAGCGCGTTGTCTTTTCTATGCAGTCTGCGAGGTATCCTTTCAGTTCTTTCTTTCATTCCATTTATTACCAAGAAACTTATCAAAAATCCATTCGGACTTACAGCGTCCGTGATTTCTGGGTGTGTGGATTCCTACCCTGGAAACGCTGTGGCATTACTTCGGGGTAGGGCCCAAAATTCGTCAAAGGTGACGCTCCCTACAATAAACCCGCGGCGGGGTCCCGCTTCATACATTTATTTACCAGTCTGCATGATTTGACTGGGGCAATCGGCTAGCACCGCGACTCAGGAATGGCGGGGCCGTCAAGCCCATGACCCGTGCCATGGGGCCCCCTGTCTCACTTTTTTTTCGAATATTGATTTTATATTTTTCGAATATACATATGTACTTAGAATCGAGGAGATTTCATGACACCATTTCGAAGATAACACTAGTTTACAAAAAAAAAAAAAAGCAGAGACGAAATGATGATTTTTAGACTAAATTGGGGTCGCTGATGACGAAAATGGCATCCGTTTATCCACATTTACTCAAATTTTAGTGCCCTTATGTTATGTAAAAATTGGATTTTTGCTTTCAGTAACATTGAAGTGGCCTCGGTTGTTTTTAGTTCACCGACGTCTATGAGTAAATGTGGAAAATTTCTTATAACTTCTTTATTTTTCAACCGATTTTGGAGAAAATAAGTTTTTTATATACGCTAAATATTGTATATCACTTTTAGTTACTGAAAAAAAATTTTTAAAATTTTTTAGTACTTAAAAGCAGGGCGTGCAAACGTTTCATTCCGGTTACGGTTTTTCAAAGACTTTAAGAATCGCGGATAAAATTCAAGATATTAATCTCTTACAAAGCAAACCCTAAAATTGTTAAATTTCCAACTGTCGTTGCAGTACAAAAAAAAAATCTTGACTACGAAATATAGACTTCAAACGCACCTTAACCTTTCAGGATTCAGTAAGCAATTCAGTACCGTGTTGGGTTCACTTTATAGACCATTGATATTCACAGCACAAAACTAAATTTGGCGTTGTCAATACGCATTTACACGTTAAGAAATTTCAATATTCTAGAGTCAGACTCACGAACAAATGTTTTGAGAAAATTAAGTAAGTAAAGAAAGACGTAAGAAGAAAAGAGACGGTGTGTGTTAACTGGTCCGGAATAATATTCTTCATACTTCAATCAATGCTTCTCTTTCTTTCCCATGTATTCAAATGGGATAATTTCGAAACATGTTTCAGATATCTGACCCTCGCGCCTGGCCTGCAAAATATGTTTTTCATTATCGATATGTCTTAACGTGTAAATGTGTACAAACCTTATTTATTATGTTTGTGCCGAAAATCTAAAAGCTTCCAAAAGGTGCATCTTTGGCTGAAGTTAGGACATGGTGTAAGATGTGGCTATTTAATCGTCATTTACCATGTTTTCACGACCCGCTAGATACGTGTTCACCCGACACACTTAAGACTATCTGTCTCTGTTTGCCCACACGATTTCTACTGGTGGCAAAAAAAGACAGATAGGCTTAAACGTGTTGAGTACACGAGAGAAATAAGAACTGTTAAATCAAACTTGAACAGTTAAAGTAAGAGTGGCAATTAACTGTAATCCGTTAACATGCATGAAAAGGAAGTCAAATCACAGTTGAAAAGTAGTCACTTTTATTCAAATTCGCTTTCGTTCACTTAGACGTATACACAAGTTCGCATTCTGTTCAACCGTCTCGAGTTTCATAGCTCAGTTGTTTAAGCTGTGAGTTGACCGTCGTGAGATTCGGGTTCTATCCCTGCTGGCGGCGGGAATTTTTCTAGATTTTTTTTTTTTAATTACAGTTTTTTTAATTTTGTTCAAGTGTAGTTGTTTTAAGGCAAAAATTTTTCCTAAATTGTTTAAGATTTTAATTATTTAATTTTATTTTAATGGTTCAGTTTAAGCAAAAATTTTTGCAACCATAAGCTCAAGTGAGCGTTTTGACCAACAAATTAAATTCGCTCGTTTAGCGTAATGGTTAAGACGTTGGCCCAGCGAAGTGGTGGTCTCGTTCAAGGCTCGGCGAGGCGAAAAATTTAAAGAGATGAAAGAGAAAAGATTAAAAAGAAACAAATAAATAAAGGTAAAATATAATAATTTAATAAAAAAAAAATAATAAAAGAAGGTAAAAAAGTCAAAGCAAAAATTAATTTTTTTTTCCCAGCTGTACAGTTGATTTAACCACGAGACAGTTAATCACCATCAGGTAGTTATATCCCTATTGACTGGTTTGTACTGTTAATCGACCGCTACACACATAGCTAAGAATTAACTGAACTCGGTTATTTAACCTGCTTTCAGTTAAAAACTACCTTTTTCTTCGGGTAATACGTATCAAGTGGTCATGTAAACATAGTATGTAATTGATTAAGAGTCACATAAACATTGACTGAATGAGCCAGTTAATTGTTTTTGTGAAAAAATCACGTGTACGGCACACCGACACATGAAGGGAAATATATAGGCAAGAGTACATAAACACGCACACGGGTGACTGATCAGTCAGACTTAATGTTTATGTGGCGCATTAATGAGCGACCATGAAATATATGAAATTTTGGGGAAGATGTTGGAAATTGTTTCAGAAACCGTTTCGAACCGGTTTCGGTGTTTCGGTTTTGGTTCGGGAACCGGTTTCCAAAAAAACAAAATATGGGTTTCGGTTTTATTTCGGTTAGGAAAATAAACCGGTTAAAATCGGTTACGGTTACGGTTTCGGTTCCGGTTGCACGCCCTGCTTAAAAGTTAAAATGAACTTTTGAAAATTAAAAAAAACCCAAAAAGTCAAACTTTTGCAAGTTCAAATGTCTATAGCTTACAAACTAAGAGACCGATTGTAACAAATGATATATCGTTGCAAAGGAGAGAATTTTCTGCTTTAGATTAATAAAATGTTATGTTATTATGGCGGGTAGTTTTTGATTTCTTCGGCAAAATCTCATAAAGTAACCAAAATACACGTTTTTTGCGTATTTCTCAAAAACTAAACGGATGCCATTTTCTTTATCAGCGACCCCAATTTAGTCTAAAAACACCATCATTTCGTCTCTGCTCTCGCGAAAGTCTTAAATTCTGTAAACTAGTGTAATAGGTCTGTTCCTGTACTGCACGAAACTGCCCAAAACGGGCCAACATTCTGATAACTGTATGACAATTGGGCAAAATTGGGCAGTTTCGTGCAGTACGGGAACAGACCTATTATGTCAGTCCTCGAATTTTTTTTTCGAATTTTCTTTTAAATTTTCATACAAAATGCCCGGCAGCAGTCATAAACCTGGCGTTAATTCTCTTAAACTCTCGTTAATACTATCATTTGAATGTTTAAAGCTCAAAAATGTTTCAACCAGGAAGAAGACTGTGAGCCTAAGTTATTTATCGACCTATGATATTTCTGTCTGCAAATATTTGTTTAAGACAGCAAAAAATTGACTGATTGAATTGTGCAAGTGCCAAAAAAGGAAACTTTGACCTTCTATTGTTCTGCAGCAAGGAAACAAAACCTATTTAGTGAATATTGAACCTACGCTATTTTACGGTAAATTGGTATGTAGTGGGTGGGCACGGCCATCTGTTGAAAGAGTTTTCGCGCCCGAGTCAATGAGTTGGATACCAAATATCTTCATGGCAACATTAGCTACTGCGACGTTAATAAAAAATTAATTCCGTACACTTTTAAATTTGATTTGTAAGAATGGGGGTATTCACAAAGGCGTCGAAAAATATTAAGTCGGGAAATCGGAAAGTTTTATCTGCCTAAAAAGTTGTGCAAGATAAAAAAAAAGTTTAAAATTTTTTTAAGAAGTCGCAGTTTTCCGATTTTCCGACTTTCAAACGCTTTTAACACGCCTTTGTGAATACCCCTAATGAGTGTCAAAGCTAAATAAAGCCTTTTTCAGTGAGGAGCTTAATTTATCCGCTAATAATTAGATGCCAATCACGGCTTCATATCCATTAATATACAAATTGACTCTTTTGCTTGATTAAGTAGCTTATTTATCAAGTTTTAAGCCAAGCACAAAAAGGCACGCTAAAACCCTAAAAGAGGAACAAACCAACAAAAAATTTGAACTAAACTGATCAAGCATTTCTTCGCTATTAAAGCTATTCACCTGACGAATATTGGATTCCTACGTGGAGACGTTTTAAAAACTGCGTGTTTAATCAATCTGTCAGTCAGGTCAGTGACCTTTTCATTTTTTAAGCCTGTGGTCGAAACATGCTTCTTCGGGTATTAATCACTTTAAAGTTTAAACTATGCATCTCGTAAGCTTTCGCCATTTCAAATGCCGTATACACATACATACATACATACGTACATATTTATTGAACAACATTCTTTTAATAACGAAAGGAATGTATTAAGATTTCACTAAGAGCTGAAGACGATATGCCACTTGATTTTTCACGTGAACTTCAACTGGATCACCGTCAATATTGAAACTTTACCGCTTCCAATAAGTTGCTGGTACGCCAAAGTCATTACACCGGGACGTCAAAAGGAATGCGGCGAAGGAATCGTATTACTTATTTCCGATATAACATAAACTTTTATAATTTTTACTGAGAAGACTTCTTCCGACGCTTGAAACTGTGTGTTGTTTAACGTTCGAATCGCTTTTAGAATAGAAAGAGAATGCTGGGAGAGCCACAGCACGTTCTTCGACTTCGTGTTCATGAAAATTACTGGAAGGCCCAAAACTGATAACACGATTAAACGTGTAAGAAAAAGTGTAAGAAATCCACAACTGCAGAAAATACTTTGACACGAAAAGTCGTAAGGCAACTATGTATATGGCAGGCCGTCAAGGCCGGTATTAACAGTGTTCGTTTTGGGCAGTTTTTCTCGCAGCGTCTTAACAGTCTGTCCGTCCGTCCGTTCATCTCATGATTGAGACAAGCTAGACAAGCTCATTGGACACTTTCGAGTAAAACGCGCTGGACCGTCATAAAAAGCCGGTTCTATTTAAGAAGCAATAGAGCAACTAGACACATGAGAGCAATAAACGGTTGGTATGTGAAAATTCGGAGACGCGGTGAGAGCAAAGGGTCAAAAAAGATTAAGTGCTCCTAGAAATATTCTGTTAAAGCTTATTGGTTTATGTTTTGTAGTCAAATTTCCATAATTTTATCTTCTGCAACTTGACTTTTTCTATAAGCAGAACTGAAGCGAACAAATTGTTAAGAAAAATTTTGTTCCGTATTATAGGTGTTTTAACTGTTCATGTTTTGAATGGTAACGGTCTTAGGCGGTTGTGTGATACTGAATGGCAAAACAAGCGGGGTACTGTATGTAGTTAGACAATATGTATGTATGTCTCACAATATCATAGGGGTATTCACAAGGAAGGTGGATTTCTGTCGGAAATTTTCAATTTTAGTTCGTCTCGCACTGAGGAAAAACACCTGGTTGAGGCAATGTGCGCTATACATAGAAAGAAGAGAATTTAAAATTTCTATTGACGTGTTGAAAACGTCAAACAAAAAAATTTGAAAGGAAAAAAAATATCAAAAACATTTACGTTTACAATTTCAACTTAAAATGGATGCTTTTCTTACATACCTTTTTATTTCACCATCTCTAATAAATAAGGGTGTCAGAGTCAACCGAGCCTGACAATACAATACAAACATACTCGACCAAAACATGTTTCACCAAACTTCTTGTTAAATTTAACATCGATTATTACATCGTTATACAAACAGTGGACGTTAACCCTGTAACAGGCCAAATTTAAATGGATTAAAACACAAGTCCAAACAGATTTTTAAGCTTATTTAACATTGAGGAGCTCAAAGAGCTCGCACACTATTATTTTCCTTTATAGAAAAGGCTTTTAAAGCCGTGGTTACACTTATGAATTCAATTGAAATCGATCTTTGGTGAAAATCAGCTATTTTGCATGTGGTCTTTGAGGATCACATTCGGGTTAGAGGGTTAACGTTCCATTTTTTCATAAGAATCATTTAGAGTTCCATTTTTTAATAAGAAGCAGTTTGGGTTCCTTTTTTTCCTACGAATCAGTTCCATTTTTCTACATCATTTTTCATTAAATTGAACGCAAATTGTCGGAAAACAAATATATATTTATTAACTTTGACATTCAATAATAATTAAAATATATCGTTAAATCGCCATTAACTTACTCGTTACTTAACTCGCTGTTAACATGCACCAGATAACAGAACTACCTTTAAGCTTTAGGGATATTATAACTAAGCTTTATGGAATTGGAATACATTGAGGCCTTTTACACTAGGGCAATTATCGCCGGCAATTTTTTCCAAATTCTCTTTTGGAGTTGCCTTCGCTTTTACACGTATAAAAAAGATTGCCGAGCAATTTTCATTTTTTTTGTCTGTTTTTGACGTTTGCCCCGTTCGCGCAGGGTTGAGTTTTGGAATAAATTAAAATAACATAATTAAGTATCCCTGATTTAGGGTTGGTTTTAAGATTAAAAAGATGCGTTCGGGCATATTCCGGTGATTTAATGCTATGTTCTCACTAGGCCGGGTTAGGGTTATCGGCGAAACCCAGGGTTTCAAATGTCAAAACGCATATAAAAAAAATCATCTAACCCGAAAATAAACCCCGGGCTAACATTTAACTCTGAGGTTAGCGCAGAGTTGCATTTGAAAATTTCAGTTACATTTGCTAACACCGAATACAAAAACCGGGTTTATATTTAATACGGCACTGAGAGGGAAGCTTTTCCGTGCAGAAAATGAGAGGTGAAGGATGTGTTTGGATATGTTAATTTTGATCACAGGTCTTGGAACATTTTGTGATGCCGCTTTCATCATTAGCTCCATTAATCTATTTTGGTTCCTGCGGTTATTGCAATGGTCTTCTAATATTATTGCTTCCAATATTCCTTTAGCTTTTTCAGCTTCTTTAAACATTTCTAATAAAGCAAATTCCATTTTTATTTGCAATTTCTCGATGACATAGTATATCAGATATACCTTGCGCGTTTTTTATATTTCAAACTCCCAAGCCGGACATTATCGAATGCATGTAATGAAAAAAGCGGCCATCTTCTAACAAACTTCATTAACAGTTAGGATTAGTAATGCGAGTAGCCGCAGTATGAATTTTCACCACTTCGGAAGTAGTGCAGGAGCAGTCCACTTTCCAGCTGGGTCATATGACTTTAGTAAACCCTAACTCGCTCAAAGCTGATATGAACGCTTTGAGTTAAAGTATCGGGTTAAGAACTTAACCCCTATAGTGAGAACATAGCATAATATAATATATGCACGGATTTTGTTGCATTAGCACAATTAGCTTTTCTATGCATTCGCGCGGCCACTTCCCCGACATTTGAAACTTTAAATTTTATATTTACCGAAAAATCTCAGTTGTTAACACCTCGAAAGTAGAAAGCAAATGAAGCAAACGTCAAAAACCAGCTCGCAGCCAACTTCACATTTGACAAAACGAAAGAGAGCAAAACGGAATTGCCGAGTATGGGCAATTCTGAAACGAGCAAATTTTCTCAACCCCCTCCCCCGCCCCCCCTCACCCGCTCAGCGGTACGCCACAAACGAAAAAAATTCCCGGCGATAATTGCCTAGTGTAAAGGGCCTCATTGGAGTTTCTGTAGTGCTGCCAGCTTAATGCATTTTAGGCCAAGCTTAGCTTTTTATTTCTTACCTTAGCTGGGGGAAAAAGACCCAGCCGGAATTTATTGCATCCATGTCGAAGGTCATCAAAGCATCAGTAGTGACGCGCTCATTTTTAATTATTTTCGTTCGTTTTCATATTGCTTTAAGGGCAATATAATGTGGAGCAATCGGTCATTCGTCAAGATACTCACGCTATTTTTGTATGTTACAAGTTTATATAGAGGTATATTGAACTTTATGTACATACATACACACGGCAGCTTGCGTAGAGGAGTTTCAACTTTTTCCAGTGCTGCCTGACTGAAGGAAAGACACTTCGTCTTATCTGTATTTTATTTGCAGAGACCATATTACTCTTTTTGTTTTTGATACCTATTATTTTTACATTTCAGATATATCGATAATATTTTCGGGGAGTACACTGTATTGTAAACATCGGTCATCGTCTAACAATTTCATTCGAAATAATGGTTAGTAATGGGAGTACTCGGAGGAGACAGTTTCACTACTTCGGCCTTAGTGAGGGAATAGTGAAATTTCCAATCGGGGTAGATAAGGTTTTTGCTACTTTAGATTTTCTAAGCCTGAACAGTAATGCTGAAATTCAATTTGAAGTTTTATAGAAAATTTCTATTAGAAATTCATCACAAGTGCTGCCGAATGAACGATAAGGGATTTTCAGCTGAATATTTAGCCTTTTCTTTAGCTTGTATATATAATTCTTGGCTTTTATTTTAAAATTCGGCGGTCACACGTATGGAAACATGTTGTGAAACAATTTTTAAGTAGAAAAAGACTCGGGAAGTATAGAGACGGCTGTTTGTTGAATGTTCCGAAACATTCTTTGTTTCTATTTCTTTCTCATGCATTCAAATGGGATGTTTTTGAAACATGTTTAATAAGTGTGACCGGCGCGTAAGGAGAAATTATAACTGAGCCATTATTTAAAAGCAAAGTTATAAGCAACGAAATAAAGACTAATATCCTAGACAGACGTACCACATAATCTCGATTGCGTGACATATTTTTTTTAGATTAAATATGGATTTTCCATGGATCAAAGTATGAATTTTTCTATTTCAATCCACCTTTCAGAAGTTTAATTACTTTTATTATCCTACATATTGAGTAAACAGCAATGACGGGAAGAAAAAGAAAACTGAATATATATCGCGCACTAATCACTAAATCGGCACAACTAAAAAATTTTCATTTCTCGGAAAAACGGTCTATAACTCTCGACACCTGTAAAACCAATTTCTTTTCTAAATATATATTATTCTTAATTAACTGCAGAATCAATAAATATCAATGTTAATTTTGCAAGTGTTCCTTTTGCTGCAGTAAAATGTTGGCAAACATGAAAAAAGTGATTGAAAAAATTTTGAATTGTGCCGGTTTAGTGATTAGTGCGCGATATATGCAACATTGGTGGCAGCTGTCAAATGGAATGTAAAGTAATCATATAATGTTTTTTCAATCGAAGAATTTGTTTTAAGTGGATAAATAATGAATTTTTTGAGTTATCCATGTCAAATGTTCACTTTGATTTCATAAAACATAAGATTTAAAAAAAAAATTTGACACATTCAACAGCTGGTTGTTTAATCCTACATTTTTTAATACAACTTTTGTCGTCTGTCAAGATTACAACGTAAAAATGGGTAAAAATTCAAATCCAATATAGGTATATTAATTTTCAAGATGGTAAGTTTCAATTTGAATAAAATAACGATTTTCTTAGTTTAATGTGGGTAATTTCTACATTGTTTGAAGCGCGAAGTAATGTTGAAGCATATTTCCCTTCATATAACAAAGTAAATAGCGTTTGACGAAAAAGCGTTCAATTGCGTTTAGCTATATTCGTCTGTCTACGGTATAAATCGAGCGCCGAAATAAGGCCTAAGTTATAAGCGAGTATCGAGATAAAGCTAAAGCTATAACGGATGAAGCTATAAAAGATGATTTTTGAGTTTTATAGCTCCTTAATTCGGCATTTTATCATAACGGTGTTTTCGGAAGAATTATTTGGCATACCCCAGAGTACACTTTGATGTTAGTTAAGAATACCAAACTTCAACTCATACACAAAACATTTTTTTGTATGAAACCGTATTTGTACCTAATAATTAAGAAATGGATTTGACTCTGAAGGTCGTCAAATTATAAAAATGTTTAACATTTGGTCTCTGAAATAACATGATCTCTGCTCAATCGACGATAAACAGACTGTGATGGGTCTGATTTGTATGGTCGTGCATTTGATATTAATTTCAGGTTCGCCCATATGTCTTAAATAATATTTTATAAATTAATTATAACAAAAATGTCCGGTTGTCAACCTGAATGACATTCAGAAACTCATTAAAGTGATTAACACCATACATACAGAATTTTTCCCCCAGGGCGTGACGACAGTATTCCACCTTCCTTTTGAATACCCCTTATATTTTTAATAAGTAAGTAAAAATATCGATTCCCGGCACAGGCGAAACAGAGTGTAATGTTCGAAGCCTAGCACTGGTTTTTCAAAAAAATCGCATGTTAGCGGCACATTTCATAAAAAGACATACACTCACACAAACACAAGAAAATCCCTCGTAGTATCACAATGGGCCCGTAAACGGCCTAAGTGGTATCCACTCCAACATAAATACATACATACAAGTAAAAATATTTTTGTGAACTCCAAGTTCTAAGTCGGTAATGATACGAGTATATGGAGTACCCAAAATTTTAACACTTTAATCTGTTATTGATTGAAGATTGGAAAAATTACAGGCCGTTACTAAATTTTTTGAATTTTGATACAATTTTGACATGTGTGGAGCATCTTGTCTTGGCTCTAAATGGGTTAATCTGTTTTTAGCTCTTTTCCTCTTTGATCTCATTCTTCAATTTAATTTCGTTCGTGAGAGAAATAAAACGCATTGACGTTTCAAAATTCCTTTCAGTTTAAAGTGCGATTTGCATTTTATGAAATGAAAAACATTTAGTGGTTCACATTGAATTCGAAATTCAAAATTCAAGTGATTTATTATCTTCAAATGGCCGCTGTTGGCCCGTTCGATTGAAGTTACCCAATTTTTCGGCTGCTTGATAATCATCATACGGATCGATATGAATCTCAATGGTGACTTATTGTTTTTTCTTTCAATGTTGTCATGCATAGTCCGACTTTTTTCTGAAGCGCCACTAGATTTCGTCCTTCAAGTTTAATACTTTAAGGGGCCAATCGGCCCCATCAATGGCACAATCAAAGGAACATGCATGTATTTTCTTTTTCTCTCGGAGTATTTTTCGTGCTTTCAACAATTGTCCTAGTTACAGGTCAGGTCTGATAAACAAAAACAGAAAACCGATTTCATGTGTTAATAAAATTTCAAATATTGCCTTTGCAGATTGTTGTTCAAGCCGGATTGTACTTTTCAAGGATCGTACACTTAGTGTTGCTGAGCAAGGTGGAGTTCAGCAAACTGTGTACATTAATGCAGAACCACCACATCAAAAGCTCAACAATGAGCCATCCCGGGAAATAATTGTGGATAAAGCCATCGAACCGGCAAATGTGAATGGCACCACCCAGGGATTAAATATTACCGAGAAATCGTTATTGGACCCCGGCTCAAGTGAACCATTGACAGCGATTCACGTCAGTGAATTCATAACAGATCCAACTGTCCGCGCCACACAAGCCGGCAATCCCAATTATCATGTTATCGATATCTATTATACCATTATGCGGGACGTAATGTCATTCGAATGTTCCGGTCAATTTCTCACGGACTTTTGCCTAAACAAAGGCCGGTGCTTTCGTTATCCGATTGGTAACCATAGCTTCTTTTCATGCGAATGCGCTGACGGCTTCGTCGGCGAACGGTGTGAATCCAAGAGTATTAACAGTAAGGCCGAATGTAGGCAAATTAATGAAATACATATAAACTTTTTTTTTTTTTTGTAAACTTTCAGATGTCTTCGTGCCAGCGGCAAAGATTCACGATACACAAACTCCAAGAGTACTTAGCGCCCGTATCGTTTTCTCGCTGCCGACTCTTGTCACTTTATCGACTATTTATTTGCTAATAGCAGCTTTGATTGTGTTTCGAAATCCAAAAAAAGAAATGTATTGTTTTGAATTGGTTTTTGAGCCCCATTCGACAGTGCAATTGATATCAAAATGATTTCATTTTCGTATTTTCAACGTGTTCAATTTATATTTGACATATTCGGCATTCATAGCCATATTTATAGCATTAGGAATTAGAAAATCTCTGTATTTATTTAAAGGCGCGCCTTTTTCAATTCTCATAAGCATTTTCCCTTATTTGCAGCATTCTAAGCTAAGTCAATGTTTTTCTAATTATCTTCGTCATCAGTTTCGATTTTGATGATTCCTAATAATTCTAGGCTCAAATAAAAGATATGCAAAAGTACGATGAAATTTTTACTTTTTTTGCATGTAGCAGTATGTATGTAGGTGGAGAATACTTAGATTGAGAAAAAAAAATCCCTGCAGTAATGAGCCGTTCAATTTCCTTAGAAGGACTGGCCTTTGACCAGTCCAAATCCTGCCGGTTATATTATATATGGCAGCTCGCTCCATCGAATTCGGCTAGCCGGCGGTCGGTTATAAACGGGTTGGTTTAAGGGTAGTCTGTAAATGACACTTTCATCAACTTAGAAAAATATATGTATAAGAAATTGGTTTTTTATTTCCTTTATTTGACTATCCTAAACCAGACAAAATTACGACAACTTACGAAAAAACTGACTTTACGGTCAGCCGTTTGCGGACTAGTCCCTATACAATGACAGGCCCATGTTAAAAAGGTCAGTTGAATACATTAGAACTGGAACTATGAGGGACTAGTACTGGTAACATGAAGGACTGACCGAAGGCTACACTTGGGTCAGTCCAAATTACTGCAGGGAAGTTACAGTTACAGTAAGACTGACTGAATCAGGCCCATTGTAAATATTCCCGGGGAGTTTTTCCGTGCGGAATTGAAAAAAAAAATCGGCTTCTCTAAGCGCGCTGGAGGAGTGAATATAAAAGGAGCCACGCATTTTGAAAATTTTTAAGCAAAGGTCATCACATTTCTTAGTATACTTCCTTTTTCCGCGGAGAAAAATTTCTGGGGTAAAATCTCACGGGGTATATTCATTTAGAATACCAAAAACGTTCTTCCTAGTTTCTCAAGTTGGAATGCAGTTTGCTGGTAGAATAGCATTAAAGGTTTTTTATGAAATCAAAGATTAATTAAGATAGGTACCCATATATTGTGGATCTTAAAAGGTTGTTACAATGTGGGAAAGTTTATAAGATAAAATGCTTGCAACTTATTATTCAATCGGAGTTGAATTTAAAAGATAAGTTTGTATTAGATAGAATATTTGAAAATCATTTTACATATGGGTGAATCCAGACGTTAGGGACGCTGCTCTCGTACACTTTAAGTTAAGGTTTCAACATGAAAGGATTGTGATAATATAGATTTAGTTGTGGCAGGTTTATCGAAAAAAGGTATACCAATAGGAATTATTTGATATATAAGAACACGCCAGTTGAAAGAGTTGGCATTCCGGACGCTGCCCACTGGACCAGCGGACCCTGTTTGTGGGTCAAAATTAAACAACTTCTGAAGGAGTTAATCAAATTGAATGAAATTTTGACAATATAACTTTAGAGATGTACTTAAGTATTCAGGATTTCAGCTTGATCGGACCATTTTTTCGAGTACGTCCAGTACTAGGGTCTGTTCCTAAATCACAAAAACAGCTCTAAGATCTACATTTTATGAGATATTTTGATGAAATTGAAAATTGAGACTTATTTCTGGAGCCGTAAATATTATTTCTACCAATCCGAAATGTATGCGCGGAGAAGTGCGTTGGGAAAATGCCTCTTACTGCCACAACTCAAAAGAGAATTGGACGAAAGTCGGCATTTGAACTTTTTTCATGCCCATAAATATCCTCTACAAACTCTAAAAGCTAAACTTTATAGCGTATGTACATATTTTCATCAAATTAGGTATTTGAGATTATTTTAAGACCTTTAATGATATGTATATCAGAAAATTAGAAAAGTAGGCTTGGCAAAAGGACTTTTCCAAAAAGTTTTTCTATATACACTAAGTACAATGTCCGGTATTTTTCGAAACTTATTACATATAAACAAGAATTTTGTTCATTTTCTTTATAAAAACCGACCTTTTGCCACGCCCACTTTTCCAGTTTTTGGAAATTTCCTTCAGTGCTCAAAGGTCGACTTGACCTAATGCTTACTGAAAGGGCTGAAACGTTCAATATGCGGAGTTATGCGGGTCTGATTCCTGTAGAGAATTGTCAAAAAATTTCAATAAATTCAACATTTATTTTGTACATAGTGCAGTCTCGGGGAGTCTGCTCCCCAAAGGACCAGAAATAAAAAATTACAGAGAAACATTAGATATTAATTGGTGGATGAAACACAAAAAAATTATGAGTTTGAATCAATAGATCTCTCTCACTAACAGGGGCGCAGCTACCGCCGTATCAGCCGTATCAATTATATAGGGCCCCGAGCTACGGGGGCCCCAACGTGCGTAAGCAAAAATTAATAAAAAATTAAAAACCATAAAGTAAGGGTGTTATAGTCAGGCGAGCCTGGCAATAAAATACCCGACACAGACATACATGTTCAAATAGTTTTTAATATCAAGAAGTGTTTAAGGCCAAAAGGGGCCCCATATACCGACTTTTATTGAAATTTCTTTATGAAAACCGCCCTTTTGCAACGCCCACTTTTTGAACTCTAATCGGAGGCTTAAATATACGCTCAAATTCTAAGTTTCATTGAAATATTTCGAAAAAGTCCGATTTTGAGGCAGTTTTGGGATATTTGTGACAGACCCTAGTACTGGAGGTACCCCTAAAAATGGTCCGATCGGGTCCATTCTCGAACTTGTTCTTTCTCATGTACTTGTAAGTACGCATACAAAATTTCGAGATAGCTCAACTCCTTACATAAGAAAACTTTATACAAACAGACGGACGGACATGTCTAAATCGAATCTCCTGGTGACGCTGATCATTTCTATATACATTTTGTATGGTCTATCTCGACTGGTTCTGGGCGTTACACACAACCACACAAACGCAATATACCCTCGACACAGAGTGTGTCGGGTATAAAAATTTATTTCACAAATGACTGAAGTGAAAAAACGCTTGGTGCGGTCAAAATTTAAGAAAACCCTAACGGTAACCGTGGGCTACGGGATTGAAGATATTTACTTTGACAGGGGAATCCCACTTCAGTTAGCCTTCCAGTTACTACCGTTACTGCTGAAAGTAGTTTTTCAAAATTAAAACTGATAAAAAATTACCTTAGAGCTTCGATTGGACAGAAACGCCTGTCAGATCTCTCAATATTGCCCATAGAAGCAGAAACTTTAGAAAAACTTAAGGCATTATCAGCTTTAAATGATTTAATAAATCCCGACATACTCTGTGTCGAGGGTATATTGCGTTTGTGTGGTTGTGTGTAACACCCAGAACTAGTCGAGATAGACCGTACAAAATATATATAGAAATGATCAGCGTCACCAGGAGATTCGATTTAGACATGTCCGTCCGTCTGTTTGTATAAAGTTTTCTTATGTAAGGAGTTGAGCTATCTCGAAATTTTGTATGCGTACTTACAAGTACATGAGAAAGAACAAGTTCGAGAATGGACCCGATCGGACCATTTTTAGGGGTACCTCCAGTACTAGGGTCTGTTACGATAATCACAAAAATTGCTCTCAGTTCGGAATTTTTCAAGATATATTGATGAAATTTGATATTTGAACATGTTTAAAGGCAAGTAATATGATTTCAAAAAATTTGAAAAGTGGGCGTGGCAGAAGGGCGTTTTTCGAAAATTGTCTCCTGCACCCGAAATTCAAATAGGATTTGAACGAAAGTTGCTTCCTTTGTAGCCATAAATATCCTCCCAAAAAATTTCTTTGATCGGTTCAAAGGGGTGATTTTTATAACGAAATTTAACAAAAGTCGCTCTATTGGTACGGTGACCATCATATCTGTTTTTAGCAGAGGTGTTCTGTTTTTTAGGCGCTTGTTCTGCGTATTTTTTTTAGTGGAAAATATCGAAAATATCCAAATTCGATTGTCTTTATCCTTGGACCGATTGAAAGGTCCGTCCTGTGACAACCTCGTAAAAGATTTAAATAAACTAAGTTGAAGACTAAAAAAAAATATTTTTGTTCTGTTTTTTCAATTTCAATTTATGGTCACCGTATCTATTGGGCCCCTTATGGCCTCAAAAACCTGTTGAATATTCTTTCTTAGTGGTCCAGTTTTTTGGGCGTGGCTTAAAAATTATTCAAACATGGTTGTCTGTGTCGGGTATTGTATTGTCAGGCTCGCCCGACTATAACACCCTTACTAGTTTTATTTAATTTATTTTATTTAACTTATTATTATTGAATCCTATCGCTAAGGACATTTAAGTTTGTAAAAATTTGCAGAAAGTTGTCAATAAATATTCCTTTGACGGCTACGCAAATTTGTTTTTATATGTGAGAAATCTTTACTCTTCCTAGGGCCCCCCAAACAAATTTTGATACAGGGCCCGTCAAGGCACGCTACGCCACTGCTCACCAACAGTAATAACGCCTCCATTTTTATCACCTTAAATAAAAATACATACTTACATAAGTATGTGTATGTAATTAGAAAAAGAGGGATTCTTTATAAAGCTCTTTCCACTCACTCAAAAGTTGTTCCTGCCTTAATATGAACAAATACCTGCATTTTCTCGAAAAAAAAATTAGATGAATGATCAATTTTTCTGCAAATTTTAGCTTCATCATGTTATTATTTAAATTAAAGTGATGGTCTTTTGATTTAAAAGCGCTTGTGCCGATATCGATCAAGACATAAAAATCGACAAATGAAAAACTCCTCAATGCAGGAAAATCTGTATCAATGTATGATGCAAAAAGAGTGAAACGTTTTTAAAAGAAATTCTTTTTATATTTAGTTCTCTTCTAATTTTACCTTTCTTGTCGATTGCAAAAAATATGAATCATTAAATTAAGAATGGCCACCGCACGGTTAAATCATGAGGGCAAGCTATTTTAATGATTTCCATATGACCCCCACGCTTCCATTACAACTCCCAACTCCTTCTGGCGGCCGATATCAGTTAAAAAGACCAAAGCGATAGCGTTAACGTGGAACCACTTCATCACTCAAACTCCGCGCTTAATATTGTTTTTGTACATTGCCCTATTCCTTTCAATAGTATATAATTAACTCTACATATGTACAGGGAATGTATCGAGCCTTGCCACTATATAAAAGTAGATGCAACTTTGGCGATTGAAGTGAGTAAATGACAAACAGCTACGGTTATATAGGAGTGCATCCTTTTCCACGCGGACGTTTGTGCGTATGCCTACATGAGAGTATTCATCTTTTGATTGCATTTATGCGTATTCCATTGTGAATGTGTATGTATGGCTTTACAATGCCAGAGTGTTCTGATAAGCGTATTATTGTATGTGCGAATCATTAAAAGTGCGTTCTCATACATGTGTGTGCGTGTGTGTGTCTTTCATCTATGTGCACTCAAAGCGTCCTTTATTTACCCCAAAACGTAAGTATATAGAGCTTTGTTTGTATTTAATACATATATTCATATATTTATATATATATATATATATATATATATTCGTATAATAAACAACATGTATGTATGTATGTATATGTGTACACATATTATCATTCAATGGTCCCATGAACATTCTTGCACCTACTGAGCTGTTCCGTATATTGTGACCTCCTACTTTTTCAGTTGGGTCCTCTATGATTTACCTCGTAGCTTTTCGAAAATAACAAAATGTTTTGGGTTATCCCAGCCATCATCTTATGCATTCTTAGCCTACCTACATATTTTCCTTTCCATCGCATCAAAAATTCTTGCAAGCTTTTCAAATCTCTTCGAAACAAACTTTCTGAAATCACACCGAGGCAGCCCAATCTCTCGACGTTAGGGTGGCTGCTTTCAAGAAGCTGTTGCCCCCCCATAGCCCCATTTCAGGCTCTTCGAATTGCATCCACAAGTGCCTGTGGGTTCAGCCTTGATGTCCGAATTTCATATTCCAAAATTAAGCAGGATTTTCTTTCAATTCATTTCGAGTTCCTCAATTTTCTTAAGTCCTTGCAGCAAGAAATTGCAAAAACAATATCTTTCGACCTGCCCAAGCAAATAACTATACATGCATACATATACATTCGTAAATGCGTACACACATGTATCCAAACAAACGTACATACATTCTCAAATAAATATATCTATTGTATTCCATTGTATGTACATACAGGAGGGAGGGTAAGGTTAGATTGAACATGTTTGCTCTTGTGTTTTATTAAACTGTACTGTCGATTGGGTACGTAATATTCATTGTAAAGTCCTGAATGATGTACATAAATAGCGAAAATTGATTATTTTAAATATAATATCAGTAATTTCTTATGCTTAACGTCAACTCATTTTTAGTGCATGCTTATATACAATTATATGGATGTGTGTATCTATGTAGATCAACAATTATATTAAGACTATCCACACGTCAAAAATCTTAAAATTCATTTTCTGCCATTTGAAATTGTTGCTGCTACTGGGGAGCATTGGTTATGAAGCTATAAAAATACGATTCTAATAGACATTTAAAATACATATAGCACACCCTCTTCTAAGGAGACACAACTCGAAATATCTAATTTTTCCGAAAACGCAAAAAACAAAATGCGTGGCAGTGTCAATCAAAGCAAGAAGAAAGGCACTGACGGAGTTTTCAGGCTTTTTATAATAACAAAAACGGGATAGAATTTTTTGTGCTTGTAGAGAGGTGAACTATGATCATGTTCCATATGTTAACTCAAAATTGACGATTTTGATTTTGAAGCCGCCCCATAATATTTCAATTTTTATGAAGGCATTTTTATTGAGGCTGGTTGGAGGGGGCGGGATTTCCTGCATTGTGTCGCCATCGGGCTCCGGGCGCCGAAAAGTCTCGCTACGCCACTGCAGTTGATCGTATCAATGTAATGCAAATTTTGTTCTGATTCCCAAGTTAATTAGCTGGTCATTTTGTTAAGTTCTAAATAAATTGTAAAAAAAAACCAAAAACTTTCTTTTCACAACACTGTGCAACACATAAAATGTTGTCAAAATTTTACTGCAGTTTCTAAAAGTGCTCGATGAGTATAGGAACTCCCTATACTTGGTTTTGTTAGATTGTATCAATTTATTTTTTAAATCGATCTCAAAAAGTGTGGCCGAGAATTAAGCTGCGCACTTAAATATGGCTATATCTCGTAACGCTTTGAATATTTCTCTTTCCTATCTATGAGAAAGTTCTAGCCCTGGACTTATTTAATATAGTTGTAGTGCTAACTGACCCGACATAACTACGCTTAGTAGCTACAAATTGCAAAAATCTCAAAAATTTTCCGAGTTTTACAACTCTTTTCAAATTTTGGGGCCCATAGCTTCCAAGCCAATGGGAATATTTTAAAAATTGTTTTAATCAAATATAAAACAATTATTACTTTACAACTTCTTTAAGTACAAGAACTCTATCTGAGCCCTCCTTAAAACCGTTTTTCCACTTCAAACCGGATCAATTTTTTACCAAAAATCAGACGAAAAAACTCAAAATTACCCTTTGAGTATGCACGAAATTTTTCAATCCAACGCAAATGGTTCAGAACCGTGAAAATAATTTCTAATCAGTGCTGCATTGTTTTTTTTTTTTTTTGTGGAAAATCTGCTTAGGATAAAAATCCCTAAAAATTTCGAGGCAAGCTAAAAACAACAGCCATTATAACCGAATGGAAGGAAATATTTTATTTCGAGTTAGAAAAGGTTCCAATTTAATAAAGCTTGACAAGATGATGAAAGTTGGTATTCTTGTATTTTTTATACTCTTAAATATCTCGGATTGACAATCTTTTCCAGATGATTCATGATAGAAGTGGAATTAATAATGATAGCAAATGAAAAGTTTGTAGAAATAGCCTCACCTTGTCTGAGTATAAAGTACCTCATGCCGAGGGAGGTTTTACGCAAAATAACACTTTCAGAAAAATCAATGTATGTATGTATCTTTGAAAGTGTTAAACATTATGCAGATGGAAAACCCCCATTTTTATCGATAACAAATATCGCCTCATTCTCTTTTTTGCCACTGAAAAATTTTGCTTACATACTTCCCACTTTCCGCTTTATCTTAAGCAGTTTAATATTTAATTTTCCTGTTTGTAGCAAACTCTTAACCTTCGATATTTAAAAAGTCTTGAAATGTTAACTGACCTAAAAAACTCCATTATTGTAGGTACCTGAAAATAGCAAACATTAAAAAAATTTCAGAATTTTAAAAATCTCTTTTTAACATTTCTGGCCCATAGCTCCAAAACCGTTACGAATGTGTTTTTGAAAATTTCTTTTAAATTAAGAAGAAATAAAACTGAACAATTCTTTTGAGCATACTAATTCCATCCGAGCGCTCTTGGATACACAGAAAAACTGGGAACGAAATATTCCTCTTAGTGCCGATTGTTAAACTCGAATCATTGGCTTTCTAATCGCCACAATTAAAAACAAGAAAATTTCCGAGAAATTCGTAATATTGAATTTCAAACAATAAATAAAAAATAATAAATAAATAAAAATTCAAACAAAGTTTTATTTGCTTGGTTTGTTATGTACATACATATATTAAATGCTGAAGATATTAACACTTCACAAAACTTTGCTTGAGATTTTTGTAATATCAAACAATGAAAGTATTGGCGCATAAACTCCTAGAGTAATCTTATGCTATGTTCTCACTAGGCGGGGTTAGGGTTATCGGCGAAACCCAGGGTTTCAAATGTCAAAACGCATATAAAAAAAAATCATCTAACCCGAAAATAAACCCCGGGTTAACATTTAACTCTGAGGTTAGCGCAGAGTTGCATTTGAAAATTTCAGTTACATTTGCTAACACCGAATACAAAAACCGGGTTTATATTTAATACGGCACTGACAGGGAAGCTTTCCCGTGCAGCAAATGAGAGGTGAAGGATGTGTTTGGATATGTTAATTTTGATCACAGGTCTTGGAACATTTTGTGATGCCGCTTTCATCATTAGCTCCATTAATCTATTTTGGTTCCTGCGGTTATTGCAATGGTCTTCTAATATTATTGCTTCCAATATTCCTTTGGCTTTTTCAGCTTCTTTAAACATTTCTAATAAAGCAAATTCCATTTTTATTTGCAATTTCTCGATGATATAGTATATCAGATATACCTTGCGCAATTTTTATATTTCAAACTCCCAAGCCGGACATTATCGCATGCATGTAATGAAAACAGCGGCCATCTTCTAACAAACTTCATTAACAGTTAGGATTAGTAACTTTCCGGCTGGGTCATATGACTTTAGTAAACCCTAACTCGCTCAAAGCTGATATGAACGCTTTGAGTTAAAGTATCGGGTTAAGAACTTAACCCCTATAGTGAGAACATAGCATTAGAGTACTCCCAAAAGGGAGTACTTGTACTCTTGAAGTGCTACAGCTCGTAAACGGTATCTATCACTAGAAGAGTTTAGTCTGAAAAACAAAAAATTGTTCTCTTGACTCGACCTATCGATGGTTTGATTTCTTACAAAAGTTTTTGGGACACCCTGTATATGTATATTATTTATAGAGTCCAAATTTCATTTTGGAATATGTAGGCGAGGCTCTGAGTTGGAAAAGCAGGTATAATTGTACATTTTTCGGCCCTTTTTCACATAAAAAGTACATTAGGTTAGAGTTCATGTACTTAAAGAAGTTGTAAAGTAATAATTTTTTTATATGTGATCAAAACAATTTTTAAAATATTCCTATTGGCTTTGAAGCTATGGACCACAAAACTTGAAAAGAGTTGTAAAAAACGTAAAATTTTTGAGATTTTTGCAATTTGTAGCTACTAGGCGGAGCTATGTCGGGTCAGTTAGTACTACAACTATATTTAATGAGTCCAGGGCTAGAACTTTCTCATAGATAGAAAAGAGAAATATTGCACTCGTTACGAGATATAGCCATAAGTAAGAACGCAGCTTAATTCTCGGCCCCACTTTTTGAGATCGATTTAAAAAATTGATTGATACAATCTGACTAAACCAAGTATAAGGCATTACTATATTCACCGACTACTTTTAGAAAAAGCAGTCAAAATTTTGTGCACACGCGATGACCTTAAAAAATGTGTCGCAGTGTAATTTAAGCGTTGTTCGCTCAGTTCGTCCTGCGTCGTCACCTGCTCCTGTGTATGCTCTCATTACAATTCAAATACAGATTAAATAAATTATGTATTTTTTACATTGTGATATTTAATTACTTGATATTTCCGCCTTAGGTGAAGATTTAGAGTCAAGCGCGAAGAATAATTTTTCTCAAACAGCGAGCAGGTGTGTCTGTCTTGTAGTCTTTGCATTCTGGCATCCCAAAAAATGCACAGGTGAGTCCGCAAACTCCTTTTTTTGTTTATACAGTCGAATTTTAATTCGATTTCGAAACTCGAGGGACTCTTAAAATATTACGATTTATGGAAGGTTTGAATTAACCAGAGTCGACTGTATATTTTTTTCCAGATGTCGGAGATATCTGGGGAAAAATTCATTTAGAAACAAGAAATTTTAGAGAAAACAAGCTGCCAGCCAGTTATAATAGCTTCCCCCTCACGGTGGTCCTTGACGGATTTTAACCGTGAGATCCTTGCACCTCCATTTTTTTTTTTTTTTGGATATGGTCGAGGACTACTTCCTGAACAAATTCTCATAGAGCAAAAAATCGAAACATGTAATTTTTTTTTCGATTTTTTCTATCTTATACAAAAAATTCATTATTTTTCATCAGTTTCGAAATTAATTTGACGAAAAATATTTTGGTTCACACACAATATGAAGATTTTATATATACATTATTCAAAAAAATAACATTTTTCCATTATAAAAATTTTTTTTTACACTATATTAAACCATATTCTACCATTGTTCGATTTATCGAACCGTAATTTTTATTCCATTTTTTAATATTCCTGCTTAGTGTGTAGCAATAGTACTTAAGAATGAATGGGTTTTGAAATAGGAATTTTAGGATACTTATTTCATAAGGAAATATAACTTGTTATTTAGGGACCTTCCCCTCCCTCCCCTAAATGGATAAATAGAAATTAAATTTCATAACTCAGCTTGCAGAAAAAAGATGCCGGTAGAATATGAAGTAAGTAAAAATTATTTTAAATTCAGTATATATCAGATGTTCTACGAATTATACTCGCAGACTGCTCTCAGTAAAATTTTTCCATAATCAGGATTATTTTGTGACCCCTTATACTTAGCAAAGGTCGCAGAAAAATCGTAATGAATGGCTTCCATAGCTCGCCCACTTATGTTGCATACAAAATTCTTTTACATGTTTATAATCCTATATTACTTAACAATATTTTACAGCTTTATCCTTTGAAAGAAGGACTACCGTGGGTAATTTCTCGTTGAACGTGACAGCGCTCTGCACTTTCATTCAAATCCATGCAGTTTTTTTCTATGTAAAAGAATTTTGTATGCAACATAAGTGGGCGAGCTATGGAAACCGTTCATTACGATTTTTCTGCGACCTTTGCTAAGTATACTCATATTCTACCGGGAACTTTTTTCTGCAAGCTGAGTTATGAAATTTAAGTTCTATTTATCCATATAGGGGAGGCAGGGGAAGGTCCCAAAATGACAATTTATATTTCCTTATGAAATAATTATCCTAAAATTCCTATTTCAAACCCCATTCATCTTTAAGTACTATTGCTACATACTAAGCAGGAATATTAGAAAATGGCATAAAAATTACTGTTCGATAAATCGAACAATGGTAGAATATGCGTTAATATAGTGTAAGTGAATTTTTTTATAATAAAAAAATGTTATTTTTTAAAATAATATGTATATAAAATCTTCATTATGTGTGTTCGTGTTCGCCGCCGCAACTACGCAGCCGACCTTTAAAGCGCGGCGAATTAGTAAAATCTCTTTTTTTCTTGGTACAACTTAAAGTTCGAGCTCGAGCGAGCTCTGGCCTCTAAACGTGCGACATTCGAAAAAGTAAGATCGCCCTGACCGTTTGTGCGCGCACCATCGCCCTCCGAAACAATAAGTTAAAATAAAACCAAGCAAAAAAAAATCTAAATCGAAAATTAATGAACTAAAAATAAGAAAAGAAAAAATCTAAATCGAAAATTAATGAACTAAAACTAAGAAAAAGAGAAAAGAACTCAAGTGCATTAACGTGACTTACAAAAAAAAAAAAAAAAACCCACCGCCAAGAAGGCAAATTTGTTTAAGTTTTTTTTAAATTAATTTTTATATCTATATACGCCAAGGCAGATTTTTTTTCAATTCACCAAAACCTCACACACCCGCGTCGCGTAAACAAAAAAAAGGGGAAAAACAAAATATAACTCTACGCGCTCGGCAGCCTCCAACCAAAAAAAACCACCGCAGCGGAAGATCAGGTACGTCAACTCAATCTCTTGCCCCTCACATTAACATTTGGCGATCCCGTGCCAGGAGCCTGGAAACAGGTTCTGGAGGACCAATCCTTGCAAGGAAGAATCGAGAAAATAGGCCACGAGTGTGTCACCCTTTACTGCTATTTGCCCTTCAGAAAGGTCAGGGCAGCACGATCCAGGCACGTGACACACAGCACCGTTTCGACTCATCCTTTCCCTTCATATTCGTATCACCTATCTCGCTCGCACATCCGTGTCGCCTTTGGTGGTGGTTTTTTGTGCACAACGAATATCGCAAACCAACAGCCATATAACGGGTCTGCCAGCCGCGTTAGATTTCTCGTTCCCTTTTTTTGCGAACGAACACAGCCAGCATCAAGGCCTTGCGGTTGTTTTTTTTCCTTTTTTTGTTTCATTGCTTTGCTTTGCAATAGCGCCTGTACTTCTATTCAAACTTCGTACGGGACAATTGTTGAGCTGGTCAGTTGCCACGCAGTGTGTCGCATCGAACATCAAACGTGATCGAGTGGAATTTGTGCGGCCGAACTTGCCACAGCTATTGGAATCGCGGTTCGCCTGCAACCACACACACGCACAAGCTCTCTTTTTTTACGCTTTTCGCCGCAGTGACAAGGCAACTGAAAGCGTCGCTTTGAAGCTCGGTCGTTCGGTCGTTCTGTCGATCGCTATTGAAAGTCTCACTTTTCCTCTGCTGCTTGTGCGCTGCTTACGCGCAGTCTGTGCTCTGCCCGTGCGTATGAGAAAATTGGCTTAGACAGCGTGCATGAAATTCTGCGACAGTGGGCAAACATTAGAAAAAAAATCATTCGAATTTGTCTCTTGGCGTATTGCTTTTCTTAAATTGGAATTGCTGATTTTTACTGATATTTTGAAAGATTGGAATTTGATTTTAATAAAATTTATTAATTCGTTTGGATTTTTTAATATTGAATCTGGGGTTGCAGGAATTTGTGGGGTGTTGCGAAAATAAAGGTCTGGAACTGAAGTGCGCTACCGTCGGCATCGTTCGCACTGTATTGTCAACATAAATTTATATTGCAGCGCAGGAATTTAGAACGATTCGCTGCCACGGCTGCAAATTTATTATTTTTTTTTTTTTTTGCGAAGCATTTTCCACACGTCCGTTTGCGACGGACTTGAAGGGTGCTCGTACGCCTTCGATCATCATAGTGCCCTACGACCGGTATTTTCCGCACCTGACAACGCTTAGCTTATCCATCGTCACATCGATAATTTTGCGTTTGGCAAAATTAAATTTAAGCGTGGGCGAGTATATTCGTTAATTTGCTGAGATATTACTAAATAATTTTTATCTTTATTCCGGAAGCACGGCACCTGATTTTGTGACGCAATTTCATCAAAGTTGCCGACATGTCTTTTGATTTGAAATTCAACGATGCGGTACAGCAGCTTAAGAGCTACTGCGATATTATCATGCAGTCTGACCCCTTGAATCAAACAGAGTCACTCCTCGAGATTAAATTTGAGGAAATTCAGGATTGCTGGAAGCGGGTTCAAGAGACTTACGACGCGGCCCGCTCAAACGACGCATGGCATGATGAAGTTGCCGCTCTGGCTCAAGGGACGTATAATGAATGTCGCGACCTCCAAGTTATCGTGCGCGCTCAGCTGAAGGATCTGCTACGGATGCATTCTCACTCCCATCCACCACTATCCAGCACAAGGACGTCTCCCCCATCTGCTGAGATGCCGCCAGAAGATCATTTTATTCGAGTGCCCCCGTGTGACGTTGCAAATTTTTCCGGAGGATACAACGAGTGGCCAGCATTTCGTGACATGTTTACGGCCGTGTACATCAACAACCCGAGACTGCCACCTGTACAAAAGCTGTATTATTTGCACAATAAAACGACAGGCGCCGCCGGAGCGATTGTCAAAGGATACCCCCTGTGTGGATCGAATTTTTCGCACGCCTGGGAGGCTCTCCAAGCGCGGTACGAGAACAAGCGCATTTTAATCGATCACCAATTGAAGACCTTGTTCGATCTGCCAGCGATTGAAGACGAGACCAGCGAAGGAATTTTGAAAATTCAGACGACAGTCAACGATTGTATCACCATGATGAGAAGCCAAGGAGTGGTCGATTTTTGGGATGCCATGCTCGTTCATTTTTGCTCCAGCCGCCTGCCAGCCGCTACGATCGCACATTGGGAGCAGTCACTCTCATCGCATCGAGAGCTGCCGACTTGGAAACAGATGAACGAATTTCTCAGCAACCGCTATGAGGTCGTCGAACGCCTTTCAAGCTTCACGAAGGTGAAAGCGCCGGTTCTATCTGCAAACCAATCAACTTCATCGACCAACGTTTTCCACACTCAGGATCAGACTCCAGGGTCGTGCCCCTTGTGCAACGGAAACCATCCCTTACGCCAATGCGCCCAATTTTTGAAGATGCCAGTCGCCGGAGCGATTTAAACTTGTTACGAAATCGAAGCGCTGCCTCAACTGTCTCGCTATCAATCACCAACGGTCCAAATGCCCCAGTACACACAACTGTGCGAAGTGCCAACAGCGACATCACACTTTGTTGCATTTTGCGAGCGCGGCTGCAACAACGGACACGAAAGCCTCTACCCCCTCTTTGACATCTCTTCCGGAGATGGGCCCGTCTCCGACGAGCCAACCGCCGCATTTCCATGCGCAACCAGAGGCCTCGAGCTCCGTGAGCATCCCCTCCACGTCTCAGACACACGCACACGTCTCCATCAGTCAGACACAGGTGCTTTTGCCAACGGCCATCGCGCAGATCCTACATAATGGAGAACGATTCCTAGTCCGGGCGCTTTTAGACCAAGGTTCGCAGAGAACATTTTTAACGGAACGCATGCAGCTGCAGTTGAATTTGCCGACGACTCATAAAATCTGCAACGTATCCGGCATGGGTGGCCAATGCACCCAAATCGCGAAAAAGGAATGCACCATCACGCTCGCATCGCCTCGTTCTTCGTTCGAGGAAGACATCGACGCCGTGGTGTTGCCGAAATTGACCAATTGGCTTCCGGCCAAAAGGGTCTCCAATTTGGATCCCCACGAGATCTCATCGTTGGAGCTCGCCGATCCCCGGTTTATGAATCCAGCCCGCATCGATATGGTCATCGGGTCTGATATCATGCCGAAATTATTGCGGCCGGGCGTCAAGATGAATGTCGGAGGAAGCCTTATTGCCCAGAATTCTGTTTTCGGTTGGTATTTGAGTGGGCCGATCGCCAGCGAAACCACCGACGCGTTTACGACGCAAGTCTCCTCCGGAGATCCCCACGAGTCACTCCACGAGTTACTCAAATCGTTTTGGGAGCAGGAAGAAATCACGACCTCCCCTCCTCTTCTTCCAGAAGACATCTATTGTGAAGAATTTTACACTCAAACCACCATTAGGAATTCGGATGGTAGATACGTCGTGCGTCTACCATTTAAGGATGAATTCTCCAAAGCCGCTCTTCGCTTGGGCTCGTCACGATTTGGAGCGCTGACGCAGTATAGGAGCCTGGAGAGAAGGCTCGCAAAGCAGCCACTTATGCGCGACACCTATAATTCCGTTCTGTCCGAGTATCTCACATACGATCATATGGGACCATGCCCTGATTTCGAGATCACACGAGAAAATAATTTCCGTTCGTTCTATCTACCGCACCATGCGGTGATGAAGCCTGAGAGCACCTCCACCAAGGTACGAGTCGTTTTCAACGCGTCGCAGAAAACATCTTCCGCCCTGTCGCTGAATGATATACTTCACGTGGGACCGGTGTTGCAATCAGACCTAGTCATCCTCTTGCTCAATTGGCGGCTCTACCGTTTCGTCTTCAATGGGGACATTGAAAAGATGTACCGACAGATTCGAGTGCATGAAGAGGATCGGGCATTCCAGCGCATCTTATTCCGCGAAAATGAGACGGCGCCGATCCGGGACTATGAGCTGAAAACGGTCACATTTGGCGTCAACTGTGCTCCATTTTTAGCCATTCGCAACGCTCCATCAGCTGGCCAACGACTCCATTGAAGATGCTCCACAGGCAGCCTTCATTTTGAAAAACGAAACCTATGTCGATGATGTCCTGGCCGGCGGACATACGCTGGAAGAAGTCTGTGTGGCAAGGAGCAGCTCATACGTACGCTCGGATCCGCCGGATTTCCATTGAGGAAAATAACTGCGAATCATCCAACGTTATTGGAAGACGTCGCCCCCTCGCATCTTCTCGACGCCGAGTTTTTGAAGATCAGATCTGCCAGTGATGCAAAAATGTTAGGAATTCGATGGAATGCTGTCACGGATTGTTTCTCCTACAAGTTAAGTACTCATTCCGCCGCGAAGTCCACCACCAAACGCCAGATCCTATCCGAATCGCGAAATTGTTTGATCCAGCGGGATGGCTGACTCCGATCATCATTCGAGCCAAGGTTCTGATGCAACAACTGTGGCTCGAAGGCACTGACTGGGATCAACGAGCTTCAAATGAAGCTTTGGAGCGCTGGCATGCCTTTGTAACTGATTTGCCATTTATCGAGCAAATCCTAATTCCGAGATGGGTCCATTACGACCCCACCGCCTCCGTTCAACTTCACGGATTCTGCGATGCTTCGGAGCGAGCATATTGTGCAGCCCTTTATCTTCGCATCGAGAGCCACAATCAAGTCTACGCCCACTTGCTTACGGCGAAATCCAAAGTGGCGCCGCTTCAGACTGTCAGCTTGCCGCGCCTCGAGCTCTGTGCCGCAGTTCTGCTTTCCAAGCTGATCAAAGCGGTCAAAGCTCAACTACATATTCATGAACATCAAACAGTTTTATGGACTGATGCCTCGATCGTGTTGGCTTGGCTGAAGCGCCCTCCAAATGCATGGAAAACTTACGTCGCGAACCGAATTTCCCAAATTCTGACCAATATTGGGAGTACTCCATGGCACCATGTTCGATCGCGGGAAAATCCGGCTGACCTGGGAACGCGCGGGATGCTAGCGCAAGATCTACATGAGAATATGCTCTGGTGGCATGGACCGTCCTGGCTTGTGGAGCCACCCGCAAAATGGCCCCAAATTGAGGCGCCACCAGCCTCCATTATCGAAGAACGAAAAACGATCGCCTTCACTACCATCACCGAGACTGAGGATCTCCTAGCCAGATTCTCATCTTACGACCGAGCTTTGAGAGTACTCGGATTTGTACTGCGATTTTACAAGCAAGCGCGAAGAGAGCTCGCGCCGAGGCCGACCACACTCATACTTTCACAAGACGAACTGACGGTTGCGAGAAATCGTCTAATTTTGTTTTCGCAAACATTTCACTATCCACTCGAATATCAGGACCTGAGCGAAGGAAAGCCGCTCGGGAAAAAGAGCGAACTGTTACCCTTGAACCCCATGCTCGATGACGATGGACTTTTGCGCGTCAATGGCCGATTGATACATGCAGATCTTACACCCGATGAGAGATATCCGATCATCATACCGGCTGCGTCAACGTTCTGCCGCCTTTATCTGGATTTCGTCCACAAAACACTCCTGCATGGCGGTGCGCAACTCATGTTCCGCATGGTTCGACAAAACTTCTACATCGCACGTTTGAAACGGAAAATCAAGAGCTGTATCACCCGGTGTCATATATGCACGATCCATAAGCAACGATTAAAAACCCAGATGATGGCCGCACTACCAGCTGAGAGATCGACGTTGTCGCTACCATTTACGCATACCGGTGTCGATTTCGCCGGACCATTCGACATCAAGACCTCTGCTCTTCGGACCGCACCATATCTAAAAGGTTATGTCAGCGTTTTCGTGTGTTTCGCCACCAAGGCGGTGCACCTCGAATTATGTTCAGAATTATCCACGATGTCTTTCCGAGCCGCGTTCGATCGATTCGTCGGACGGCGAGGCCTGCCAAAACGGGTTTTTTCCGACAACGGTCGAAATTTCATTGGGGCTAAAAACGCTCTGGATGTTGAATTTGCAAGTTTTCTTTCGAACGCTGCTGACGACCTTCAACAGAAATATTCACTGCACGGCTTCGAATGGCATATGATCCCGCCCCACGCGCCTCACATGGGTGGACTATGGGAAGCGGCGGTCAAGAGCTTCAAGCTTCATTTTGTGAAAGTTGCCGGGCCACATAAGTTCTCGTTCGAGGAATTCGCCACCCTGCTGGCCCGCATAGAGGGGGTTTTAAATTCGCGTCCCCTCACTCCGATGTCCGATGATCCTTCGGATCTGCTGGCATTGACGCCCGGTCACTTCCTTCGAGGAGCCCCTCTCACCGCCTGGCCCGAAGAACCTCAAGCAGACTTGCCGCTCACTACGAGATGGGAAAAGGTGAAAATTCTTCATCATCGCTTCGCCCAACGTTGGAAGTCAGAATATCTCTTGAGTCTCCACAAAAGGGATAAATGGAAGGTACCACAACCAAATATGAAGGTCGATGATTTTGTCGTCGTCATGGATGCTCAATTGCCCCCGTTTGAATGGAGAAAAGGGAGAGTCATTCAAGTGCATCCTGGAGATGATGGCCTCGTACGCATCGTCGAGGTAAAGACACAGTTCGGCGTCGTCACAAGACCTATCACGAAACTCTGCCTGCTTCCTGTAGACCTTTCCGAAGCTTTATGACTAATATTCGTCATCCAATCGCAACACCCCCTCCTCCCCCTCTCTTTGTATATCACGATTTGTCCGCTCATGAAGATCTCTTATTCGTTTCAGACATACATCATGGAGCACCAACGGCAATGCGTGATATGTGGCCGCAATCACGGGCTCGCCCGCTGTCGGCGCTTTCGGCGCTGGACCACGGCAAGGCGTCTGCTCGCAGTCCAGCAGAATAAATGCTGCTTCTCCTGCCTGTCGTCGCGCCATCTGAGGAGAGAGTGTGCGGCGCGGCAAAATTGCAAGGTCTGTGGGGAGCGCCACCACACTCTCATCCACCAACAGGCCCGGTCCGTCTCGCCCGATGATTCCGGTCCGTGGCGTCCTAGGGAGGCCCGAGAGCCCAATGCGTATGGGGCACGATCTGCTCGGCGCCGCTCCCGACGTCGTTCCCACTCTACACGCCGCCGTTCTCGAGAGCGCAGCCCGGAGAGCCCCCGCCGCCGATCGCCCGCCGGAGCGCAACGAGGGGGACCGCGACGCCGCCACTTGCGTAACCGTCCACGCCGGCCAGCCTCACTTCCCCGACAGCAAGCCCGAGCTCAAACCGCCATCGCTCGTCACCATCCTCCTGTATTGCAGGGCCGGGGCCCGAGCGTCATCGCCCTCTCACCAGGGGAACTGCTCGCGGGGGCGTTGTCCCGGCAGAGACCTCGAGTCCGTTTCGCCCCTTCCCCCTTCCGCCGTTCGCCCTCGACGCTTTCCACATCGAGTGGAGGTCACGCCGGATATCCGGTCCGGGCCATTGACCGCGAGAGGGTGCGGGAGGCGCTGCGAGAGGTCCAGGAGTTCTTGCTGCAGAGGGAAAGGTAAGCAGGGAATTATGGTTGCGTAGCGCAAGGCGGGCAGTATGTTCGTGTTCGCCGCCGCAACTACGCAGCCGACCCTTTAAAGCGCGGCGAATTAGTAAAATCTCTTTTTTTCTTGGTACAACTTAAAGTTCGAGCTCGAGCGAGCTCTGGCCTCTAAACGTGCGACATTCGAAAAAGTAAGATCGCCCTGACCGTTTGTGCGCGCACCATCGCCCTCCGAAACAATAAGTTAAAACAAAACCAACAAAAAAAAATCTAAATCGAAAATTAATGAACTAAAAATAAGAAAAGAAAAAATCTAAATCGAAAATTAATGAACTAAAACTAAGAAAAAGAGAAAAGAACTCAAGTGCATTAACGTGACTTACAAAAAAAAAAAAAAAAAACCCACCGCCAAGAAGGCAAATTTGTTTAAGTTTTTTTTTTAAATTAATTTTTATATACATATACGCCAAGAAGGCAGATTTTTTTCCAATTCACCAAAACCTCACACAACCGCGTCGCGTAAACAAAAAAAAAAGGAAAAACAAATTATAACTCTACGTGCTCGGCAGCCTCCAACCAAAAAAAAACCACCGCAGCGGAAGATCAGGTACGTCAACTCAATCTCTTGCCCCTCACATTAACAATGTGTGTGAACCAAAGTATTTTTGTCAAATTAATTTCGAAAGTGATGAAAAATAATGAATATTTTGTATAAGATAGAAAAAATCGAAAAAAAAGTTTCCATGTTTCGATTTTTTGCTCTATGAGAATTTGTTCAGGAAGTAGTCCTCGACCATATCCAAAAAAAAAAAAAAAAATTGGAGGTGCAAGGATCTCACGGTTAAAATCCGTCGGGGACCACCGTGCCCTGGGTGAAAGAATGTTATTGAAAATATCTTTACAAGATTCCTTCGAGTGCGATTTCGAAAGTCTTCCTTTTTTTGCATAAAAATTTTGTTTGAAAGCTTGAAGCCCCTATAAGATTCTATAATATTATTTAAATGTTGTTTTATAATTTAAAAGAAAAACAATCGGAAATTCACGGACAAAACAGAAACAAAACTCATCAGACTTTTCCAATCGAACATGCAACCACAAGATCTTTTAACTAGTGTCCGACCGAAGGTTCGGCTTCGGCTTCGGTAATCGGCATAATCGGCCAATTCTTAATCTTCGGCTTCGGCTTCGGCTGGAAAAAGCCGAATATTTCAGCCGAATATTTTTGCATTTTAATGGAAGTAAAAAAGTCACGATAGATTTTCAATTGCTTCATTGAGACCTTTTACACTAGTGAATTATTGCTGTAAATTCTCACTTTGTGGGCGACTAAAGCGAAAGAATTTAGAGAAAATTTGAGCGGTTTTTTTTGTGCTTGTCAAATGAATAAAGACTGATTTTGTGTCCTTACTGTAAAATGTTTTGCATTCGGCTTCGGCCTTCGGTCTTCGGCCGAAGTCTTCAACTCTGCCGATTGTTCGGCTTCGGCTTCGGCTAAAAATCCACCTTCGGTCGGACACTACTTTTAACCACTTTCCCTATATTGCAAGTTTGTGTCTTAATACAATGCATGCTTGTATAGATTTGATGTTTGCGTACTTACCATGCATTGCATGTTTGTGCAGTTTCCATACAAAAGAATCTAAGATTTCGCCAAAAAATATGCCATGTTATTTTCCTTGTATGAACAAATATTTCCCTGAAAGTATGCCACAAATTTATAAGAGCGATTAATTCATGGTTGAAAGTAGACGTCCAATAGTACGAATTATGAAAAAAAGGAACTCTACACACAGAAAAATATGACCACATAAAATCAATAAGATCCCCTTATTGAGCGATTTTATAGAGAAATCTTCTTAAACTATATGAACGATGTGCTTTTTCCATAGAGAAATCTCTTTGAATGCATAGAGAAAATCTTATTGAAACATTTTAATAGATATCCTCATATATTTAATGTGAATATCTCATTATTTCTGTTGAAGAATATGGAAAACTTCTTGATATAGTCAAATAATAAGGTGAGCATATCAATCAAACTACATATGTGACATTCTTATAAAAGTGACCATTTGATAAGTTATCCTTATCGCTTTAGGAAGAAGCCTTTTTAATATAAAAAGCAACACTTATTGATTTAAAAAATTATATGAATTCCGTATTCATTCCATAGTTTAAAAAGACAGACCAGTTTTTTTTTGCACTTACATTGATATAATCAATCTAGCAAGCTGAAATCATATCTCGCGGTGGCGTAGTTGAAGTGTGCTAGACCTGTAATCTGGAAGGTCCGAGTTCGAACCCCGCCGCAGGCCAAAGAAGTTGTGTAAAAGTGCAGGATAAAACAGGCAAGTAAATTTCGAGGGGAAAAATACGGAGAGCAGAAAGTAACTTGGACACGATATTCCTATAGAATCTTTTTTTAATTTTTTAAGCATAAAAACTTTGGTAAAATCTTTTATTTCTCAATTTTTCAAATAATGTAAATGTTAAATTATCTACTTTTCCAAAAAAAAAACGACGCTCGCTGGAGCAGGGCTCGAACCCGCTGACCTGGTTTTTTACAAGAATTCATATCAAAATGATAAGTTATCTTCTTGACTTTTTGTTAAAATAAACAATAAGTTTTTCTCTATGGTTTCAATAAGGCAATCTTCTTGGATAAAAACCATAGAGAAATCTTATTGTTTTTCTTCCATTTTATGTGGTATCGTTTTCTCTGTGTAAGGTCTAATATTACCAAACATAATTAAAACAAGTAAAGAAGTTTACATCGGCAAAGCCGATTGCACACATACCTTTTCCTCAGCCTAAAATATGTTAAAACATTACCTTAACGAAAATTCCTGCCGTTTTCGTTGTTCTAGCTTGGATATCTATTTATACCTTATCTGTACTTCGATTTAGCTTCTAAAACTCGAGATTATTATTAAGCAAAAAAATTTCGCGAATAGTGGTCATGGTCAAATTTTAACCGTTAGAGGACAATATGTCTAGCTGCGAAATACTCAATTCAAAATAGTGTAAATCAAATTTTTGCGAATTTCGCGAATGGTGGTCTTGATCACATTTTAACCCTTAGAGGAAATTTAGTTTAGCTGCGAAATACTCACTTCAAAATAGTGAAAATCAAATTTTTGCGAATTTCGCGGATGGTGGTCTTGATCAAATTTTAACCCTTAGAGGACATTTGGTTTAACTGCGAAATACTCAATTCAAAATAGTGAAAATCAAATTTTCGCGAATTTCGCGGATGGTGGTCTTGATCAAATTTTAACCCTTAGAGGAAATTTAGTTTAGCTGCGAAATACTCACTTCAAAATAGTGAAAATCAAATTTTTGCGAATTTCGCGGATGGTGGTCTTGATCAAATTTTAACCCTTAGAGGACATTTTGTTTAGCTGCGAAATACTCAATTTAAAGTAGTGAAAATCAGGTTTTCGCGAATTTCGCGGATGGTGGTCTTGATCAAATTTTAACCCTTAGAGGACATTTTGTTTAACTGCGAAATACTCAATTCAAACTAGTGAAAATCAAATTTTCGCGAATTTCGCGGATGGTGGTCTTGATCACATTTTAACCCTTAGAGGAAATTTAGTTTAGCTGCGAAATACTCACTTCAAAATAGTGAAAATCAAATTTTTGCGAATTTCGCGGATGGTGGTCTTGATCAAATTTTAACCCTTAGAGGACATTTGGTTTAACTGCGAAATACTCAATTCAAAATAGTGAAAATCAAATTTTCGCGAATTTCGCGGATGGTGGTCTTGATCAAATTTTAACCCTTAGAGGAAATTTAGTTTAGCTGCGTAATACTCACTTCAAAATAGTGAAAATCAAATTTTCGCGAATTTCGCGGATGGTGGTCTTGATCAAATTTTAACCCTTAGAGGACATTTGGTTTAACTGCGAATATACTCAATTCAAAATAGTGAAAATCAAATTTTCGCGAATTTCGCGGATGGTGGTCTTGATCAAATTTTAACCCTTAGAGGAAATTTGTTTAGCTGCGTAATACTCACTTCAAAATAGTGAAAATCAAATTTTTCGCGAATTTCGCGGATGTGGTCTTGATCAAATTTTAACCCTTAGAGGACATTTGGTTTAACTGCGAAATACTCAATTCAAAATAGTGAAAATCAAATTTTCGCGAATTTCGCGGATGGTGGTCTTGATCAAATTTTAACCCTTAGAGGAAATTTAGTTTAGCTGCGAATACTCACTTCAAAATAGTGAAAATCAAATTTTCGCGAATTTCGCGGATGTGGTCTTGATCAAATTTTAACCCTTAGAGAATTTAGTTTATTGCGTAAATACTACACTTCAAAATAGTGAAAATCAAATTTTCGCGAATTTCGCGGATGGTGGTCTTGATCAATTTAACCCTTAGAGGAAATTTAGTTTAGCTGCGTAATACTCACTTCAAAATAGTGAAAATCAAATTTTCGCGAATTTCGCGGATGTGTGGTCTTGATCAAATTTTAACCTTAGAGGACATTTTGGTTTAACTGCGATATACTCAATTCAAAATAGTGAAAATCAAATTTTCGCGAATTTCGCGGATGGTGGTCTTGATCAAATTTTAACCCTTAGAGGAAATTAGTTTAGCTGCGTAAATACTCAACTTCAAAATAGTGAAAATCAAATTTTGCGAATTTCGCGGATGGTGGTCTTGATCAAATTTTAACCCTTAGAGGACATTTGGTTTACTGCGAAATACTCAATTCAAAATAGTGAAAATCAAATTTTCGCGATTTCGCGGATGTGGTCTTGATCAAATTTTAACCCTTAGAGGAAATTTAGTTTAGCTGCGTATACTCACTTCAAAATAGTGAAAATCAAAATTTTAATTTCGCGGATGGTGGTCTTGATCAAATTTTAACCCTTAGAGGACATTTGTTAACTGCGAAATACTCAATTCAAAATAGTGAAAATCAAATTTTCGCGAATTTCGCGGATGGTGGTCTTGATCAAATTTTAACCCTTAGAGGAACATTTAGTTTAGCTGCGTAATACTCACTTCAAAATAGTGAAAATCAAATTTTCGCGAATTTCGCGGATGGTGGTCTTGATCAAATTTTACCCTTAGAGGACATTTTGTTTAGCTGCGAAATACTCAATTCAAAATAGTGAAAATCAATTTTTGCGAATTTCGCGAAATGTGGTCATGGTCAAAATTTAACCATAAAGGACGACTTTATTTGCGGCAAAATACACAATCAGAAGAAGCAAAAAAAAAATTTTTGTATTCAGATATGAGAATAAGAGAAAGAGTGTTTTTTTTTATTGTGTAGGATGATTGACCATAGTTATAGCGATGTCGCAATTTTTTTTCAGCGAAAGCTTAAGTCTACATAGTAGCTATACACTCACCAATTTCAATAAGCTGGGATGTATAGTAAAAAAGTTATCCAGGAAAAACGTTAAAAATCGTGATTTTTGAAACTTCTGAACCACTTCCCACGACCCAAGAAGGGACTACGAAAAAAATTGTATGCAGTTTTTTGGACATTTACCTGGTTGAAGTCCATGCCAAATTTCAATATGATATCTTTCATGGCTTAGGAGTAAATTACGAAAAATAAAGTGTGACCGACAGACAGACAGACAGACAGACAGACAGACAGACAGAAGACAGACAGACAGACAGACAGACAGACAGACCAGACATGGCAGATCGATTCCTCTTGTCACCCTGATCAAGAATATATATATATTCTATATCACCGCGACTCCTTTGGTATGTTTACATACACCGTGCCAAACTTAATATACCCTTTCCTTCGGAAAAGGTATAAAAATTGTAAAATTAAATTAAAAATTTTTTTATTTTAAAGTTCATTTTCAATATGCAACTTTTTTAAGTATAGCAAAATGTGGCAGCACGCTCCACTGTCAGGGTAGTCAGTCAAATTCACAAATGATTGAAATATTATTTTAGAGCATGGAGCCGTGTGCGCGCGATTTTTCATTAGTCTCATATCGCTGTAATCCGAATCCATAAATTTAAAGCTTTGCTTGTTTCGTTTTGCGCAGATTTTTTCCGTAAAATTTTAGAACGAATGTAATCAGCTGTTTTTCTACCGCCCAAAACAGGGCTGTTACCATATCTTAAAAAAAATTTAAACGACCTGCTGAGGTAGTTTAAAATTTTAAAAAAAATATTTTTAAAATTTCGTTGGTGAAAATGAAAATTAGGGCCAATATTACCAAGCATATTTAAAAAATTTTTAAAATTAAAATTAAAATTTTTTAAGAATAAATTTCATTTTCAATATTGCAATTTTTTAAGCATCGAAATTTACGGCAGCACCATCTACTTCCAGGGCTGTGAGTACATTTGACAGCTGATTAGATCGTTATTTTTAAAAACGGATTCTATAAAGAGCCATTCTAAAGATTGTTTCGTACTCCAAATTGCTGCCCTGTGACTCCAAAGCTTTTAGTCCTGTCTGTCGTATTGTGTTATTTCCACAACTGTATTTTTGTTGAAAAATATTTCTTTGAATTTTTCCAAACAGTTGGTTTTTGAAAATCGAACTCAAATTTTATATCATATTTAAACGCATTGCCGAAGTGATTTAAAATATTTTTAAAATTTTTAAAAAAATTGGAATGGTAAAAACCAAAAGCGGATTTTTGTTTTAAAAAATTCTTAAATATGCTTGGTAATGTTGGACCTCAGATTTTAATTTTAAAATTTTTTTAAATATGCTTGGTAATATTGACCCTAACTGATTCTTATGAAAAAATGGAACCCAAACTGTATAATAGTATTGCAATATATACAGTCGACTCTCGTCGCAATTCATGCAATTCAAACCTGTGATAATTCGAACCTCTCTATAATTCAAAGCGATCACGAGTTCCCAAAAAAATCTCTTTACACAGTCGACTCTCGTTAATTCAAACACTCGATAATTCGTAATATTTTAAGACACCCTCGAGTTCCGAATTAACGTGAGTACTTCGCAGTCGCGAATATTCGCCTATTTTTTTTTACATTGGCATTCGCAAAAATTTGTCAAATATTTTGCGAATATGTTCGGGAGGAAAATCAACTGAACTATATCAGTCCTTAACAATGATATTAAAGAAAATTAAAAAGGAAATTGGGGAAAATTATTGAAACGCCGTTTGGGGCTTCCAATCCACCATTTTCTTATTCCCGGAGTCAACGGGGCAGAAGATTTTGAATCCCACGGGATTTCTCACATATACATATATGAATAGGTGCCGTGACTTAACCCCCATGGACTTAACGCCCATGGGCGTTATGTCCGTCAGCAAAGCGGACATAAGGCCAAAATTCGGGTTTGGCCTTATGTCCGCCCTGCTCACGGACATAACTCCCATGGGCGATATGACCGATTGATTAAAAAAAATTGGACCCTTTGGACAGGGTCAAAGGTAAGGAAAAATTGAAATCCTCTTGCGTTTAAAGGAGCACAAGGACTTAAAGCCTTATGCTAAACAGTTACGTTTGCAGTTACCACGAAGGCCGCTACGCGGGATTGGACCCCTTGGACAGGGCCAAAAGTAAGGAAAAATTTAAATCCTTTTCGTTTAAAGGTGCACAAGAACTTAAAGCCTTGTGCTTAAATGTTACAGTTGCCGTGCCATAACGCCCATACAGGTAACTGCAACTGTATTTTTTGATGTAACTGTTTAGCATAAGGCTTTAAGTCCTTGTGCACCTTTAAAACCAAATGAGAAATACAAATAATATTTATAGAAAAATATCAAAAATTGAAAAAGGGGGCTTACTTTGTTAAAATGAATCCGAGAAAATAAAATAATAATTTTGGCGTTAAGTCCCAAACAATTTTGGCGTTATGTCCGTGAGCAGGGCGGACATAAGGCCAAACCCGAATTTTGGCCTTATGTCCGCTTTGCTCACGGACATAACGCCCATGGGCGTTAAGTCCATGGGGGATAAGTCATGGCACCATATGTATACAGTAGTGTATTTACATGGAGCAACACGATGGATATATCTCGTAACCCGTTCAAGATTTTGTTTTGATATTTATGAAAAATTTTTAGATCTGGGCTCATTTGAAATAGCTTACGCCCAACCGACCAAAAAAAAAACTCCATCTAGTAGCGATTTTTTCACCTCTTTTTAATGTTTCTGGTTCATACCTCGGAAGAAAACAAAAAATGTTTTTGAAAGTTTTTTCATCTTCAGCTGGGATCTCACTATCTGCTTAAATAGCACAATCTGCGCAAATTTTTATCGGGCTAGATCTGCACAATTTCCAACTATTTCCACAATCATTATTGAGGGTCACATTACTGTCGCATATTGTCAAAAAGTAATCGAGGAACAATAAAATTGTGTAAAAAATCGTTCAAGGCGATCACACTTGTCAACATCAGAGTTCAAAAACTGCGTTCACAATATCGGCGCATTGTACAGATAGTCCTATCACGGCTTTATTATAGAAAAATTATTACTTAACAACTTCTTCAAGTACACGAACTCTATATGAGTGCTCCTTAACAACGTTCTGCCGTGGCAAGCCGCACAGTGGGGAGCTTGCGGAAAAAAGTCACATTTTCGGCGAATGCTATTCATAAAATCTAATGATGCAGTTTGATAGAGGATAGTTTGACTCAGAGAAATTTTAAATTGGTTTCCGTAAAATCTTATATTTTGCCTTCGAAAGAGTTATGCCAGTTCAGCTGAAAATTGTACGGCAAAAAGTAATGAAAATTTGCATGTAATTTAGTAACGTGTATATTAGAGTGTCCCAAAAAAATTTTTTTTTTCGAAATTCATAGTAGCACAGGCGGTTTTTGAATGCTTGGGGGTAAAGGACTTTCTACAATTTTTTTCAGATTTTTTCGAAAACGTTTAGAGGTCGCGCAAGCTCAGTTTTGTCTAGTTAACAGAGCTTTACGACTTTTTTATATTTTAAGCATATTCCCATTTATGTCGCACTCTGTTTAAGTCTTTCCGCCATCGTGCCAAAAGAAAAATGTTCAATCTTTCCGTCTGTGTCGAAAGAGCAAAAGGTTCGATTGATCTCATGGTCTATTTTCAACAACAAATTCAAATTTTTTGAAAAATTTGCGTTAACAGTATAAAAAAGGTGTGATAACTTCTAAAGTTACTATGAAACCATGGAAAACTAATGATACAGTTTGATTCACTATGCGTTTGTTGAAGCGTGTTAATATTAAATTATTTATTTAATTTCGCGGTGGTAAGGAAAAAACCCCAAAAACAATATGTTGCATACACAAAGGGGTAACTTTTAACATTCCCTGCTTATGTGATTGAAAAATTCTCTAGGTTTTTTGTTAATATATCAGAGCTCTGTAAAGTGCTCTGTAAACTTTTTGAAAAATATATTGCATACTTTAAGTACAAGTCCTATTTTCATCTTTAAATGCAATTTTATAATATCTACGCGAATTTGTCATAACTTTTTAAGTCAAAAAACATAGTTTTATAGGTCGTACACAGCTTCTTCCCTATCTATATATACAGGGTGTTCCGTACTAACGTGCTTTTCTTTATAGGGTTGGTAGAGGGGGTCATTGTGAACAAAAAATCGTATGAGAGGGGGGGGTCTAAAATGTAACCCTGAGGAGTTATAGGGCCTTAAAGTTTTTAGGCAGTGAGTCGAGAAAAATAATTCTCCCACGATAATGGTTTATCGTAGGGAAAAAACTGAAATGCAGTTTGAAAGCTAATTGTATGGGCTTTTAAGAAAAATTAAGTTGCTGGTCAAAATTTGAGCCATTGAGGGAAAAATAAACGGTCAAAGTCAAAAATTCTGAAAAAATTTTCATTTTTTCGACTTTGAGAGCCATTTTGGTATGAAAAAGGTCGTATTAACACATACTTTTCTAATTTTTTTCCAAATCTACGTTAAATTTCCTTTAAAACGTTGGTACATTTGTCATACCTTGTTAGCGGTTTAACCTCAGGAAAAATAGGTTTCAAAAACAAAAACAAACTTGAACTTTTTTTATTCAATTTAATTTTATTTGTAAACAGAAGATATTTGTCGAGTTAGCCATGATCATTTATGGAAAAGTCTTTTGTAAAATAAGCTTTGAGTTATTTTGGAATTCCAAAATGGCATATTCCAGTGAGGAATATGCTGACATGGTGTTCATTTTGGGGTTTGCAAACGGAAACCAGGCAGAAGCTCGCAGGGAGTACACTAGGCGATTTAGGCATTAAAAAAAATTTTGGCCCATGTAACATTATATGAAATAATTTCCCGCAAATCGCATAATGTTGCAATTCTAAACAAAAATGGCCAGCACCAAAAAAATTTTAAATACCTCCATTTATAGTGGAGGTCGCAGGTCAAACAAGGCATGCCTTGGAGTTTACAAAAAGGCTCAATAAGAATAAACGGGTGAAAACCCAAGCTCTATGATTGATTGCTGAAAATTATAAAATTACGGCAAAGGGTTTTTTAAACACATTAGATTTGAAGGGTTACTCTTGTGTGACCACATTTAATAATCGGTTTTTGAAATTGTATTTCGATAGGAAAGGTTATTGCGAATATTAAAATAGTTAAAGCTCATAATCGCTGACGCGGTCTCAGCTTCTTTAAACGCATTTTTCTCGGAGTATCCGTTTCTAAATTGTTCATGGTATTCTCGAAAGTGTTTCGTTTTTTAAAATAATTTTTACAGTCCGCAATTTTTTCAATGAAATGAATTAATTCTGATAGTGACAATCAGCGACAGATCAACTGAACAAGAATCCATTCGATTTTCTTTTTATTTCAGACAATATGAATAGCCACAATAACGTCCCCAAGTGACCTACTTTTTCTTTGGGGTCTACTTTTACTAGAATGACGTAAGGGTGTTAAAGTCAGGCGAGCTTGACAATAAAAAATAGTCACACATATTTGAATATTATTTAAAGCACGCCCCAATTGCAGACTATTAAGGCACAGTATGATTGAGATTTTTAAGGCCGTAATGAGTTGCCTCGCGTGGCAGCTTTTGTTTAATTTATCCGCAGGATTAACTGTAGGCTCAAATTATTAATTTTGTTGAAATATTGTAAATATTTTAGGCTTTATACCGTTTAGGTTGAGCTTTAAAGTTCTCCGATCTTGCCCGCAAACACGCTGACCAAGTTTCGTCAAGATAGCTCAACACCTTCTATAAGAAAACTATCCCCGCAGCGAGTGCAACTAGTGATTTATTAGTTCTTTACACAGAGAAAAAAATCAACCAGAAAACTGGTTAAATCAAAAGGAAAAACATACAAAACGGCTTCAACAAGGAATATTTTTAATTTTAACAATTTTTCTTGTTGAAAAAATTAAAAATTTTCCTTTTGAATCAACCATATTTCAGGTTGAATTGAAATGATAATTTTCAAAAATGGATTTAAATTTAAATTGTTGAACCAACCACGGACATAGTTGAAATGACAAGATATTTTTTAAAAAAATTCAAAAAAAAAAAACCTTTACAAAAAGAAATGTCAAAAAAAATTTAATTAACGTTCAAAGCAAATGGCCATAGAGCACTCTGCTGAACATGACCCAAAAAATAGCCATCGGATGGACTTCGTCCGATTTCGTCAGTCCGTTTTGGTGACTGCTTTCGCGATGCTTAAAATAGTTCTAAGATGAATGCATATCTTATATGTCTTATTTTATAAAACAAATGAGAATTATACCGAACGAAAAGAAATGTAATTAAACATATTTCCTTTCAATTCAACCAAAAATGTTGTTGACTCAACAATTTTCCTTTTGAAATTTTCGTTCTGCTCGAAAATCAAAAGGACTGTGAATAACAATGCGTCCTTTTAAAAAAATCATGGTTACGTTCGCTCAGTGTACTAGTGCAAAAGCCACCAGTACTAGTCCTTTTCTATACCCTTGTCCATATAAAATTCTGTAGAAAATCAGCATAAAATATGTATAGAAAAGAGCTAGTACAGTTTGCACCAGTATAGTTATAGTTCGTTGGGTGGCAATTGGATACATTTGCATTAGTTAAATACTAGTGATTTAAGAGAAAAAATTTCTACTTATTGGGGGTTTTTCTCCGATGGGATATTTCGACCTTTTCATTCACTCTCATCAGGTATTATGCTGAAGATCATGATATAAATTGTTGACTTATAGACTAAAGGCTTGTTCAGACGGAGCTCCGAAACATGCGTTTCGTTTCGTGAAACACGAATGCGAAACTACTCGTTCAGACGTAGTCATTCGTGTTTCATTTTCCTCTTCTTCGTCTTATTTGTTTTTCAAAATGTTTGGAAATAGTCATTCTTGCCCGCTTTGAAAGTGGAAAAGAAATGTGAATGAATTTATATCGCATGTATAGTAATTTTTCTTTTGCTCTTTACTTCTTTTCCCGATAACAATCGATTAAATTAGGGATGATAGCAATTTTTACTTGTTTCGCTACTTGTTTCGATCTGAAACACGTAGTTTCAAAGTGTTTCGGATGTCAAAATTTGTATGGCGAAACAAGTGTTTGGTTCTTGTTTCGGCCCCGAAACACGAATGTGAGTTGAAACACGTAGCGTCTGAACAAGCCTTAATGAAGTAATAGAAAAACTTTAAATGAACGTGCTCCAAGGTAAATAAAAATGAAATTCCCTAGAGTTTGCCAGCAAGAATTTTTAATGTCTAAATTAACTTTAAAAAAAAAAAATTGTTAAAGCGAAAACCATTGAAACATGGTGTATACATGGTGGAAGTTTCACCAAAAGTTGCACTGATCCTGAAAGTTCAAGTAAACCTAGTGATTACCTAGTGATTGCCAAAGGGTGTACCGTATACGCAGACAGGCAGACAAATGGACAGGCACGAAGCCCCTGGTTACGGGCCGTCCATATTTTACATCGGCATGTTTTAGACCATTTTAACCCCATTTATCCTAGGCTAGATAGCGCCAGGCTAGATTTATCTAGTCGGGCAAATCCAGATAGGCGCTAGCTAGGCTCTAGCTAGGCCCTAGCTTGTATTTAGATTTCTCTAGGCAATTTCCAGCCGGGTAGTAAATGGAAATTTAATTTGCCCAAAATATAGTTTTATAGTGTTTTCTTATAGGACAGAGATAATTACGTGATCATTGTAAATTGCCCCCTCACCGTCAAGCGACACCAAGAGACTCCCCCTCCCCACAGTATGATCGCATAGTATATGGACGGCCCCTTACGCTGATCATTTATATTCTCATTTTGTATTATCTATTTCGAGTGGTTCCGGGTGTTACACACGCAAACCCACAAAAACACAATTCTCTCAGTTATAGAAAATATATTAACAATATAATTTTGACTTTAAGATGAAAAAAAAAACCTACATGTTTGTAGGTTTGCTTTAATTATTAAACCTTATTGTTTACAAATAAGCAAAATTAATGTGTTCACACCAGAATACCCCTTTAAGGTGTAGAACTCTAGAAAGGCAAAAATTCGCAGTACACAAACACCGCAAAATTATCAAAAACTTCCGAAATCAAGATTTGAATAATGCACAATTAAAGCCTCTCCGCAGGAGCCAAAGAAATACCAGTTGGCTCACCGTAAGTTCGGCGCCGTGTTATTTTTGAGCTGCATTTGAGAAGATAATTGAAGTTTTTGGAGAAATCTTTTTGAAACTGTCATATCTCACCTTTCCGGTTGCCGTTGTGGAAAGATTATTTCCTATTGGATAATGAAGTACTATGCGACTAATTGTATGTCAAAATGATATCTTAAGCTTGGATGCAACTTGGTTTTAAAAAAAGACCATGCGGCAGCATTCATCGAGACTAAGCATCCAGTTGAATTATGAATCCTTATTACAATAAAATGCAGCATACCCACGATATACACACAAATGGACATACATATATATGTCGCGATTTTATGGTTTAGTTGCAGGCAACCTTTGGGTTTTTTCTGGGTCGATTCCGTCTTGTGAATATTTGAATTGTGCAACAAAAGCTCAGGAAATTATCGTATATCCATTGTACATATATAAGAACTTTTCCAGAAAGCGAAATGACGATTTGGTTCCAATTAGACTAAGGTCAGATATTACCAAACATATTTAAATTAAAAAAAATTTAATTTAATGTTTTTAAATATGGTTGGTGGTATGGGCCCTAACAAGAAACGTTTGCGTTCTGTCCTTATTTTTGATTTTTTTTTTTATATATGTATATAAGGCATCTAAACGACTGAAAGTTTTTAGGGTGACTTGTGAGTTCCACCAATTTTCTTTACAAAAAGCAGGATAGAGTGCTTACAACATTTGGATAACAAGTGCTGTAGATTTTTACTCAATCTGTGTTCCGCCTTTGCAAGTTAAAAAATTGTGGTCTGAGCAACCACCAATACGACTTTCATGGACATACATACATACATAGGTCTTATGTTTTTGTCTTTTTTTTGAACACATTGAAAAAAAGTTAAAATTTTCTTGTTAGTTTTGTAGAAAATTTTATCTGAGTGTAAAAATTTTTAAAAATGTTTTAGGTTTCCTTGTTTTATTACTAATAATTTTCTTTTTAGTTAATCTTTCTATCGCAATGGAGAATATGCACGTAATTTAAATATGGATAAAATATATTTTTTATAATCTCTAGTGCTCCTGAAAACACGCTATACAAACATTTTTAAAATTTACTTTAATTTAATAGTAAAATTTAACCATCAAAAAGTGGCTGTTTTTAAATTTCCGGGCAAAATTCTAACTTTTTTTTTTCAAAGCAAAACGAGACTAGCGATAGGCGACAGTAAAATATCGCAATCGATAGTCTGGATATGTACAAAAACTATTCAATTACAGATAAAAGATTTTAACCAAATTTCGAAAATGACTGAAAGATAGACGCGTTTGACACTCGTCAATTATTCACATGAATTCTAAATTTTTAGACGAACAAAGTACGACAATTGTGCGAAAATTGGGCATTTTTTGATTCCACGTACTCGGTAGATCGGTTTCTGCTGTCTTTGGGATGTAAAAACGCGGATGTAAGTTTAAAAGCTAATAAAACCAGGGATGGAAATCGGTTCTGAATCAAACCATTTTCAAACCGAACTTGCCTTTTTTTTTAATTCAAAAACCAAACCATGAACCCAACCAATGTAAATAAAAAAAAAAAAATTGCGGAGCAAACCAGAAACCAAACCAAAATAATATATTAAATGGTTCGGTTTACATACAGTCATGTCCATGAGATTGGCAGGACCAATTTATTTCTGAGTAGCGAATATTTTAAGGCTTACGGATAAAAACTAAAAATGACCAGCAAAGTAGCTGTACATAAAAAAGGTTTTTTTTGGAAAACAATAACAACAATAGCTCTCGGTTTTATTCAGTTACATGCATTTTTGTACTTTTTGAGGTGTCCATGAAATTGGCCTTAGTAGTTATTACTTGAAATAGAAGTTATATTATGATGAAAACGAATGCAACACCTTATTCTAATAGTTTATTAGTTCTCATTTCTTTTGCTTAAAAATCCATGCTTTCGGCCAGCGATTTTAAAGCGCTCACCCTGAGAGAGCCCAAGTTTATAATTATCGCCATTTTAAGGTCCGAAAAGGCCTTGTATTGCGTATTTTTGGCGTTTATTGCAAGTAACACAAGGCCTTGTTGTAGTCCAGGAATGAGCGCCTAAGCTGAACCGAAATAAAAGGCCCTTTGTTTCAATTTCCAATTAGAAAGCTTTATTTAACTTCAATGTGATTGACTCAGTGTTCTTTTAAAAAGGTAACACTTTTTCGTCTCCACACTGTGTGTTATTTTCCCCAAGACTTAAGTTAGGCTTAAGAATACTTAGCTAGTGGAAATATTGTTTTGTTTAACTCATTAAACGTCTTTTATTTTAGAAGAAAAACCAATTCGCTGAACCATATAAACCGAACCAAAGCCGCGTTTCGAAAAGATAATTTATACCTGGTTTGAAATCAAACCATCATATTCTCCATTGGTTGTCGAGATATTCAGTTTTGAAAAAAGGCTTACTAATAAAGTATTTCCACGGATATTTCAAGGACTAGTGTTTTTAGATAGAACCTATTGCCGGACGCCTTTTCTTAACCGGCAAGGCCCTTTAAAACTTTCAAGCAGCTGTTTATTTATGTTGTAGATACGCAATCTGTATCGTCTGTTCTATTACATAAGGGGTATTCACAAAGGCGTGTTAAAAACGGTGGAAAATCGGAAATTCATAAAAATGCGACTTCTTAAAAAATTTTTCAACTTTTTTTTTGTATCTGGCAAAACTTTTTAAGTAGTTAAAATTTTCCGATTTTCCGACTTTCCCAATTTTTGGACGCCTTTGGGAATACCCCTAAACTGTTATAGCCTTTTCTCCATTTGAATGCGTTTTCCGTCAATTTTAACGGAGACGAAACCTCATGCGAATGTTTTCGTTCAGTTGGAAAATGACAGATTTTTCTTCTAAGGGAGTCATCTGTAAAATTTAAATTCAAAGCAACCAAGTGGTCCTTCGAAACGCCACAATTAATACTCAATGAAAAGTCAGATTAAAAGGGTTGAAACGTTGCACAGTGGGGAGCTTGCGGAAAAAAGTCACATTTTCGACGAATGCTTTCATAAAATCTAACGATGCAGTTTGATAGAGGATAGTTTGGCTCAGAGAAATTTGAAATTGGTTTCCGTAAAATCTTATATTTTGCCTTCGAAAGAGTTATGCGAGTTCAGCTAAAAATTGTACGGCAAAAACTAATGAAAATTTGCATGTAATTTAGTAACGTGTATATGAAAGAAATATTGGCTTATGCAGTTCGATTGATATTATTGTTTAAAAATAGCATTTAATTTTTCACAAAAAATATAAACTAACTGATTGACGTAAGTGGTTGAATAGATATGTGCGAAACAAAAGTGCACTAAAAAATGAAGTTTTTGCAATATTCGTTGGAGAAAAAAAAGGTAGTATGTCTACCTACATTGGCTCACTGAAAAAAATGAAAGGTAAGAGTCTCTTCTTTCAGTTTCAGTAATAAAATTTTACGAATAGTTGGAAAATCTTTCAAATTAGCTAACGGATTATGCAAATTTCAACGCATTTTAGCGAAAAAAGCTATAGCTATGGGCCTATGGGCCTATGGGAGGTACCCCTAAACTCTGACCGATTCGAATAATTTTTTGCACATATCTATATTTTTGCATAGCCAATATTCTGACTGCATTTCGTACAAATCGGTTGACTTTTAAAGGTAGCTACCATACAAAGCTATAACTATGGGTCTATGGGAGGTTCGCCCAGAGGTTGACCAATTTTGACAATTTTTTGTTTATTTTTTTTAGTTATATTCATAAAACTATGTGAGCCAGTTTGTACTTTCATTGGACTGCTCCTTCTACTTTTTTACAAGAAATGTCCCAGCAGAATATTATGTCGGCGGTGAACAAGTCCGCGCGTCTTTCAGAGCGGACGCCTCCGTGAAATGCTCCGCATGACAGTGTCAGCGAGGTGGAGCGAAAAAGGCATGCCCGATTGTCATTTACATTTTGAACTCGTCTTGCTTGAATCTCATTAGCTGCTTAATTTTAAATATGGTTTTAGCGTCAGGCGATCATTTTCGAGATGTAGCGTATGGCATGCATACTGGCCTCATAATCCGAAGATCGCGAGTTCGATCCCTGCCCGAGCAAAACAATAATTGTAGAAGAAAAAAAGATTTTTAGAAAAATTCGAACGACACGAAAAAACGCGATGAGAGAATCCTCTCTCGAAACTCGAGTTTCCTTCCCAGTTGCAAATTTTATGCTCTCCGGATTGATCATTTGAACATTCCTAAGCGAGGGTATATCATAGACTTTTCCCATCACTTTTACTCATCTACTTTGTTTGAGCATGGCCGCTTTGGGTAGGCCTTCCCAATGCCTCTCATGAGCAGGCAGAAAGTGAGGTGTTCAAAAAATTTTTGGTTTGGCGTTTTGGTTTTGCTTTTGCTTTTAAATTTTAGTTCAATCCTGAAAATATGCTACTTTTTGATAAAAAAAACAAACGCTATTCTTTGAGCACATCGCCTTTTCCCTGCTCAATGACTGCCACGAGAACTAATGCCTATTAACAGTGCTTGGGATAGTTCAAGTGATGCATCGCTTAGTAGAGGACTTCCCCTTATTTGCAACTGGGTTTCTGAACTCAGGAGAGAGAGAGAGAGAGAGAGAGAGAGAGAGAGAGAGAGAGAGTTGTCAAACGGGTTTCTAAAAACAGACAACGAGAGAGAAAAAAGAGCACATGCAGCTCTCAAATACTTTTTTCGGTGCAGCGGACTTTCTCGCGCCGCCCCGATGAACTCGTCCGAGGTGAAGCGTAATGACATTCGAGTAGAAATATCACCGCGCGCAACCTCCAGGAAGGCAGGTGGTTCGACTCCCATTTTCACGAGGACATCCCCGCGGACGTCCGCGGGACATTTTCTACTGGGGTATGAGGCTTCCCCACTGTGGGCCGGTTCAAAGATGAAAAATTTTTACGAAAAATCAGACGAAAAAACCCATCATAACCCTTTGAGTATGCACGAAATTTTTCACCTAATGCAACATGGTTCTGAAACGAGATATTAATTTCAAATCAGTGTTGCACTGTTTTCCCTCCGAAAAGTCTGCCAAAGAAAAAAAAAATAATTAAGGCAGGATATTATTTAATACAATCAGGACTGTGCAGTATTTCAATAACTTGTATTTGAAATACAAATAAGTATTTGGTATTTGTAAGTATTTCAATTAATTCCTAAGAATGTAATTTATAATTGGTAATTCAAATACATACCTAATGGTGAGGTATTTTGTATTTAGTATTTCAAACATTTATTGCTTTAAAATACAATTTAACATAAATAATTGACAGTGAAAATGCCTAGACCACTAGAAAACGATGCTCATGAGGTTCGAATCATACACAGGGGGGAACCAAAGCTAGAAACGAACATTTTAAAAAATTTATCTGAAATAATAAATTCTTTAAAAAACTCTAGAAATGTGAGTTGTTGGTTTGTCAATTAATTTTATGTTCTTTCGAGAGCATACGTATATAAGCAGTCTGAATTTTTGAGTCTTTAACATATTAAGGGTATTCACAAAGGCATATTAAAGTTTTAATGTGGCAACATTGCGACGTCTTAAAATATTCAGTGTGAGCACCCCCCTCATCAGCGCAGCCGTATTAAAATAGCAATCGTTTGGTGGTCAAATTCCAAAACAAAAGTAGGATTTTCAATTTTTCGATTGGTTCTCAAAAATATCAAAAATGACAAAATTGCCATTCGAAAAGTGACACGCTCTTTTTTTTTTTTTTTTTAAAACGTTTTATTATTTATTGGATCACTCCTCTAATATAGGAGTCTAGCAATAAGTTTTTTAAATCTTACACCTAATTGGACAATATTACAAATCAGAAAGCATTTTCTTAATTGAAAAGATTATGACTTAGTAATAAGTTCATTGCGGGCCTCGGATACCGAAAACTGGGCTTTGCTGATGTGTGAAGAAACACGTGTAATATTGGCGGTGCGGAAATGAAGATTTAAGCAGCTAGGCTGTGCGTGGATTTCAAGGGTGCATGGAGTGCACCCACCGAGATGACGATCAGCTAGGAAAGCTGAGTTTATGAATGTGCGTGGATTGCAAGGGTGCATGGAGTGCACCCACCGAATAGACGATCAGCTAGGAAAGCTGAGTTTATGGATGTGCATGGATTGCACCTGCTGCTGTAGAACGATTTATAATTGCTGGCCGGTCATTTCTTTTCAATCTCGAAGAGAACGATGTGTTCGATAATCCACGGGCAAGTGGATTTACATGTCTGCGCAATTTATTGAAGTATTTCTCTTTGATATTGGTGAACTCTGTTTTAACCAGTTCTACGTTGAGCTCTTTATGGATCCGTTCATTCGAAACAAACCAAGGAGCTCCTGTTATAGTCCTTAGGATCTTGGACTGTGCTCTTTGCAGGATTTCTATATTCGAAGAGCTGGCATTTCCATATAATTGTAAGCCATACGTCCATATTGGTTTTATAACTTGGTTGTATAGAAGGATTTTATATTCAAGCTTTAGAGGAGAGCGGCTATTTATTAACCAGTGCAGGCTGTTGGCTTTAAGCTTCATTTGGGTTCTCTTGGCTTCAATATGCTTACGCCATGTCAGTCTTTTGTCCAAATGAATACCGAGATATGTGACTTCCTCACATTGTGGGATGCGTACATTATTAAGGAAAATGTCTGGAGAAGCTTTTCTATTGAGCGTGAAATTAATGTGTTGACATTTAGGCTCATTAATTTTGATTCGCCATTTAGATAACCAGCTTTGGATTTCGCTCAAGTGATCTTGGAGCTGAGAAGTTGCGATACTTATGTCCTTGTGCCGACTAAGTACCGCTGTGTCATCAGCAAATGTTGAAATCAATATTCTATCGTTATTTGGAATATCTGCTGTGTATATAAGGTAAAGAAAAGGCCCAACAACACTCCCTTGGGGGACTCCCGCGTTTATTTGAAAGGTTTTTGTAATAAATGAATTATGTCTTACTTGAAACGTTCTATGTTTTAAGTATGACTCAAAGATCGCGTGAAAATTGAAGGGAAGTAATCTTCTGATTTTGTATAACAGTCCGTCATGCCAAACTTTATCGAACGCTTGTTGCACATCAAGGAATACTGCAGAGCAGTACTCCCGATTTTCATAGGCAAGTCTTATTTCATTTGTAATCCGATTTACCTGTTCAATAGTACCGTGTTGTTTTCTAAACCCGAATTGATGTGGAGGGATAATGTTCTGCTCTTGCAGATATGGTGTTAATTTAGCTATGAGTAACTTTTCGAATAACTTTGAGAGACAAGGCAGGAGGCTAATTGGCCTATAAGAGGATGTTTGGGTAAGATCTTTTCCTGGCTTAGGCACCATTTTAATAACCGACCGTTTCCAATCTTTTGGGAAGTAGCTGAACTCAATAATTGCATTAAATAAGACTGTTAAAACCTGTACTGCTACTAATGGTATATTTTTTAACATTTTTGGAGTGACAAGATCATGTCCCGGGGCTTTTTTGCAGACAAGTTCATTTTTTATGATACCGACAATTTCTTTTGAACTGATTTGTATGGAAATTCTACGAGTGTTTTCGGACAAAGTTGGGAGAACATGCTCAGCAGTGCTCGGATTCGGTTGGAATACCTTATTGAGGTGCAAAGCAAAAACCATAGCTTTCTCTTCATCTGAGCGCGCCCATCCACACAGAGAAAAAAATCAACCAGAAAACTGGTTAAATCAAAAGGAAAAACATACAAAACGGCTTCAACAAGGAATATTTTTAATTTTAACAATTTTTCTTGTTGAAAAAATTAAAAATTTTCCTTTTGAATCAACCATATTTCAGGTTGAATTGAAATGATAATTTTCAAAAATGGATTTAAATTTAAATTGTTGAACCAACCACGGACATAGTTGAAATGACAAGATATTTTTTAAAAAAATTCAAAAAAAAAAAACCTTTACAAAAAGAAATGTCAAAAAAAATTTAATTAACGTTCAAAGCAAATGGCCATAGAGCACTCTGCTGAACATGACCCAAAAAATAGCCATCGGATGGACTTCGTCCGATTTCGTCAGTCCGTTTTGGTGACTGCTTTCGCGATGCTTAAAATAGTTCTAAGATGAATGCATATCTTATATGTCTTATTTTATAAAACAAATGAGAATTATACCGAACGAAAAGAAATGTAATTAAACATATTTCCTTTCAATTCAACCAAAAATGTTGTTGACTCAACAATTTTCCTTTTGAAATTTTCGTTCTGCTCGAAAATCAAAAGGACTGTGAATAACAATGCGTCCTTTTAAAAAAATCATGGTTACGTTCGCTCAGTGCACTGTTGAGACACCGAACGGGTGTTTCACTCTGTACTGGGGTCTTCATAGAGCGGCTTGCCAGCCACAAGGAACTACGATTTGAGCCTCTTTAGACTTTTAATTTTGCCACACCGTATTAAATTGAATTTGTATTATAATACAATAACAAAAAAATTTCTCGATCGTATTAAAGTATTAAATTAAGACGGTGGCAATATTAAGACACCATTAACATAGCCTTTGTGAACACCCTTATTAATTGTAAAAAATTATAAATGGTTTGAAAATTATAATTTGTTAGGAATCTTTTGACCTTTCCGAACAAGAGAGCTATGCATTTGGACTGTAAATGAATCTCAAATTATACTGTTGCGCTCAAATTTTTTTAATGTCTGAAAGTACTCATAATTTAAAATATGTATTTTGTAATTCGTATTTTAATTACAGCAAACCATGTATTTTGCCCAGCTCTGATTACAATAGGGGTATTCACAAGTATGTTGGAATTCTGTTGGAAAATGTCGGCGTCGGAAGATTTTCGATTTTAATTTGCAGGGAACAATACGCAGGGAACAATACGCAGTGTTTGTAGATGTCAAATATTGAAAAAGTGCAGTATATCTACTGCAATTGGAATAAAGTTCTAACCCTTCTCGGAATGGGAAAGATATCGATACTTATAGACAATCTTTGACACATATTTTGGTTGGAGGAGGTTGGAACCAGTGTTCGGAGAATCTGCACGAATGTGAAAAGTAGGGTGGCACAGGCGGGTAAATTCGAATTACTGGAACTTCAAAATTGTAGTAAATTAGTTAAGAAATATCGAAAATGATTAATCTCAGATTAATTATGGGGATTGCAGAATAAAAGTGTGATATTCTAGAATATTTTTACAAAATTTTCAAATATTTTCTTCAGTTGCCGAAATATTGGGGAGCATGGCCCCTCCAATAAAATTTTTGGAGGGAAAAAAAGTGCCTTTCCCCCATAGTTGCCGCGCCTGTTCACATTGATCTTCGATCCTGTTGTGTGTGTTTTTTGTTCGAGCCTAACCGCCGTACATATATGCAAACTTGATGGTGTGTGATTACTAGGGATCGGATTTTACATATTTAAAATATATTTTATTTTTTTGAATAATTTAAATATAAAATATGTTTAAATATCTTTACATATTTTTGAATATTTTCAAATATTTTTCAATATAAGCGCAGTAGGCGATAGTAAAATATATTTAACCAACACGGCAAAAAATTTTGTCAATCCGGAAATTTTTGAAAATGAGCAAAAATAAAAATCTCATAACGAAGTGGTTGCGCATAATAAACTGCGAGTACCTGGAGATTCAAAATGGTGATCAAGTATATTGTCAGCTATGCAAATGCATCGTAAGTTTTTGGTTTCTATTGCTCATTATGAGATAAAAGGTAATCTTTTGTTGCTTTTAAGGTTAAAAGCAAACAAAAATCTTTGCTGGAGCAACATATTAAGACTAAATCACGCAAAAAGCTGGCTTTAGAAAAGGAATCAAGTAAAGAAGAAGAAAAAAAATGATGAAGTCGAAGGAAGAAAATCGCAATCTGATTTTAATTATGATTTGTGTCGTGCTATGATCTCCACTAACACTCAGTGGAATGTCTTAAATAATGAAATATGGAAAAAGCTTTCTGATAAAATATACTGACAGATCAATGTAGAGGTTATTTAGGGTTATTTTTTTGTATTCAATTTTGAAGATGAATTTTTTGTATTTTTACTTGTATTTTCAAGCTCCTTGCTATGATTTAATGTAAATTCGCATATACTACAAAAAATGAAGAAGAAATTAATACCACATTGTAGTATAGGTCCTAAATTTTAATTTCATATATAAATCATTATGTTTGAACCACAAGCAACTAAAATATAGCATATTAAATTTGGACAACTTTCGAAGCTCTGTCAAATAAAAAACCCAAAGATTTTGAAAACTGCAACTTTAGAGGCGTGGTACGCTTAAACGGTTCAACATATTGGTATAATTATTTTTGATTTTTCTTAGTACAAGTATAACCTGTTGTTAATACTCAAAATTTGAAAACAATTTTAACTTTAATTTTTGGTATTTTTGGCCACTTTCGCGGCACTGTGCGTCTTTCTGTTTTTCTATCTATTAATTAGACAGTTGTAATGGCACAAAAACCTAGGTACTGCACCTAGGTACAATTTTCAGTACCTTGGACCTGGACCTTTGTTTTACAAACAACTGTACCTGAACCTAGGTCCAAAAAAAATGAAACTGTTACAACACTGAAGTAAGATCTATCTCGATTAGGTTCGGCGCTGTTTGAAAATATCTGTAGATATTTTTCTAATTGAATTAACATATTTTTAAATAAAAACAAAATATTTAAAATATTTTCTTAAATATATTTTGAATATGTTTGAATATTTTTTAAATATTTTTTTACATATGTAAAATCCGATCCCTAGTGATTACACATCAACGTACGTATCTACTTCAACGTGCTTCGCGAGTCGAGATTTCAGAAATCATATTTCGAGTCTAGCGCTTATGTTCTGTGTCAAAAAGGAATAACTGAGTAAGTCACAGTTTGCTTATATCGAAGCTCTTTGGCGGTGCCCACAAATGACAAATGGTAGTAATTTGTATACGGAAAGACGGGTAGTTAAAATTGAAGTATAGTTTGACCAAGGCCTGGTTCAAATATGTAGCGCTCTCAGTCAGAAAAGTGTTTTGAAAAATGATTTCTGAACAGATATGTGGGTCTCGAGAATTTCCCTCATCGAGCGCACTGGATTCTTTTTCGTATACTATTTTCGTTGCTTCTTTATCGGCTACGGCAAAACTCAATAAAATGAAAGAAGTTCCGACTTTGAAAGCTTTTTAGTAACTGTTGATTTGACCGTTATCGAGTGATGGCACCACATCGACTAAGATTCCAATTATTTTTGACAAAAATTTCAAAGTTGCCGTTCTAAGTTTCCTATATTGGGTCTGAGCTTTAAAGTTCCGGGCAATGGTAATGATTACAAAGAAACTTTTTGTAGATCTCTTTACCTAACGCAGACTTAAATTTCATTTAATAAATTCTTTTTTTTTCCGCATTTAGGCCGAGCTCAGTTCTTTGAACTTTTAAGTCAACTATTCCTCCAGCATATGAATTGAATTTGGTTATTTATATCTGTTATGTTGGAATTTAAGTACCTACCTATTAAGTCATTCTGTGACAAATACTTTTTATGATGTGTTAAGGGAGTTGTCTCATTGGGGAAAAATTGTTTTTCCCCTTTTTTTGTTTGCATTTTTTATAGGTTGGATATTTCAGAATATCGTGCTGAAAGGATTTTTTGAAATTCGAAATAGTTTAGAAGATATAGCATTCTTTGTCGAGCAAGGTCTGCGCTAAAACGAGTAATTTTCGTGTTGCTTCAAACTTTAAACGCATTTATCTCAAAAATACTTTTTTGAACTGGTTGCCTCGATTTCTACAGTTTAACTGGACCGATTTTAATGAAGCAAAGTGGAATCAGGACAAAATTATCACCATTATGGCGTGAACCTCAATCATAATTTTAACAAATTTTTTACTAATTTTTTTAACACTGAACTACAAAAAGATATACCCGAAATCGAGGGGTCATTTTTCAATAGCCGCCATTTTCTCAAACAAAAATCGCAAAATTATTTTGGAGGATCACACTATACTGACATCTATGCTGATTATAATTTCTTTTTTTTTTGTTTTTTGATTTCTAACAACTTGGAGACCGGCAATCGTAGCAGGCAGCACTACACCTTTATATTTGAGCATCCACTTTGACAGCCGAGAACATTTTGAACCGCCCTTACATAAAAACAACGTGATTCTTTATTAACTTTCATTCATTCCTAACACAATAAAAAAAAAAATTATTTGAAAATTTTCTTTTCGTTTTCTGTCGGGAATTTTTTTAAATAAGGTCCATAAACAGCCTCGCCAATGAGATAACTCTCTTACTCTGAACGCTAGCTTCGGTGCTATTGGAGCACTTGGACTTAACAAACACTTTAACATTAAAGTACTCCGTGTCAATTTAAAGTTCTCCAACTATGTGAAAAGTTCAATATTGCGTGAGTTTGTGGCGAGACAGCAATACGTGGCGCAGCCAAAATTTAAATCAATTTAAAAACATGAAATTATACGACACTATCTCCAATGTAAGCGCTCCCAAGGAGAAAAGTTCGAAAAATTCCTTATAATTTGTTAAATGGCAGTTAGACGAAGAATATAATACGTTATATTTCTATACCATGTACCATGTACCATGTAACATATACATGTATACATTATCCGAAAATGTGATTTCTTTAAATTGAAACAAAAAATTTTTATAATTTTTTCTCCTGGCGCAGAAAGAAAAATCATTTCGGAATTCGGTTTTTGTTGCCCGAGCTATTATTATTATTATTATTAGATGGGGGCTCTGTGCGCACCGCGACCCATAATGAATCTATTGTGCTACCCCCAGGGTTGTCTTAATTATTCAAAAAAAAAAAAACGAAATTTCATTACGTTGTTTATAATTCTCATTTGGTTTATAAAACTGGACATATAAGATATGTATACAACTTAGAAATATGCCTTCATGGCAAAAGTAAGGAAGAAGTTTACGATGCAGGGGAGGGATACCCCAGTATCGGCGGCTGGTCAGGGTGCGAAAGCGGGCCCGCAGGCGTCGTTATCATGCGACCGCAGCTCTACATTAGTTGGTGACTTGGCTAGTGTGGAGTACAATATTACAAGAAATAAAAGAAAAAACACTTTATCTCACAAGTGTGATAGCGATCGCAATGTGTTTTGTTACGTTTGCTGCAAATACGAAGTGAGCTCATTGAGGAAGCCCATAGATGATGATATTAAAGCCACATACAAGGAAATTTTTAAATTGGATATTGTTCAAAACCGTTATGTTCCCAACATATTATGTAATTCTTGTAGATTAATGTTAAATCGGTCGAAAAAAGTAAAAAAGGCAATTAAATTTAGTAATCCAGCAGAATGGAATCAACCAGACAATAAAGAAGACTGCTTTTTTTGTTCGAACAGTGTAAGTAAGAATTAAACTATAAGGAATAAACATAACATTGTCTATAAGACAGTGTCTTCAGTAAAGAGTCCAATTTTATATGACAAGGACAATAAAGAAACTGTTCTCGAGAATCTGAACGTAATTGAACCTAATGAAATAATGGAAGATGACGAATGTTACCCAGAAACCAACTGTTCCGATGAAGAATCAGACTATGTTGAAAATACTGAAAAACGTGTCCCAATTCTGGTTTCACAGCCTGTCTTAAACGACCTTGTACGAAATTTAGGCTTGCCAAAAGACAGTTCAGAATTTTAAGCTTCTTTTTTTAAGCAACACAATTTTCTAGAACCGGGTACAAAAGTATCCGAGTACCGAAATCGAGAGTCAGAATTTCGGAAATATTTTTCTAAGGATGGGGATCTTGCATATTGCACTAATATTAATGGACTAATGAATGAACTGAAAAAAAATTGCTACAAAGCAACCGATTGGCGCCTGTTTATCGATTCATCGAAAAGAAGTATTAAGGCAGTGTTACTTCATAATACTAACGTCTATGCTCCTGTACCAATAGCTCATTCAACTGTTATGCAGGAAAAATACGAAAATATGCAAATTCTTTTAAAAAAAATTGGCTACGACCTCCATAGATGGCAAATCTGTGGGGATTTAAAAATAATAACTATGTTGCTCGGCCAGCAGTCCGGATTTACTAAGTATCCCTGCTACTTGTGTCTATGGGATAGTAGAAACAGAGAAAACCATTACAAGGTTAAAGATTGGCCAACTAGAGCTTCCCTTACACCTGGGTCGCATAATGTCATGAATGAGTCCCTAGTAGACCCTACGAAAATTCTAATTCCTCCTTTACATATAAAACTAGGTCTCATGAAACAGTTTGTCAAAGCTCTAGACAAAACAGGTAAATGTTTCAAGTACCTACAAACCGTGTTTCCTCGTGTTTCTGATGCCAAAATTAAAGAAGGGGTGTTCGATGGTCCTCAAATTCGAAAATTGTTCAGAGATAATGACTTTATAAGTAAGATGAATGATCAGGAAAAATCAGCTTGGAAAAGTTTTCGAGAAGTTGCACGAAACTTCTTAGGAAACCGAAAAAGTCCAGAGTATAAGAAGTTAGTTGCCAACATGATAAAGAACTACGAGAAACTGGGATGCTTGATGAACTTAAAGCTTCATTTTCTGCACTCTCATCTTGACCAATTTCCCGATAACCTGGGACACTTTAGTGAAGAACAGGGGGAACGTTTTCATCAAGATATCAAAGTTATGGAAACTCGCTATCAGGGACGATGGGACGTTAATATGTTGGCAGATTTTTGCTGGATGCTCAAAAGAGAAACACTTGGGCAGGTCAAAAAGCGTAAAAGGAATCCCTTACATAGGTCATTTGAAGAGAAAAGAACCCGATACAGCTCAAAGATGGAGACCGACTAAAAAATATTCTATATCATCAGCTTTAAAAAACAGCCCCAATAAGGGCTCAATGATGCACAAAACCCGATCGTGCAACCTCCCCGCGGTGTGCATCGGGTAACGCCAATGCCGACGGTACAATTATTCCACAAAACATTAGATTACCAAATCTTATTACGTGTCAGTTTTTTTTGAGGTTATGGCAAAATGCTGATCTGATGGAGCAAAACGGGCATCGGATTTAGAATCAGCGACCCCGAAAACATATAGTAGAAGTAATCAGATACCCAGATCAGAACAAAAAAAAATTTGTCCACGATATTAAATTTTAATAGCTCGAATTGAGGTTTTTTGAGGTTATGGCAAAATGCTGATCTGATGGAGCAAAACGGGCAACGGATTTGGAATCAGCGACCCCGAAAACATATGGTAGAGGTAGTGAGATACCCAGATCAAACCAAAAATTTTTTTTTGTGTGGCTGTGTTATTTATCCTTAGGCTCTTTATATATTTGAGCACTGTGGACGGTTTTAAGACAGACCAAAATTTGTAGGGGGCGACAAGCGCCTCCCCAAAGTTGAGGATTCTGCGGCTGGCCAGAGATGGACAGTCACAGAGAATGTGTTCTGGCGTTTCTTCATCCATTTCACGGAACCGGAATTTCGATTCGTTCGATAGGCCTATCTTTTTGAGATGATATCTCAATTTGCAGTGCCCTGTGAAGTATTCGGTAAGGATCTTTAAATCTTTTCTTCCGAGATACAGTAATCTCTTGGAGATTAGTTTGTTGGGAGTGATGAATCTTTTGGCCTGTCTTTGACCTTTTGATTTCATCCAGGAAGTATGAAAACACTTATCCTCCCAATTTCTGAGTAATTCTGCACAGTATGACTTCTGAAGTGTACAGAAAGGTTCAGGCCCGATGAGGCGTCTTTGAGCTCCCCGTTTGGCGAGGCAATCTGCCCTTTCGTTCCCTTCGTAGCCCTCATGGCCTGGGACCCACCAAAGTGTTACTTTGTTGTGGTTCCCGAGGTCATTGAGGAGATTGAGGCAATTCTCTACTAGTCCAGATGAGATGTTAACAGCCCTTAAGGCTAGAAGAGCAGCCTGGCTATCAGACATTTATATGGATACTGCTCCCCTTTGTCTTCCTCTTCAGACATTCGCGGACGCAGATTTCAATCGCATATAATTCTGCCTGAAATATGGTTGGGTATAGACCCATTGGTACTGCTTTCTGGAATCTAGGTCCCAAGATGCCTGCACCTGTACTTCCATTTTCAAGTTTAGATCCATCTGTGTACCAGATTTGTGATCCTTTCTCTATGTGAAGTAAGACGTTTTTGAATTCACTTCGTTCAGGAATTATTACCTTGTACTTGCGGTCAAAACGCAATATACGTTGTATTCGGTCTGGCATCTTCATTATTGGGTCCTCAGATACATTCAACAATATCGGGAGGTGCCCTTGAAGATCCCCACTTTTGAGATTTGGCACTTTGTGCAATCTTAAAGCGCTTGCACATGCCTCTCTCTGAATTTGGATAGTGAGAGGGGGGATGCCGGTGATGACACCCAGCGCATCTGTGGGGCAGGTTTTCATTGCCCCTGTGATGCTCCCACACACTAGTCTGTGTAGCTTGCCCAGTTTGGCTTCCGCGGTCCTTTGTCTGACCTTTGGCTGCCCGAGCTATAATTGCGCCTAGTTTGGGAAAAGTGCCACGGTTCTCCATATGTATTGCCAGGGGTCTTCTTATTTTCCTGAATTTTTCTTTCGGTCTTTTCCATACGATTATCAACAAATTTAATCATATTAGAATCATGGACGGTGAAGTAAGAATAAAGGGTTGGTATAAAGATGCGGAGAATGACCTTTATTTTTAAGGTCACCTCGTACCGTCTCCAAATGTTATTGATGGAATATATAAAGTCAAATATCAGAGCAACCAATTTTTCGAAGACATGTTCTAAACTAATACGTTGAAGCTTCCGTTACTGTTATCATTCTGGGTTGATGCAAAAACATAACTCTCTAAAAATTGAAGTACAGGCAGGACTTCAAAAATCGGTAGTAATGCTTCGGCAAAATCTTCTGGAAGTGGTGATTTACATCAAATGAATTTATACAATTTGTCGATATTGCTTATTGAACCCTTCACCAAGAATCAGCTCCTTCAAGGTATAAAAGGTCTTGTGGAGGAATTTAAGATGACAAGAATTTATGGTGAAGATATTGCCAAAAGTCTTCACAAATGTCGAATATTACGCGAGCAATTCGCATTTCCAAAATATCTTTCGGAAGACGTTTTTTTTCTCAATTTTGAATAATATACCGCGTATCTATCATTTGGAAGGAAATTTAATCTATTTAAACATAAAATATAATGCAATTTGATCTAAAACTTATAAACGATCGTGGCTCTGGGATAGCGTAGGGGATGCGTGCTATGCTCTTGATCCCAGAGTCCGAGGTTCGATTCCCGGCACAGGCGAAACGGAGTGTAATGTTCCAAGCCTAGCACTGGTTTTTCTAAAAATCGCATGTTAGGGGCACACTACATAAAAAAAAGACAAAACACTCACACAAACACAAGAAAACCTCTAGTGGTATCACAATGGGCCGATTAATGGCCTAAGTGGCAGCCACTTCAACCTACCTACCTACCTATAAACGATCAAAAATCCAGTCATTTTGATTTGGCTCAAATTTTTTATAGAAAATTTTTTACGATGCGTTACGAACTTTCCAATTGGTTTTTTCTTCGCAAAATTTGGCCTTTTTTTTTTTTTTTTGCAAAATAATATCAGACTGATTCACAAAAACAATCGAGTGTCAGAGACCCAAAAAGTGAGGTGAATTGGGTAATGGGACTTAGGTAATTAGAAAAATGAAACAGGTTCTTATGAATAAACATTAATTTTGCGAAGTGGCTACTGAGGGTCCTTCTTTCAAAGTCAGAAGACTTGCGATCGCCAGAATTATGAAGACTTTTTGATAAACTGCATGATTGTTACTTAGGGCTGCCAACTTTCTAAGGAAACAAAAAGTATAAGTTTATTTAGTAATTTAAATATAAAGTATTTTTCTAAAAAATAATGTATTTTTAAATTCATCCTTAGGTAGGTAGGTAGGTAGGTTGAAGTGGCTGCCACTTAGGCCGTTAATCGGCCCATTGTGATACCAAGGACCCAACAAACAATTTCGCTAAAAATAAGCTTTTTTAAAGCTTGTCAACTCAAGCCTAGGCTTACAATAAGTTTCCAAAACCTTTGAAGTTCGTTTTAAAAACATATCAGTATAAGCGAAAAACCAACGAAACGGCACCCCTTTTTATAAGCTTATCATTTTGTTTACAAAACGTTTATTTTAAAGTTTTGTAGTGCTTGCAAAAAACATTTGGTAAGCTTATATTTTCCCTTTTAAAACTATATTTTTAGATGTTTAGTAATGCTTTCTAAAGGTTCTTTATAAACGGTTGAAAATAACTTGTAAAAACAATCACTTCCTATTTACAAGAAAAGGTTTTGTAAGTGAGCTATTAAACGTTTTCCAATTTTGCACAAATTCTTTTCTCCAAAAACAAAAAACAATTTTTTCTTTAGCAAGCATTTATTAAATTTTTATTAAACAAACATTTTAAGTAAAAATTAAAAAGGACCTTATTATAGGCAAACAGCCTAACCTAAGTTTTCTTTAACAAACACTCATTAAATTTATATAAACAAATATTTTAAGTAAAAAGTAAAAAGGACCTTATTCTGGTTGAATGGTTGAAGTAGTCGTAGTAGTAGTCTTGGCAGCTTTAAGTTTTTGCCGATATCTGGCAAATTGGAAAAACTATTTGGTTGCTCTCGCAAATTCTCCGTCGGGTTTTTCGAATTTAATTCTGAAGGTATCTGAAATGCATAGATTGCCTTATTATTGCAAGTCTTAAAAAAATTTGGGAAACTTTGCTTACTTTTTATGGCCATTGCAACGTTGGTATCTTTTATTGACCTCTTGGAATCTGTTCCCCGCCAAGCAAATTTTTCCGCTAAAGTGTCTGTAACAGTTTTTCACAAATTTTGTCGATGGTTGTCACTTGAAATTTCCACATAAACTAAACAAGCGCAAGAGCAAAAGACTGCAATACTCGCGGTTTGTCAAAAATTCTTAAGAATTTGATTTACATAGCGGTGATTTTTTTATATCAACAAGACAAGTTTTGAAAAGCTTATTAATGCTAGCAAAGCAAGCGTTTTATAAGCAATTGTAAATAGTTTATATTTAATGTTTATAAAAGATTTATTTTAGAGATATTTGTATGCGATTTTTAAATGTGTGGATTTTAGAGTTACAAAACGTTTTTTATAAGGATTTTTGTAAGTTTTTATAAATCACTTATATATTATGCTTACAAAAAGTTTTTTGAAATAATTTGTTGTCTAACATTTACACTTTGGTTTGTTGGGGAGGTTTTCTTGTGTTTGTGTGAGTGTATGACTTTTTATGTAGTGTGCCCCTAACATGCGATTTTTGAAAAACCAGTGCTAGGCTTGGAACATTACACTCAGTTTCGCCTGTGCCGGGAATCGAACCTCGGACCCTGGGATCAAGAGCATAGCACGCATCCCCTACGCTATCCCAGAGCCACAAATTCATCCTTATATTAATTAAAAAAAAAAAACAGAACATACCAAATAATAAACAAGTAAGGGTGTTATAGTCAGGCGAGCCTGACAATAGAATACCCGACACAGACACACATGTTCAAATAGTTTTTAATATCAAGAGGTGTTTAAGGCCAAAAGGGGCCCCATATACCGACTTTTGATAGATTTCTTTATGAAAACTGCCCCTTTGTCACGCCCACTTTTCCAATTTTTGTTGAACTATAATCGGATAAATATACGCTCAAATTTTAAGTTTCATTAAAATATTTCGAAAAAATCCGATTTTAACGCAGTTTTGTGATTTTCGTAACAGACCCTAGTACTGGAGGTACCCCTAAAAATGGTCCGACCGAGTCCATTCTCGAACTTAGTCTTACTCATGTCCCCGTGAGCATGCATACCAAATTTTGTCAAGATAGCTCAACTCCTTCGATAAGATAACTGTATACAGACAGACAGACGGACATACGGACAGACGGACATGTCTAAATCAAATCTCCTGTTGACGCTGATCATTTCTATATATATTTTGTATGGTCTATCTCGACTGGTTCTGGGTGTTACACACAACCACACAAACGCAATATACCCTCGACACAGAGTGTGTCGGGTATAAAAATAGAAATAAATAACATGCTTTCATACTACCATAAATTCAATTTAAATTATCTCTCCCACTCAAGTACAAGTAACTTACTAGTAGTTGGTCCACTTTTGTTCTTAAATATACAACTTTTACTGCTTTGTTGTAATAGTGTCGTAATTGTTTTTGCTTGTATATTATCCATTCCAGTTTTTCCTGAAGATGGTCTACGAAGAAGACCGAAATATTGAAAATAAAACAGTCAGTTTTGAGCACTGACATTTACAAAACAACTAAGATTGTATTATTTGTATTGACCTGGACCCGGATAAGAAGAAGTAAAATTCAATTTAAAACTACGAAGTCGACAAAAATCTAAAATCATAATAAAAATTCTGGAATGCTCGGATTGAAGTGTTCACCGTTTTGGATGTTCACGTTTTTGAGAGAGAGTTCATAATGTTTTTTTTTTATTTTTACCGATTACATACCATAAAAGAATGACGCAAATTTTAAGTGAGTCGGACAATTGTCCAGAAAAAGGTTGGGCAAAACAAACAGGAAATCTAATTATCTTACCAAAAAAGTTCAAGAAAGGCCGGACTACAGAAAAAAAAAAAAAATAAATAAAAAATAAAGTTTTTATCGAATAAATTTTTGAGGTGTCTCAAGTATTTTATCATAAATTTGGAAAATCGTTAAATCATCCAATAGTTTCTGTGACTTGGGTCAAAAAAATTTTCCTACGCTACGCAATATATTATATACGATAGATTGTCCATGTAAAGTAGAGAGTTGGCGCTGCCGTCATTAATTTGAACAATAGATGAGGATGGGTTTGGGATAGGTAATGCATGGGTTTTTTTTTTTTTGTGTTGTCAGAGACTGTTGTAAACGTGTGGGTATGTATTAAAATTCATAAGCAATCAATCGAACAAAGCTGCTACCTGTAATATAAAAACAGGCGGGATGTGTTCGCAAAAATTTCAATTACTAACCCAATTTAATACGCTTTATGATTTTAGATGAAGAAGTCAGAGCAAATATAAAAATCGAGCGCGTTGGGTGAGCTTGAGTGCGCCCGCCGCCCGCGCAGAGTTGCCAAGTTGCGCTGAAGCGGGGTGACCAGTCAAGTTGAACGTATTAAAGCGCAGCAGGCGACAGAAAAATGCATGTTCCATATAACATTTGGGGGCCTCATTGCAGCGTCGCGTCGCATCGCGTCGCGTCATGGTGTGCGATGAGACAAAAAGCCGCCAACCGCCGGTTTGCATTTGCACGGATAGTGGCAGTTTCAATTTTTCCAGGCCGAACACCCCTATTAAGGCACACTTTTTGACGATTATAGGCACTGAGGAGCAAATCCCTCTTTCACTACCGATGGGCTGTGCAGAATGCAGTGCCACAAATATCGCTTTGCTACTTTTTTCAATGCGATTCCACAATGAGGGCATCTCTTTTACTTTTTGTTCGCCTTTTTTACGCCGAATTGCGGCAGAACGAACGAGAACCCGCGCGCTCGATTGCGATGGCGATGGCGCGGCTCCGAAAAGAAAACAGGAAAAGTGCGGCACTCTTTCGTATATTTTATTTTTCACTCGTTCACGCATGCAATAAAATATATAAAAAATACACAGAAAAGCTTTGCAAAAAAAAGTAAATAATATACCAAACGGCTCGCTGAGGGACACCGCACGTGGAGGTGCAGCGAGGATGGCAATCGGTGTTCGGTTCTCCTGCAAAAAGGGGGAGAGTTTGATTTTTCACATTCACATCCAACTGATGGAACGGTATTTCGGTGCATGGCCATTTCAGTGCTGTACTTGTGTATGTGTATTGCTTTTTATTTTCGTAGTTGTTTTATTTTATTTTATTTATTTTATTTTAATTTTTTTTTTTTTTTGGTTTTTTATTCGCCGCGGCTGGATTTAACTATGTGCTGTGTGATGTTGTTGCTGTTGCACGCAATATGTTAACTTTTTTTGTGCTCTTATATTCGCTGACTTGGTTGATGGAAGCCCATGTTGTTGGTGCTATTTAAAAGCAGAATGAAAGGAGTGCGTATCGGTGTGCCCATGGACAGTGCGAGTACTTTGAAAGCAATAACAACGAGCTCTATGGCATTGTGCAAAATGCGTCAACAACGGCGGAACAACAATAATGACTACACCTTAGTTATACATAATTTCCATACATTTATACATACAATATCCCATAGGCGCACGCAATGCATTGCGTAAATTTATGTTGCTTGTGGTAAGGGAACGACTGTCTCAGTCCACCATAATGGTGGATATGGGTGGCTTCAATTTTAATTTTGCGTAAACATGCGTCCGCAAAAGTCAGTCGTTCAAACTAAGAACTCATTTTTAATTTCGGAAAAAATAAAAATATTTTCAGCTCTTGATAAATGGATATAGGAAATAAGATTAATAAAATATATAGTATGTAGTAGAATAATTCCTTCAACCAAAATCCTCAAATATCATTGTCCAGATTCTCAGCGAACATAGGGCAAAATTAAATTTTGATAGCAGCAAAACGCAGCAATTTTTTCGGTGATTTTCATAATAAATTGAAAAATAAGAATTTCTCACGTTTCTAGATGTCATCCGAAAACTGGATTAGACAGAGAGACACATTAAGGTAAATTATGCAGACTGGCCATGGCATTCTTGAAAGAAATTCGAAAAGAAAAACTGATCTTTCACATGGAATTTCAACAAAAATTTTTGAAAAAGACGACCGTCCGGTTTGACAAACTGGACACATCAAAATATCAGCATCTGCATCATCATAGGGGCACAGCATCCTTTCGCTGCTGGTCAAGACGATGAACTCTGGCATGTCAGCATCCAGATTCGATTCCGTTTGGCTTTGTGCAACCCTTAAATTTTCTAAAAATATTTCGGCGCGCTAAACTCGAGTACAATTGCTCAAAAAACCTGTTCCAGTCAACACGGTCAACATGCACAGATCGCATTTTCTTATTACGAATTTTAATTTCTTTTTTTTTTGTGGCAGAATCGTGTTGATATGGGGTTGTGTGATGAGGCCCTGTGCACGAAAAAAGCATTGATTTTTAATTTTTTTTTTTGGTCGGGAGGACAGTAGAAGCTCGAAAAAAATTTGCTCATTCAAAGTGAAACAAAGGAAACTAATTTCAAATCAATAATTATAGGTTTTTGCAATACAAATTAAACTAACTGCAAAGTTGTTTGTGATTAATGCGAAGGTGGCCAAAGGATGTTCTTTGGAGGCTTTGCGATTGTTAGTTTTTAGTTTTTTTTTTTTTGTTCTTTCTCTGTTTTCCTTTCGTATAGCAAATTATGAGTATATTTGCGATATTTAAAACGGATCGAACATTCGAGGTTTTCATTACGGTTTTCGAACAAAATTCTTCATTGCCCTTAGTTTTTTTGTGCGGTATTGGGAGATGGACATGATTTTTCGGGCTGCCTAATTGAACATTAATAATTGACATTCGGACGACTAAGTTCATAGAACCCTATTTGAACTTTGCCTCAGACTTTTTTCGGACTTCAAAGGGACCTGCTTATCAGAGACTAAAATTCGAATATGTTTGTTCAAAAATGTTGGTTCGTCATAAATGGACATATCGACCCCTTTTCGCGAATTCATCGTATGTTACATTATTTCCGAAATTGACTTTTTGATGCAAATTTGTTTTAAAGCCTTCAACTCAACTTCTGGCAAAATATTATAACCCTTAGCACTGTCGTTATGGAGATAATGCGGAATCAGTTTTCCCCTTTACACATTGGCATATGCAAAGAATAGTAAAAAAAAAAAAACGATCTCCTGTAAATTTTAGTTTTTGTAACATACAATAATTTCGTAAAAAGCCGTCGATATGGCCATTTATGACGAACCAACAAATTTGAACAAACATATTCGAATTTTAGTCTCTGATAAGCTCTTTGAAGTTGTTTCATTCAATATGGAAGTCAAAGTCGAGTTAAAAAGTAAGGATTTACTTTGCTGAAATGGTGCCAGAAACGTAAAAATAATAAATCATGAAGCATCCAAATTCCAATCGTGATAAATCGAATATCTGGCAAAATGGAGAAGTTTTACATACACTCAGGGAAAAACTGCAACTTAAAATCAAAAACGAGCAATAGTAGTTCAATAATTTTCAAAATAAAAGAAAAGTAATACGGAAACATGTTAAAATAACAATTTTCAACTTTGATTTAATGTAGTTTCTATAGATTTCGTGGAGTATGTTAAAGTTATATTGATTCTAAGTTGAAACATATTGTTTTAAGTTTGTTTCGATATTAATTCGTGAACTGCGTTGAAATGTACGTTGCAAATTATTGAATCAATAAGAAACGTTTTTAATTTGATATGGAAACTCTTCAAGTCAATGTAGAAACCACTTTACTTCAATAAGACAACAATATAGTTCAATATTAATCTTATATTAATTCAACACTGGAAATATTATTTATATATTGCGGGTATTCACAAAGGCTTGTTAAAAACGTTGGAAAGTCGAAAAATCGGAAAATTGCGACTTCCTGAAAAATTTTTAAACTTTTTTTTGCATCATGCACAACTTTTTAAGCATTCAAAATTTTCAGATTTTCCGACATTCCTATTTTCCGACGCCTTTGTGAGAGAGATAGAGAGAGATAGAGAGATATAGAGAGAGATAGAGAGAGATAGAGAGATATAGAGAGAGATAGAGAGAGATAGAGAGATATAGAGAGAGATAGAGATGGAGAGAGAGGGAAAGAAAGATATAGAAATGAAGAAAGAGACAAAATATAATGCGAGAACGCCTTAAACGAATCTACAGGCAACGCGGATCATACAGGGTGTCCACGGAATTCCCAGAATTATTTTAATATGCGAAAAATTTTCTTTTTTCTATACAAAATGTTTCCTCAAAAACAGAAACTACAGCTCTAGACATATACTATCGCGTATTAAAATAATGCCGAAAATTCCGTGGACACCCCGTATCTGTTCAAATTTTATAAGGTTTATCTCAAGTAGGTACACTGAAAGAAATATCGGCAGTAGTATTGAATAAAAATTTTCGTAAATATTTGAATACGAATTTTAGTCAATATAACGAATTTTCTTCATGCTGACGAAAATATTTGTTATATTGCAGAAATTTTGTGAATGGAACGAAAAAAAATTCTTCAATATGAGTTAAATAGTTTAATCAATATAACAAAATTTCTTCATAGGTACGAAAACATTTCTTCATACTGAAGAAATTTTCTTACATATGACAAAAGCTTTCGTAGGACATTTTAAAATTTAGAATTTTCGTATAAATGAAGAAACTTCTTCATAATGACGTAATTTGTTTGTTGATATGAAGAAATTTCGTTAATATAACAAAACGTATTCGTGAATATAAAGAAATTAATTTCGTAAATATGAAGAAATTTTTTCAATATTGTCTTAAAATTAATTTATATATTAAATATAATATAACGAATTTATTTCGTATAAATAAAGAAATTTCTTTAATATGACTAATGTAATTCTTGAGATATGAAGAATTTCTTCAATATTACGAAAAAGTAAATATTTTTAAGAAGTTCTTGGGGTTGATGAGTCTTAATTCAGAAGATTCAGCGTCATAAGCAAAGTTCGTCCATGAAGTGAAAGCGCGTCTTCTATGGAAGCAGAGAAATTGTGTTTAATTTGAAAATTTAAAGAAAATATTGCTCGCGTTCAAAATCGCAGAAAATCTGATAGGTGTGTATTAAGTCACATATATTTTGCGAAGTGTTCCTTTTTTAATAAATTAAAATTTTTTAAAGTGCCACATTGACGGGGAGACGCTTCTGCATATGAGTGAGCTTCATATTTCGTACTGGATCCGGTGACACTCAGCACAATATCAAACTTTTTAATGCTTAATTTTGGAATATAATTGTAAAATATAGTACAGAAAATATATATCTATATATAATATTGATCTTTGGAGGCATTATAAGAAACGCAATACTAAATAAAAATAATATTAAAATTAATTTCGATGTAATTTACTTTGACTTGACATTTTGGTTTAAAGTATATTTTTAGGGAAAATGCTGCATTATTTTGAAAAATTTCTTTAAGTCCTCTCATAATATTTTAGAATTTTCGTCCTTTTAACGACGCAATCATATATACATAAAATTGTTTTTTAATTCTTATCGCGAGTCTTTATTTAGTCAATCATTATTGCTTGCAATGAGAAAGTTAATATACTGTTTTGTGTGTATGATATTTGGACGATTTTCTTGTCTATAAAAAATAGCAGATGTGAGACAGGCGGGACTTACAACAGTTAATACATATGATGAAATTTTGAAATATATAAATACGAAGAAATTTCTTCAATATAACGAAGCAGGGTTGCGTATTTTAATAAATTTCTTCATATTGAAGAAAATCTTTCGTAATATTGAAGAAATTTATTGAATATCAATAATTATTTTCGTAGATATGAAGAAATTTCTTCAATATAACGAAGCAGGATAATATACTTGAAGAAATTTGACTAAAATAATTTCGTAGATATGAAGACATTTCTTCAATATTACGAAATTTTTTTCCTGATTTGAATTTCTTCATATTGAATATCGTCTTTATTCATATTGATTGCTTTTTTTAGTTAGCTCTATTTTTACTGCCGTTTCTTCAATAACGCAGCCTATTTCTTCAATATTACCTACGGATTTTTTTCGGTGTATGAGCGTGCTACACTTACATGGGCAGGGAGGGGCAGCTGCCACCCCCTAAATGAGCCCTGCTCAATATACACTGCAAAAGAATTTTTGAAAACTATCAAGGAATGGAAGAAAAGATCCTAAATCGTAAAAGTAGACTTTTGCTTGCATAAGACACCTACTACGTACACATACTAAAAAATGTTAAAAAACGCATAAAGCGAACTATTTGTATCTTGCCCATCCCTTGGAGTTCTGGATACGCCCATGTATACTTACATACCTACAATTGGAATATGCCCTTTACAAAGACTTGATCGGACATTATCATTCAGAGAGCGAAAGGCGGGCAAAAATTCAAATCGGTCGGATCGTACATCGAATTCTAAGTCTAAGTGCCTAAAATTTAAGCTGAGAATTCGATAGACGGCCATACTATGCCATATCCACAAATAAAAAAAAAATTTTTTTTTGCGTACCCTTTTAGGTGTCTATGAAATCGACCACAAGAATATCGTGAATTCAAGCTCAAGACAGCTTTTTGGCGGTCGTTATTTTAACCGCTCATCAGAAGACATTACAAAGAACCGATGCCTGCAGATGCTCAAGTTGATGAAAGCGTCTCGTGTCTAATTAATAACCTTTCACATTTTGGCCTGCGAGCAGGACAATCGTCACTAAACTCATGCGACCGACAATAAGATTTGCACAAAATTACGCCATAATAATTTTTAACGGAAAATTTTGTTGCTGGGCGAAGAGTGGTCCGCGTGCAGAATCTGAACAGGAGAGGATGCTAACTTGTATTCTTTTTTGATACTTTTAAAAGATCCGAAAAGATCTAACTTCTATTTAATGTTTGTGCTTATGTGTACGATCGCGTAGGACCAGTTTCGTTCTACGGCGTATCCCAAGTATTGTGAACTGAGCGCACAATACGCCAGGCCAATCAAAGAAGGCACCGCTGATATGTATTTTGCCCAATTGCGAAGAGGACAACCACCCCAATGACTTTACGTGTACACATAGAATTTATTTGAAAGACAGCGAGCTAAGAAGTATGCAAGAGGAAAGAATTCCTTGCATAATTTCCTGCGAATGGAAAAATTCAACAGACGAAAACAAGTCAACGTGTTCCGTTTCGTATTGAAAATCCATTGTAAATCCTTTTGCAGATCGGATACCTTATAGAATATGTAGATATATGGCGACTTATATTTTTCTTATTTTTGAAATATTATTTGGTCAATGGACTGTAGAGTGTGACAAAAGGACTCTCAGTGAAACAAATTTCTAAAAACAAAATAACATTGAAGGGAAAGGTTGATTTTGCTTAATATTGTCATGGATGGTATCCAGTGAATCGAGATCGTATGGAGTGGTGCAGACATTTCAAAGGGGCATTGTGGAATTCCCGATATTCGCAGTCCGATAGGTACATCTTTTTTCATAACTCTTAATAATCTAGAGACCTCACAGATATAGATATTTGTAGCTAGAAAGTTTTGAAGAATTGTAATTTCGGGACAAGAAGGTAAATAACAAAACTGATTTAAAAACCGGCTATCGTGACAAGTATATTTAGCTATGATTATGATTGAGGGGTTCGTGCTAAAACAAAAATTTGGTCTAGTAAGACGAAATATTTTACATTTGCAGTTAGTACTTTCAAAGTCATTTCACTTCTTTATGGTTCTGACTTATTGAGAAATGTCCAAGAGTTGAACAAAAAAAATTTTTTTGATAGAGTATAGATGATAGGGATAGAGTATTATTGACAGGGACAACAAAATACCCGACACATGTTTAAATAATTTTTAAAATACGCCCAAAAACAGAACCATTAAGAAAGAATATTCAAGAGATTTTTAAGGCCTTAAGGGGCCCACACCCCGACCGTTGTTCAATTTCTTTATCACAGCCGCCCCTTTGCGACGCCCACATTTACAATTTTTTTTATTTCTAATCGGAGGCTTAAATATACGCTCAAATTCTAAATTTCATAGGAAGATTACAAGAAAAGTTATATTTTAGGGTAGTTTTCTGATTTTCATAACCCTAGACCCTAGTACTTGGAATACCCTTAAAAATGGTCCGGTCGGATCCATTCTGGAACTTGTTCTTACTCATGTCACCGTGGACACACATACCCAAAGATAGCTCAACTCCTTCGAAAAGAGTCGACACAGAGTGAGAGAACTGCACATTTGCGTTAAATCGTTCCTTGAAGAACCCGTAAAAACAAGCTTATTTAAAGCCAAACTATAATGAGTGTAGAATTCCCAATTTCTACCCAGCCAACCATATACGGAGTGCTCCATAAAAGAGTGTAAAAGGACTCCTAACGGAGCTCTTCAAAGTAGTGCTTTTGCCAAGGTCTCATAAAAACAACACCTAGTAGCATTTAGGGAGACTAAACGAGTCATTTTTTTTTACAAATTTATATCTGAAAGAGAGTCAAAACAGACTCAGAAGGAGCATTCCAGAAATCATGAAAGATACATTTTGAGATCCCAGAAACTACACTTTTCCATATTAGTTTGAAAAGAAAACGCAATGAATGCATCAGCTCCTAAAATAATGCTTCGGTTTTGTAAATAAGATGCTCACGCAGGATATATCACAATAGGACGAATGTGTCGCTTCATCTTGGGAAGAATCTCGTTATCTTTTCGCCCATCAAAGCCGAAGAATACCAACCCCTATGATAATAAGGAAAAGGGTAAAGACGAATTACATAAACCGAAGTTGATCGCAATGGGTTGGCTTTTATTTGAATAGCTCTTCCCCTTTTTTTGGGTCGCCTCGAAGAGATAAATCGAGAAAATCGTTTTCTTATAGCATCAAAAACTTGTTGCGAATGTTGTGGTCAGTAGCTTCGATCCTAACAAAATAATTTTGTCATGTTGAAACGAATTTTCGCTATCAGTCTCGTTTAAGCCTCTCGTTGAAACTAACGTTTTTATTATTAATATTTTTTTGAACAGTTTTGTTGTGTTCAATGAATTTCTTTGGAGTTTTTGTTTTGTTATTTGTTTATTTTATGAAACATTTGTTCACGTTTGGAAATGTTCTGATATAATTTCATCAATCAAATAAAGTCGCTTTGGACAATATTTTTTGGTGAACTCTAAAAAAAAAAAACATTCGAAATCTTGCTAAGAATCATTTAAAGTGTCGGAAAAATAGTTTTTGTGCAATGATCAAGTTCACAGGAATGAATTGGAGGGAATTGTGAATTTTTATTTGGGTAACATTTGATGGAGCGCCAGCGGAAAGAGGATCTGCAAAGTCCAAGCGCAGAAGGAGCCGTCGCTGATCAAGAAATCTTTCTAAAATCGGAAATCCTAAAAAATGTACCGCAGTCTCCACAACAGATCCAACTCCGATTCGAAGAGCCAGCTTCTTCATGTGTTCAAACGAATCCAATCAAATCGGTCAGAGTGTCACCCGGAATTGACGTCGGCGGCATAACTGCTGATCTGGCATATGATGCTGATGTCGATGAAGATGTTCAAGTTGTAGGAAATACTGTTGCTGATGTAGATATGGCCATGGCTGCATCCGCAAAAGCTGAGAATTTAAAACAGGAACGAGATCATATATATGAGGTGGGCAAGTGCGCAAGCTTCAGAAGCTTTGAGCCACGAACATTTCAAAGTAATGTCAACAATTTTTTAAGCTCTTCCAACCGTGGGCCCTAAAGACTTACGGAGACCAGGCGAAAACCAAAACCATTACATTAAGGAAAAAAGCAAGAATCCTAAAAGCTCTTGAGGGCAAAGAGCACAGCCGACCGGATAGTTCAAAGTTTCGTTTTTGGGTGAAATCAAAAGGTAACACAATCAAAATTATTTACGATTTAATCACGACTGCCCCACATATCTTTTGGGTAAGATCTAAAGGAGAGCTGTAAGAGCAAAAAGTGTTACACAGCTTATTATTAATAAACAGTGCCGGTCTTAGTATTAGTTGTAGGTCAATGGGCTAACCTTAACTATTTTATATCCAACAAGTTTCGAGCCTTAACCGCCAAAAAGACGTAAACGCCAAAAATCAAATTTTACCGTAGAATCCGTTTTGCAATAATTTTTGAATCATTTCTCGATATTACGGAGAAATGGTTTTATACTGTTTTGTGATGATAAAAATAATCGTGGTCTAAAAATCATTTAAAAAAAAAAATAAGTTTTAGCCATGTCGCTACAGTAGCAGAGTCAAAGGGGTCGAATGGGGCAGCGACCCCGGGCGCCAAATCATATTTTACATTTTTGGTTAGAGCGGGGAGCAGGGGTGGAATTTCCTGCATTGTGCCCCCATTGTTCCCCGGGCGCCGAAATGTCTCACTACGCAACTGTGTCGCTTACGAATTTTTCGCGGCTATCTCGAATAACCCTCAGGTTTAATTCAAGCTTAATGGAACGTTCATTTGAATGAGAATTTTCCGGCCGTGATCCAAAGTAAAAAAATTTTTACTAAATGGATTCCACTTCCCAATAAACACACCGATATCGCAACGATATCAGGATTATATCGCTTTCTCTTAAAACTATTTTGCGACGAGGCTTCGAGAAGAACTCGTAGCGATTTTGATATCGTTGGAGAGTCACTTATCGTTAGCGAATCAAGATTTTCTTCGTTTTCGAATCGTTAACGAGTGTTCGAGAAAAGTCGAACTGTTTTCCAATCATTATTTTTTTCAATGAAAATATTAATTAAGACTATTTCGGACAAAGGCTTCGCCTCAGTTCGGTAAGAAATGCCCACGAAAATACCTAGGCTATTTCTCCGAGGAAAAAAAGGTATCATAAAAATATTCTAAACAGCCCTGACGGCAAATCTCGACTTGGAAACTTATTTTTATGTATTATTAAGCCACTTTCAAGCTAATTTGACATCAAGTGTAACTTTTCTGCGAGAAACAATTCGACTTCAATTATTTCAGCCCTGTGAACTTCTCGTCTAAATTGAAGGACAATTTTTTTTATTTGCAATCGTTTGTAAAAGTTTAGTACCCGATTGTACCATGTTTCCTTTCGTTAGTACCCAGAATTTTGCGAACATCCGCATCCGCAAATGCATAACTTCTAAAAGTATATTTCCAAATATTCATCTGTATACGTCAAATAACCGTATCCGAAGTATCTCTAGAGGTAATATGTAAACCATATGTCAAATTTTTCTAGTCGTTGGTACCTCCATCCGGACGTTAGTTCCTCCATCAAAAAGACGTTAACCATATAAAACATTATTCTAGACTATTACCTCCAGAGATGCTTCGGATACGGTTTTTGGCAGATGAATATTTGAAAATTTATGCGAATGCGGACATATGGTTCGATCGATTGCAAAGAAAAAATTTTTGGAAGTTCCGCATTTGCGTATATTCGCAAAATTCTTGGTATGAACGAAACGAAACGTGGTACAATTGGTTGCTACACTGGTACAATCGATTGCAAATAAAAAACAATTTTTTCTCCAACTTAGATGCTAAGTTCAGAGGGCTAATTATTTCTGCTAGAAATAAGCATGTGCTTTTTTAAGAAATAAAGCACTAAAATATTAAGATACTTTTTTACTGAAATGCGGCCAGCCGTCAGAAGTGCCACGTGAAATTTCTGTCAGGAAATTTCTTATTTTCTTTCTGACCAAATAGCACAATATGGGCCCAGTTTTATTGGGCCAGATCGGCACAGATTTAAACCATTCCCAGAACCACGCGTATGCCGACCAATTTTTCGACTTAAATTCGACTTTAAAGTGCGTTCCACCTTTAGGGTGAAATAGGGACAAGATTTGACTTATTTCGTTGCATGCTTCGACTTCAAAGTCGAGCGGGCTTGATTTTCGGACTTCATAGTCGATTTGACTTTTAGGTCGAAATTGTAGGTCACATAAAAAAAAATGTTATGACTAGAGCTTGTCAAAAGTGTTAAATAAAAACCTGAAAATTGTTGTTAAAATGTTAAGGAAAAATGACGAAAAATGTTGGAAAAATTGTTAAATTAAAATTTAAGGCGAAACTCCATTGACGACAGAAAGGACGGTTGTTGCTGTATACGGGGCAAAGGTGAAAATATTTTCGCGGCTTGCATTGAATCAATGTATTTAAATGTATTTAAATCAAAGCAGCTACATTTCTTTCGCCTAAAACGCCTGAAATGTTCCGTCGTTTATGGAGTTTAGCCTTTATTCTTTTAATAATATGAACAGCGCTAGATAGTTTGCTCTTATTAATTGTATATAGAATATATTTTCAAACAGAACAATTTAACAGCTACTCACTAAAAATTATCTTTTTAAAATAGACTAGTATTAATTCAAATATTTTAAAATACTCCTTGGCATTAATAATTAAATACATTAAAACAAAAAAGTAAGTGCTGTATTTATGTTCCTGCTATCAAATAATAAGAGATATATAACTTATTTTGCTTGTATTTTATAAAATATCACCCCTGTGTGGAAGAGGAAAATGTCATAAAAGGCATACCAAGTAAGAATTGACGATCAATTCCGTCGAGTAAGAGTAAAAGCGAATGCAACTCCAAAAGGACATATCGATAGGAATTGACGGTCAACAATTGACTAGTGTAAAAGGCCTCAATGCGAAACTACTCGTTCAGATGAAGTCATTCGTGTTTCATTTTCTACCTCATTATCTTCTTCTTTTTTTCAACCTGCTTTGAAATAGTCTTTCTTGCCTACTTTGAAAATAGAATAGAAGTGTGAGTAAATGAGTATGTGAGTATGTATAAAAATTTTTCTTTTGCTCTTTACTTCTTTTCCCGATAACCATCGATCAAATTAGGGGTGATAGCAATTTTTACTTGTTTCGCTTCTTGTTTCGATCTGAAACACCTAGTTTCGAAGTGTTTCGGATGTCAAAATTTTTATGGCGAATCCAGTATTTCGAGCTGAAACACGTTCCGTCTGAAAATTCGACACAATATATTGGGAACAGAAATTGCATGAAATTAAAAAAAAAAACTTTGAACAAACATGAGAAAAAATGTTAAAAATGCAAAAATCGCTAAAATTGTTGTTATTTCAAAAATCTACCAAAAATTGTTAAAAATTGTTGTTTTAACATTTTAACATTTTTGACAAGCTCTAGTTATGACCTATTTCGACCTAATATGACTAATTTTTATGATTATAACTACCACGCTGTCCGTATTGTCGGAAGTCCGTAGGTTCGATTTTAAACAAGAATTCTATCAGTCCACGCTCGTGCGCACGAAGGCTTTTGCTGTTTTTCGAAGCTGTCTTTTATCACAGTTCAAATTGACTTTTTTTTATAGCTTTCACAATAAAGAGGCCAGCAGATTTCGAAGAGATACCAGGAAGCCAGAGACGATGCGATCCACTTCCACCATTTACTTCTCCATCTGATAATCCGAAAGATGTTGACCTATTTGTGGGCTCTACATTAAAGGTGAAAAAATTTGTTAGACCAATTCGAATAGAGCTTAATTTAATTAATTTTTTTTAGGACTTGAATAAACGAACGTTTCGAAAAGTTGCTGTTGTAGAAGAATTCTTCGACATCATTTACAATGTGCACATGGAACTTGGAGGAAGAAGTGGAATGCATGCCGGACAGAAACGCACTTATCGAATAGTGAGTGTAATGTCGTATTTCAAAAATGACATTCTTAAATACTCAATGCAATTATTTTTATTGAAACTTTAGATAACGGAGAGTTACGCCTTTTTACCCCGTGAGGCAGTTACACGATTCCTGTCGATCTGCCCGGAGTGCAAAAAAAACCTGCGCGCAATTTCTCCGGCACCTTCCAGACAAACGGAGGAGCCGGCAAATGACAGCTCTTCGGAAGTGGAAGCCCTGAACTACTCATCGCACACTGAAAGTTCGGTGGAAGCCCCCACCGAAAATAAGGCATTAGTTTTGAAACGACGCTGCTCCAGTCAAGATCCAAGCCTTAATAGAGCTCAATCGACGAAAGTTTTAAATACTGAACTGACCCAATCCTCTTCGACAACAAAAGCTTCAGTGGTCCAACAAAGACCATACTCGAATCCCACACAATGTGCAATGGTATCAGCAATGATGTCCCACGCTGCATTGAAATGTTCCCTCAACCAAATTCCATTAAAACAGCCCGAGTCGCAACAAGCCGACTCAAATGTTTCAAAAACTCCCAGCAGTTCGTATTTGCAACGGCCTTTAACCCCACCTTCCACCTCTTTTCCACCTGAACCAATTCCATCTGACGCAATGCCTCTCAATATAAACTCCCCTCATTTATTCGAAGAAGATTCATTTAGGACACAACAAAGTCTGTTGCGGTATTACGAACTTATGCGTCGATTTTATACCGGTGGTCTGGCTCCACCGACAACAGACAAGCAGCCTCAAAAACCGCTTATGCCGTCTTATTGCGAGAGCAACATAGAAACGGCCGATGCAAATACATGTCGATTTATTCCAGCAGAGCTACCTAAACAAAGTCTTACCGAAACTTCACAAAAAACTAATCCGAGCACAATAATAAAATGCGTAGATTTCGAGCCATTATGCCTAGAGCCGAGTGCGAAGAAATTTAGAGGCTGCACTCAAGGTTATTCATTGCGAAAATGTGAAATACCCGAAGAGTTGCAGACTTCAACACCGAAATTTAAAGAATTTTGCGAAACTAATTTACTCTCCCCTTTTCTTTACAGATCGAATGGTACTCCAAAATCTTCGCAACCGCACGGCCAAAAGCGTGCCCATCCCGATCATGCGGATCCAGAGTTTCGATTGTCTACAACTCCATCAACGTCATCTGCGACTCGTCGAATTTCGGAACCAATGACCAAAAGCACAGAGGAATCAACATCTCAGAAGAAGCAACAATCGTCTGGCCTACGCATACCACAACCACGTTCAACAAGACCGATTTCGTTGGCGTTGCCACCATTAGACTTGGAACAGCTGAAGCCGATTACTACAACTTACTTACAGCTTACACGCAGCATGGGCCTCAGTGACGAGGATGCTTTGCGGTTCGACAACTTGGTAAGTAAAGATTTCAAATATTCTCTCTGATTCAAATATTGATAGGGAAATCCTTTAATCTCCATATTCTCGGTCTCTTTCAGCCCGATTTCGAATATTTCCAGGAACAAAATCCCCGGGAATTGACTTTTCTCGAGAGTAAACTTTTTCCTTTTTAACTATTTGGGGAATGAAATTTGATGGAGAATGGATATTTGTCTCATACCCATAATTTTCCTTACCCTATCTATTTAAAAATGTAGAGTTTTAGTCTCGACAAAAGTAAATTCCCCAGGAATTCGTTCGCCGGGATTTTTCAGAATCGGGCTGTCTGTATTCAGAGATAAATACTAATAGACATATATATATGAACAAACGGTTAAAATAATTCCTCCCAGATATTACGAGATCCTCAAAAAATTGTTTGCAAATGTTCAGTGTCGGATTTCCCATTTCGAAAAGAAAAAATCGTAATAACAATTATAGAATCAGCTGTTATTCTAAAATTACTTGGAAACTCCCAATAGAAAACCTACTTAAAATAAATTTTCTCTTAAACACACTCTATTAAAACGTAAATTGTAAAATACCTTCTGAAAGAACATACATATATCAAGAAACTCATAATTATGCCAGTGGAAAAAGAGTTTGGCTAAAATCGATTTACTCAAAAATTAAAACATTTTTTTTTGTATTTCGATAGAACGCGGTATTACAAATATTTTTTACCTCAGTACCTACTTGGAGTGATTCGCTATCATTTTTTGGTAAATTAACTTAGATCAACTCTCAAAAGAACACCGAACTACCCACATCAGGTGCACTTTTTGAGTTGGTCCGACTAAGTTTGCTTAAGCTTTGCAGCCCACATGGCCTGCATCGAACTATAAAAGCAATCATAGACCCGCCATATCAATTAAGACTTGAAAAAGCACTGAGGTAGGGTCGTAAGATTTGCTGGGCTTAGAAAGCCTAACTCTTTTCTTCATGAACTTTTATTCTCAAAACCAGAAAGTTTAATTCTTTGCAACATAAAAACTTTCATTGAGACATTCTTACAAATAAACCAATCGCGGTATTTTCCATTGTAAGAATCTACGTCAGACCATGCAGCTTATGATAGTCAAAACTGGGTCCAAAGGAAAGAGAGAAACATCCGCTTCTTTGAGACAGTAGGGAATCTTACAACCGCAAATAATTGAATTTTTTTTTTTTTAAGTAGTATAATGAATGAAAGCAGGAGGATAATCAAGTGTGACTTATGTGTAACATTCAAATACCTCCGAAGTCGAAGGATACATTATAAGCTCCAAGGTTCATAGTCCATGTACTCATATTCAAAACTTAAACATAATGATTTTATTCAGTTTTGCTTTTAGAAATTTATGCTAATCGAGTTTTTCTTTTCTATGCTTTGCCTGGCTTCATAAATCGCTGAAAGTTTTGCATGCTGCTGCTTTCAACTACATTGTATCGCTAAAGGAGTCCGCCCTAGAACTTCAACCGCCATATAAAACCACAAGAGATCCAATCAGCATGAATATTTCTTGTCGCCAACATAGCAATATCTCTCAAATGCCATATCGCTTTATTAAAATTATCTAGAAAATTATATTACTAGCGAAATTTATTTTTTTTTAAATTATATTCTGTTCTTTTTATTTTTTGCTTTTTAAATATTTTGCTTTTTTCTCTCTCTCTCTCTCTTTTTCTTTTTTATTGTGTCTTTAAATAGCTTCGTATTTAAATAAAAATTTGTTCTTTACGCATTGGCTTTTATTTTGTAAGCTTTTTAAGGAAATAACAGCCTGTGGAACTTTTTACGGCGTTTATTTTCTGCTTTTTTCAAACATTCTATAACAAGATTTAATGCAGCCCTAACACGATGCTTTTAATTTCGTACCAGGTAAGTAAATTGGAAAACGCTTAAGTAGTTTGGATATATTTAAGGAAAATTATTTAATTGGAGCACTTTGTTTGTCCTTCGTTTGATTGTCGTTGTTTCGGATAGTGCTTAGTACAAATGAAGCGGTCAGGACGCGTCCGTTGTCGTCTATAATTGTTTTCACCATTTCGCCGTTGGAAGCGGCAAGGCCAGAAGCGTTCATATCCACCTTATTCAAAAATTCATCAATTGGATTCTGGTGAAAGTTGTTCGTTGTGGCAATATAAGAATTTTCATTTCTTGCTGAGCCAACGGCTTGTGCGTTTGCGGGTGAAGTAGCTGTTGTCCTGAAATCGTGATAGCTGGGTGCAATCGGAGCACTTGACGGCACATGAAATGGAACATGTTCGTACCTCTCATCTCTTGAGAAGAAATCACGACTGTTTGTCGTGGGTTGAGCAATCAAGAATGGACCTTGGGGGTTTTCCCCGAATTGGGTTGACAAGCTCGATGCGTCCGCTGCAATTGTGTTTGTTTGAGCTGGCATGGTTCGTATCCGGTACTTGGTTGTGATCACTTTGCCGCCGGGCTCGTGTCGTGTTTTGGTTATTGTACCATCTGGTGATGCCAATGCCTCGGAAGGGTCAATCCCTGCTCTTTCCAAAATACTTTTCATATCGGGGTCTAGGTCTGAAATGCCTGGTACGCCATTAGATTGAATAGTTCTGGAGTAAGATTTGGTTTCGGTTCGTAACTGAGGAGACGTTGGAGAAGCAAAATCTACCATTTCTCCGTTACTGAGCACTTTTACAATGGGTAGATCCTGAACGTTAATTTTTGTCACTGGAGTCAACGTATGGGTATTTTCTTTTGGACTTATTGTCGTTGTAGCATATTGTGACTTTAGAAAATCATCTAATCTTGGGAGGGAATTGGGATTCACATAGTGGTGGGAGTTTAAGACTGCTGGTGGCACTGTACTTGTTGCTTGATTCTCCGATTCAGACCAGGGATGATATAAAGGCCTTGAACGCCATTCTGTTGGACCGGTGAACGTGTTTGTTACCGTTCGTGTATTTTCTGTTTCGATTTTTTTCGTATAGTCTGTGTTTGAAGGAAAACCTTGCCCAGCGTTACTCCCGAATCTCGGCTGTTGTGGTCCTCTATTGTATGGATCTATGGAATTCCATTTGAAGTCTCTACCGGCGTTGCTAGGTTCCGAAGCAACTGTTCGAACACTGTTTGGATTCCATTCCCAATCATGCATTCGTTTTTCATTCGCTGGAACCTTGTCCAACGGTAAAGAAGTCAAATCGAAATTGCCAGAAGAACTTGGCAGGGATGTATATACAAATGTGGGCTTGTGCTCGTATCTAGTATGCTTCGAGATGGTCCCATCTGGTTGCAGTGTAACAGTTGTAGTACGTTTTCCACCATTTTCGTCGTTTTCAACTTTAACACTTGGCTTCCCAGTTCGTAGCACTTCATCAACTATATCTGGATCTATTCCACTTTCGATTGCCGCTTTGCGATATGCGTTTCTCATGAGCTGATTAACATCAATAGCTTTTGCTTCAGCTGAAGCGGTGTAAGCAGCATTTTGCACCGATACACAATTGCTTGGCGACAGCTTGAAAAATAGCATAAAGATTTATATAATTCTTGCTCTAAAGTATTTTGCAAGACCATACCTACTTCGAGAAAACAGATTGTCCAAATTATGAACAAAAAATTTTTGTTGATCATTTTGATACTTCGGATTTGAAAGGCACTCTCAAACTGATCGAACACTGCACAGACATGCTAGTTCGAAGGAAATCGTTAGCATAGCATCAATTCAATAGTTGAGGTTATCAGTTGAGGGAGCAAAAGTTCAATTTGAATTATCTTTACAAAAGACATTTTCGATTAAATGAGCATATAAATTTAGAAATGATTCAGGCAGTCTTCTAAACGTCCAATCACACCAAATACAAAATCGTTCTTTCACTTCGATGAAGCACTCACGAGTCTTACATTAGTACATTGAACATATATCCTTGATCAGGATTGCCAGCAGAACTCAAAGTTTTTATTTTAGAACAGCGGTAAGGTTCAAAGAATCAACCTTTGTGGAAATTGTTCTCGCAACTTCATTGGCGTTTTCGTTTCATAGAAGGTACCAAAAGGCTTAATTTGAAAAGAGGCTTACCTAAAGGAAGAACAAAAAATCGCAAGGTCGCAAAATAACTTTATTTTTAGAGATTTGGGAAGCCTTTGAACATTATGAACCGGTCTATCACTGTTGCCAGTTAAGGGCATCTCCCCTAAAAGACAATTATGATCTTTAGTGGAGTCATAGGGCAGAAAAGTAGTCAGGGAAAATTTTATGGGATCTTTTGAGGCAAGTTTTTTGTTTTTCGAAGATTTCAAAATTAAATGTTAAGGAATTTTGAGAAATTCAGGAGAATATGTATTCCCCTAAAAACCTGACAACAATGCGGTCTTTTAAGTGTTTTTTTAATTTTTTTGTGAAATAACAAATGTATGCTTCCCTAAGCGACTCTAAGTTTTAATAAAAAACAACATGGCTCCGAAAGAGAGTATTACACTGAGCTAAAAATCGTAGTAAAAATAACAAAAACGTAGTTAAGTTAACTACGAACAGCAATGATATGGCTCTATTAACGGACGTAGTTAAAATAACCACAAGCGTAGTAAAAGAGTTTAAATACGAAAGTAGAGCAAATCCCAAGTCGGCGGGTTCGATCCCCGGTCAGGCAGGCGTTATTTTTTTTTTTTTTTTTACAAATAACATAAAAGGTATATAGAAATTTAAACACCTGTTACAGTGAGGATAAAAAGTCATTTAATATTACATAACATTTTATGCAAAAAAAAAAATAAAATGGATTGGGTAAAGCAATGCCCAATCAAATCTTCTTCTTCTAAGCACTCACGAGTCTTACATTAGTACATTGAACATATATCGGCTTGATCAGGATTGCCAGCAGAACTCAAAGTTTTTCATTTTAGAACAGCGGTACAGGTTCAAAGAATCAACCTTTGTGGAATATTGTTCTCGCAACTTACCTAAAATTGGCAGTTTTCACCCGTTTCATAGAAGGTTCCAAAAGGCTGTAGGATTTGAACCCGAGGCTTACCTAAAGGAAGAAAAAATCGCAAGGTCGCAAATATCTTTACCCGTTACAGCCATTTGGAGAAATCTTTGAACATTATGAACGGTCTATCACTGTTGCCAGAAGTCTCCTAAATTAAAAGATATTTATGATCTTTAGTGGAGTCATAGGGCAGAAAAGTAGTAAGAGAAAATTTTATGGGATCTTTTGAGGCATGTTTTTTACTTTTCGAAGATTTCAAAAGCTTAAAAGTTAGGAATACTTGTGAGAAATTCAGGAGAATATGTATTCCCTAAGAAACCTGACAACAATGACGGTCTATTAAGTCATGTTTGAGTACGTCTGTACTACAGTTTTTTTGTAAAATAACTACGACGTATGCTACCCTAAGCGACTCTAAGTTTTAATAAAAAACAACATGGCTCCGAAAGATAATATTAGTAGCTGAGAAATGGGCATATTTAGCTAACTTTAATATACATACCTACATAAAATCAGTAAATGTCGCAATTCTTACCTCTGTCAGTGCATGTTTCGATCGAATTTTCAAAAAAATATGGCGTCGAATTTTGTTAATCGCGTTTAAGCAGATGTTCTATAAATGGTGTAATATTTTGTATGAAAGCATATTTTTCTGGCAGTGTGTTTGCATCATTAGGTCAAAAAAATTTAAGTACTCTCTTGTCAAGAGAAACAAAACGCAATTAATCTCAACATATTAATAAAATAAGTATGTTTTCACTCGACGCTGGCTAAGAAAGTAACATTCGACTCGAACAAAACAAGTTTCTAGTATTTATTTTAATTCTAGAGCTTTGGACTTTTTCCAGGAATCTCTAAGATTTTTTGAACAAGTGTACGACTTTCACATTGAACCTATGGTCAGCAGCAATCGGAATCCGTGTTCGGTATTCAAAGTCTTATTGCTTACTTGTTTCTTATTTCCTCAAGTAATGACTAAAGCTTTCATTTAGTCCGATTTTTCTTATTTTTAATACAAAAAAGAAAGTCTTGAAAACTAGGATAAAAATTTTCCTGTCTAATTCAAGTTTCGTAAATATGTACATACCCAGCTGACATTTAGAAGATGGTTTCATCAAAAATCACTTCAGTAGATAAGTCTTTTTCGAGACTCCAGAACGACTCATTCATACGGTCAACACAAGCAAGGGTGCTGTAATCGGACGAACCTGAAAGTACAATACCCGATACAGATAACCGAATATATTTTAAAACAGGCCATAGACCACGCCCGTTAATACAAAGTATTCTTGAGATTTTCGAGACCATAAAGAATACTTTTATGCCGATTTTCGTTTAATTACTCTATGAAAACTACCTTTTTGCCATGCCCACTTTTCCAATCTTTGTTAATTTATTTCAGTGATATACTAGTTTCAAAAAATTCTGATCTTAGAACACTTATTGCGAGTTTTTTGATAGACTCTCGAACTGGGCCTACCATTAATAATGGACTTATCAGATTTGTACCGGATGTTTATGGCTAAAGAAGAAGAGTACGCGCGAATTTTCGTTCAAGGCCCATTTGAATTTGAGGTGAAACAAGTAAGGGTGTTATAGTCAGGCGAGTCTGACAATAAAATACCCGACACAGACACACATGTTTAAATTATTTTGGAACCACGCCCCAAAAACAGGATCACTAAGTAAGAATATTCAAGAGGTTTTTAAAGCCATTAGGGGCCCCATATACCGACTTTTGTTCAATTTCTTTATGAAAACCGCCCCTTTTCCACGCCCACTTTTCCATTTTTTTTTTTTTTTTTGCAATTCTAATCGGAGACTTAAATATACACTCAAATTCTATGCTTCATTTCAATGAAAATTTCGACAAATTCCGATTTTGAGGCAGTTTTGGGATTTTTGTGACCTTAGTACTGGAGGTACCCTTAATAATGGACCGACCAAGGAAATTTTTTGGGAGGATGTTTATGGCTACAAAGGAAGCATAATTACCAAATTTCGTTGAAGTCCCATTTGAATTTCGGGCGTAGGGGACAATTTTCGAAAAACGCCCTTCTGCTACGCCCACTTTTAAAATTTTTGGAAATCGTATTACTTGCCTTGAAACATGTTCAAATATCAAAATTCATCAAAATATGTTGAAATACTCCGATTTTAGAGCAGTTTTTGTGATTTTCATAACAGACCCTAGTACTGGGGGTACCCATTAAAATGGTCCGATCGGGTCCATTCCCGAACTTGTTCTTACTCATATCATGTCTCCGTAAGCACGCATACTAAATTTCATCAAGATAGCTTTACTCCTTCGAAATAAAACTGTTTACAGACTGCTGATCATTTCTATATTTATTTGTTACACACAACCACACAAACGCAATATACCCTCGACACAGAGTGTGTCGGGTATAAAAACCATTTCCGGAAAACTCCTTTTTGCCACGCCCACTCTTCCAGTTTTTTTTTTCATTACATTCAATGTCCTGAAATCGAATTTCATGCATCCAGAGTCTAGACCCTAACCCTAGAGGTACCCCTAAAAATTATCCATTCTCAAACTTGATCTTATTCCTGTCTGCCAACTATGTACGGACGGGCAGCATACAGACGGACCGGCGGACAGACAGACGGACGGACATATTTTTTATCGACTGCTTCTGGGTGTTACGCATGTGTGCACAAACGCAATATACCCTCGATACAGATTGTGTCGCTTATAAAAAAAAAGGTTCCAATATGAAATCTCTTCGCATCTTAAGCCCACAGAAAAATATTTCTCTATAGAAATGTCTTACAAAGTGTATAGGGGAATACCGTTATTAGTTTAGTTCCAAAAAATAGACTATTCCTCTAATCATTTTTTCGACATCGGCGGCTTGAGCCGAAACTACTTTTGACTATCACTAAGATTCTTAGCTCAAATTTGGCATAGCTTCTAGTTTGAGAGATCTAGGAAAAATTATATTCTTAGGCTTTGACCTACTTATCAAGCTTCAGATTTGTTAATGACTTTCTGTTTCTTTATGGGATTTTTTACTTTATTTGGTGAAAATGGTCGGTTCTTTTCTGAATAAAGGGCTTTACTTCTTGTAGTGAAATATTGTGCTTTATTTGGGCGCTTTTGAGGAAGAAAATAGTACCTACTACCTTTTTAACGTCGAAGTAAGGAAAAACACAGATTTCAGAGATTGCGAGCAGTCGTTTTCCTTCAATCGATAATTTTTCATTTATTGTCCTAATATGTGGACGACCGCATGGATATTTTTCCGGTTTCACGATTTCTGTCAGAATAACGACGAACCTGAAACGTAAGTATATAGTAGGTACATACATGTATGTATGATTATTATATTTTATAGCACTTTAATTGAAATCTATCTCTTGTAAGCTATGGAATGATACATACTATCAGAACGAGCCGCATACGCGGTGATTTAAGCCCATTTACAGAACCCACGCAAATGTTTCCGAGTGCTTAAAAATTTTGGAATTGTCGAAAATATAGACGCAACAGCACTGGTTCTTATTTTTGTTTGGTGCAAAGTTTTCAGTTTTGTCTGTTATCCAAAAAAAGTTGATTTGGTTTTATGCGATGGAATCCGAGATTTTACCAAATTCTTATACTCTGAAGTTCGCTTCCTCAGAATCGCCATTTTTGAGTAAAAACGTCGAGTGTTATTCAGTTTTCTAAGAAATGACTATCGATTGCTTTTCCTATTTAGTGTCCCAAACATATGTACATGATCCGAAAATTGTGTCGTATCCGATCCTGTAGACTAACAATAATTACCACATTCGACTTTTCTGCACCTGGTGAACTTAAGTCAGAAAGATGTGCCATAGGAAAAAGTGGCTTTTGACTTGGGATGGGCGATATTGGAAAAAGTATCGACTTCGATAATATCGAATGAAAGCATTATCAATATTGATTTATCACCAAAATATATCGAGCTGGATTTCTGAAGTGCAAATAAGCATCTCTCTCTCCAAAACGAACAGGCGGTGATCCAAAAACATCGTTCTCCGATATTGGATTTTACGTATTGATTTCCGATATATCGAAATAAAAAATATCTCCCATAAATTTCGTATCGACATTTGAAAAATATCGATATTTTCAGCCCATCCTTCTGACAACAAAGTTTCGATCAGTGGTCTCTGAGAAAAGTCTTCCGTCCGAATTTTAAATGCTCTAAAATAGGTTGTGGTTTTGAAGACCGAGATCTTTGCTAAATATGATAACGAATCGATTTCTCAGAGTTAGGGTGCTTGCTTTGTAAGATTTTGTAAAAGTTCCTGTTTCTTTCTCAGCCTAATATTGAAATTTCTAATTTTCTAAGTTCGTTTTATTTTCTTAGCTTTGCTCATATCCAGATTTGTAGTCTTCAAAATCACTATTTAGAACTGCTGACATTACACGGTTCATCAAAAACGCAGATTGCAAATAGTCCTTCTAGGCTAGGTTGCAAATAGTCCTACCATGCTAACCTCGCATTTTCGTAAGTGCAAAGGATAAATATTTCTCAAGCAATCAGTGTGCAATAGCAGAAACGGAAATGCCTTAGTGAGTCATTGAAACTTTGCTCTCTTGGGTGAGCGCAACAGGTTGTTTCTCTGCGTCTGCCACGGTTGTGTTGATTTTATTTATGTGTATATTTTTTTTTCTGTGAGGCATACTCACATATAAGTACACATCGAGAGCCTTTTTTTTTACCCTTAGCTTCGTCTTCCAGTTCTTCATATTTCGTTAAATTTCCACAAGTTCGTCTGACGACCTGTGCATCCCGGTTCTGTGTGTTTCGTTATTCATATTTTTCTTTCCCTCTTTCGCTTTTTGCATTCTCTCAGTCAGCTAGTGCCTTTCGTTTTTTGGGGCTGTTCGGAATGCTGTTGCTTTTGTTGCGTGTACTTTGTGTTGTTATTTTGGCGCAAAACATTAACATCGTTAGTCATCCTCGACGTCGGAGTCGTCGGAGAAGCAGTCGTCGTCAGTCGCCATCGTCGCCATCGTCGTTTTGGAGTCTCTTCGTTGTTGGCAATGGTGTCGCGTCGTCGTTCACTTGTTTCGCTTTTGCTATTCTTGTTGTGCATAATTCCTCTTTTTTGAACGTACAAGGCCGTTGCTTTTGTTTCACTTGTTGTGCCTTTCAAAAAAGAATCAAACAAAATTGTGTAGTTTAAGTTCGCCTTGTCGTGTTTTTCTTGCTGATTTTTTTTGGAATTTTCTTTGTTTGGGGAGTTCGTGTTTTCTTCTGCTTCGATATGATTTTTCTAGTATTTTTTTTATTTTAAATTTTTGCTTTTGCAAGCTTTTTCTATGTACATACATATGTAAGTAGTTGATATCAAGTGAATTGGAGGAGAGGTGCAATTTGTTTCAATTGACTTTCCTCTAAGAGACAAAAGGCCTACGAAGAGTTTATTCAATTTACGTTCACGTCTATCACACATTTAATGCACAAGCCGCAAAATGTTCCATATTATGGGGTGCGTACGGGATGTTTGGTAAAAGATACTGAGAGATTAAAACAATTATGTCGAAATGATCGAGCCAGAAGTTTTAGGTACGCTCGAGTCGAACACGAAATGATCAACAAAAGTACCCTGATACCTTACGTGACCAACTGCACCGATTTTTCCGGTATTGTACAGAATTTTGAGGCACAAGTTACGATTGTACGTCACGTATACGACAGGTAGGTATGTGGGTCCTCAGTGCATATACGCAATGTATTATATGTTCGCACAGTACTAAATACCCACGTTTTTAAAAAACAAAAGTGAAGTTTTTCGCTTATAACTTTCACATTTGTCATCCGATTATTAAATTGTGTGGCTTTGAATATTCGTTACGATTCTCGCAAAAACTGTTATGCCTAATATTGGGATCGTTTGCACTGGTTGCTAAGATATTGCTCCATAAGTTAAGAAAAGTTGCGAAAAATATGAGCAAAAAATGGCCCTTCTGACCTCATAGAAGCCACAATTCGAGTCGCAGGGTGGTATAAAATATGCGTGCGGTCTCCACCTTCCCGTATTAGGTCTATCTGGATGGCTATTTTATACGGTAATTGAGCCATATCTCGGAAACGCTACTTAAATCCATCAAACCAATGACCTTTTTCGAATGAGGGAGCCCTAAGCTAACATAAAATAACCAATAGACAAAAAGGGCAGAAACGCTGTAGCATTGTGTTATTCCAAAAAAAAAAATCACAACTAAAACTCCATGAATTTTTAAACTCGCTATCGAGGAGGCTATGCAAATTGGTTGAAAATAACGCGAAATTTTGGTATAATGCCCAAATCAGCTAAATTTTTGACTGATCGAAAAATTCAAAGCGTGTGGGGAAGCCTCATAAATTTCTTGGAAAAAAGTAGAAGGAACAGTCCAATGAAAGTAAAAAATGGGTCACTTGGTTTTATGAATGTAACTAAGGTAGCTACCACTAAAAGTCCACCGATTTTGACAAAACTTGGTCAGAATGTTGGCAATCCAAAAATATGGACATGCGCCAAATATTATTCAAATCGGTCAACCCCTAGGGGTACCTCACATAGACCCATAACTATAGCTTTATATGGTAGCTACATACCTCTAAAAGACAACCGATTTTTACGAATTGCAGTCAGAATATTGGATATGCAAAAATATGGATGTGTGCAACAAATTATTCAAATCTGTCAGACCCTAGGGGTACCTCCCATAGGCCCATAGCTATAGCTTTTTTCGCTAAAATGCGTTGAAATTTGCATAATCCGTTAGCTAATTTGTAAGATTTTCCAACTATTGGTAAAATTTTATTACTGAAACTGAAAGAAGAGACTCTTAGACATATCTATTCAACCACTTACGTCAATCAGTTAGTTTATATTTTTTGTGAAAAGTTAAATGCTATTTTTAAATAATAATATCAATCAAACTGCATAAGCCAATATTTCTTTCATATACACGTTACTAAATTACATGCAAATTTTCATTAGTTTTTGCCGTACAATTTTTAGCTGAACTCGCATAACTCTTTCGAAGGCAAAATATAAGATTTTACGGAAACCAATTTCAAATTTCTCTGAGCCAAACTATCCTCTATCAAACTGCATCGTTAGATTTTATGAAAGCATTCGTCGAAAATGTGACTTTTTTCCGCAAGCACCCCACTGTGCAACGTTTCAACCCTTTTAATCTGACTTTTCATTGAGTATTAATTGTGGCGTTTCGAAGGACCACTTGGTTGCTTTGAATTTAAATTTTACAGATGACTCCCTTAGAAGAAAAATCTGTCATTTTCCAACTGAACGAAAACATTCGCATGAGGTTTCGTCTCCGTTAAAATTGACGGAAAACGCATTCAAATGGAGAAAAGGCTATAACAGTTTAGGGGTATTCCCAAAGGCGTCCAAAAATTGGGAAAGTCGGAAAATCGGAAAATTTTAACTACTTAAAAAGTTTTGCCAGATACAAAAAAAAGTTGAAAAATTTTTTAAGAAGTCGCATTTTTATGAATTTCCGATTTTCCACCGTTTTTAACACGCCTTTGTGAATACCCCTTATGTAATAGAACAGACGATACAGATTGCGTATCTACAACATAAATAAACAGCTGCTTGAAAGTTTTAAAGGGCCTTGCCGGTTAAGAAAAGGCGTCCGGCAATAGGTTCTATCTAAAAACACTAGTCCTTGAAATATCCGTGGAAATACTTTATTAGTAAGCCTTTTTTCAAAACTGAATATCTCGACAACCAATGGAGAATATGATGGTTTGATTTCAAACCAGGTATAAATTATCTTTTCGAAACGCGGCTTTGGTTCGGTTTATATGGTTCAGCGAATTGGTTTTTCTTCTAAAATAAAAGACGTTTAATGAATTAAACAAAACAATATTTCCACTAGCTAAGTATTCTTAAGCCTAACTTAAGTCTTGGGGAAAATAACACACAGTGTGGAGACGAAAAAGTGTTACCTTTTTAAAAGAACACTGAGTCAATCACATTGAACTTAAATAAAGCTTTCTAATTGGAAATTGAAACAAAGGGCCTTTTATTTCGGTTCAGCTTAGGCGCTCATTCCTGGACTACAACAAGGCCTTGTGTTACTTGCAATAAACGCCAAAAATACTCAATACAAGGCCTTTTCGGACCTTAAAATGGCGATAATTATAAACTTCGACTCTCTTAGGGTGAGCGCTTTAAAATCGCTGTCCGAAAGCATGCTGCGCAGGAATTTTAAGCAAAAGAAATGAGAACTAATAAACTTTTAGATTAAGGTGTTGCATTCGTTTTCATCATAATATAGCTTCTATTTCAAGTAATAACTACTAAGGCCAATTTCATGGACACCTCAAAAAGTACAAAAATGCATGTAACTGAATAAAACCGAGAGCTATTGTTGTTATTGTTTTCCAAAAAAACCTTTTTTATGTACAGCTACTTTGCTGGTCATTTTTAGTTTTTATCCGTAAGCCTTAAAATATTCGCTACTCAGAAATAAATTGGTCCTGCCAATCTCATGGACATGACTGTATGTAAACCGAACCATTTAATATAATATTTTGGTTTGGTTTCTGGTTTGCTCCGCAATTTTTTTTTTTTTTTACATTGGTTGGGTTCATGGTTTGGTTTTTGAATTAAAAAAAAAAGGCAAGTTCGGTTTGAAAATGGTTTGATTCAGAACCGATTTCCATCCCTGGTTTTATTAGCTTTTAAACTTACATCCGCGTTCTTACATCCCAAAGACAGCAGAAACCGATCTACCGAGTACGTGCAATCAAAAAATGCCTAATTTTCTCACAATTGTCGTACTTTGTTCGTCCAAATTTAGAATTCATGTGAATAATTGACGAGTGTCAAACGCGTCTATCTTTCAGTCATTTTCGAAATTTGGTTAAAATCTTTTATCTGTAATTGAATAGTTTTTGTACATATCCAGACTATCGATTGCGATATTTTACTGTCGCCTATCGCTAGTCTCGTTTTGCTTTGAAAAAAAAAGTTAGAATTTTGCCCGGAAATTTAAAAACAGCCACTTTTTGATGGTTAAATTTTACTATTAAATTAAAGTAAATTTTAAATATGTTTGTATAGCGTGTTTTCAGGAGCACTAGAGATTATGAAAAATATATTTTATCCCTATTTAAGTCACGTGCATATTCTCCATTGCGATAGAAAGATTAACTAAAAAGAAAATTATTAGTAATAAAACAAGGAAACCTAAAACATTTTTAAAAATTTTTACACTCAGAAAAATTTTTTTACAAAACAAACAAGAAAATTTTAACTTTTTTTTCATGTGTTCCCAGTATCACGTCACTTTCAAATACGTTAGTGTTTGCTTTCATTTAAAAAAAGATTCATTCAATTACACAAAAAAAAGACAAAAACATAAGACCTATGTATGTATGTATGTCCATGAAAGTCGTATTGGTGGTTGCTCAGACCACAATTTTTTAACTTGCAAAGGCGGAACACAGATTGAGTAAAAATCTACAGCACTTGTTATCCAAATGTTGTAAGCACTCTATCCTGCTTTTTGTAAAGAAAATTGGTGGAACTCACAAGTCACCCTAAAAACTTTCAGTCGTTTAGATGCCTTATATACATATATAAAAAAAAAAAAATCAAAAATAAGGACAGAACGCAAACGTTTCGTGTAAGGGCCCATATCACCAACCATATTTAAAAACATTAAATTAAATTTTTTTAATTTAAATATGTTTGGTAATATCTGACCTTAGTCTAATTGGAACCAAATCGTCATTTCGCTTTCTGGAAAAGTTCTTATATATATACAATGGATACACGATAATTTCCTGAGCTTTTGTTGCACAAATCAAATATTCACAAGACGGAATCGACCCAGAAAAAACCCAAAGGTTGCCTACAACTAAACCATAAAATCGCGACATATATATGTATGTCCATTTGTGTGTATATCGTGGGTATGCTGCATTTTATTGTAATAAGGATTCATAATTCAACTGGAAGCTTAGTCTCGATGAATGCTGCCGCATGGTCTTTTTTTAAAACCAAGTTGCATCCAAGCTTAAGATATCATTTTGACATTCAATTAGTCGCATAGTACTTCATTATCCAATAGGAAATAATCTTTCCACAACGGCAACCGGAAAGGTGAGATATGACAGTTTCAAAAAGATTTCTCCAAAAACTTCAATTATCTTCTCAAATGCAGCTCAAAAATAACACGGCGCCGAACTTACGGTGAGCCAACTGGTATTTCTTTGGCTCCTGCGGAGAGGCTTTAATTGTGCATTATTCAAATCTTGATTTCGGAAGTTTTTGATAATTTTGCGGTGTTTGTGTACTACGAATTTTTGCCTTTCTAGAGTTCTACACCTTAAAGGGGTATTCTGGTGTGAACACATTAGTTTTGCTTTTTTTTTTAACAATAAGATTTAATAATTAAAGCAAACCTACAAACATGTAGGTTTTTGAGGTTTTTGTTTTCATCTTAAAGTCAAAATTATATTGTTGATATATTTTCTATACTTGAGACAATTGTGTGTTTGTGCGTTTGCGTGTGTAACACCCGGAACCACTACAAATAGATAACACAAACTGAGAATATAAATGATCAGCGTAAGGGGCCGTCCATATAGTATGCAATCATACTGTGGGGATGGGGAGTCTCTTGATGTCGCTTGACGATGAGGGGGCAATTCGCAATGATCACGTAATTATCTCTGTCCTATAAGAAAACACTATAAAACTATATTTTGGGCAAATTAAATTTCCATTTACTACCCGGCTGGAAATTGCCTAGAGAAATCTAAATACAAGCTAGGGCCTAGCAAGAGCCTAGCTAGCGCCTATCTGGATTTTCCCGACTAGATAAATCTAGCCTGGCGCTATCTAGCCTAGGATAAATGGGGTTAAAATGATCTATTACTTCATTAGTCTATAAGTCAACAATTTTAATCATGATCTTCAGCATAATACCTGATGAGAGTGAATGAAAAGGTCGAATTATCCCATCGGAGAAAAAACCCCAATAAGTAGAAATTTTTTCTCTTAAATCACTAGTATTTAACTATTGCAAATGTATCCAAATGCCGCCCAACGAACTAGTACTATACTGGTGCAAACTGTACTAGCTCTTTTCTGTACATATTTTATGCTGATTTTCTACAGAATTTTATATGGACAAGGGTATAGAAAAGGACTAGTACTGGTGGCTTTTGCACTAGTAAAGAACTAATAAATCACTAGTTGCACTCGCTGCGGGGATAGTTTTCTTATAGAAGATGTTGAGCTATCTTGACGAAACTTGGTCAGCGTGTTTGCGGGCAAGATCGGATCTGCTATAAAAATCTCAAAAACGGTATAAAGCCTAAAATATTTACAATATTTCAACAAAATTAATAATTTGAGCCTACAGTTAATCCTGCGGATAAATTAAACAAAAGCTGCCACGCGAGGCAACTCATTACGGCCTTAAAAATCTCAATCATACTGTGCCTTAATGGTCTGCAATTGGGGCGTGCTTTAAATAATATTCAAACATGTGTGACTATTTTTTATTGTCAAGCTCGCCTGACTTTAACACTCTTACGTCATTCTAGTAAAAGTAGACCCCAAAGAAAAAGTATGTCACTTGAGGACGCTATTGTGGCTATTCATATTGTCTGAAATCAAAAGAAAATCGAATGGATTCTTGTTCAGTTGATCTGTCGCTGATCGTCACTATCAGAATTAATTCATTTCATTGAAAAAATTTCGGACTGTAAAAATTATTTTAAAAAACGAAACACTTTCGAGAATACCATGATCGATTTAGAAAAGGATACTCTGAGAAAAATGCGTTTAAAGTAGCTGAGGCCGCGTCAGCGATTATGAGCTTTAACTATTTTAATATTCGCAATAACCTTTTCTATAGAAATACAATTTCGACAACCGACTATTAAATGTGGTCACACAAGAGTAACCCTTCAAATCTAATGTGTTTAAAAAACCCTTTGCCGTAATTTTATAATTTTCAGCAATCAATCATAGAGCTTGGGTTTTCACCCGTTTATTCTTATTGAGCCTTTTTGTAAACTCCAACGCATGCCTTGTTTGACCTGCGACCTCCACTATAAATGGAGGTATTTAAAATTTTTTTGGTACTGGCCATTTTTGTTTAGAATTGCAACATTATGCGATTTGCGGGAAATTATTTCATATAATGTTACATGGGCCAAAATTTTTTTTAATGCCTAAATTTCTGTCTCTGTCAACGAAAATCAGTGTTCGTAAAAGAGCAAATCAAATAAATAACAAATAAATTTTACCTAAAAATTTATGAATAACGAAATAAAATACTCTAATCCAATTGGAAAAAATCGAATGTTACCAAACTTCCATCTTGTTTACTCGCAAATTACAGTAACATTGTTGTCTTGTTTGGCAAGACAAGACAAGATAAGATAACAATGTTACCGTAATTTGCGAAGGAAAAAAATTTAGTTTTGTTAATCATTGATTTTTTTCAATTCGACTATAGTATTTTATTTCGTTATTCATAAATTTTTTGTTAAAATTAATTTTTTATTAATATGGTTTGCTCCTTCAGAAAAACTGATTTTCATTGACAGGGACAGAAGTGAAGGCATTAAAAAGAATTTTGGCCCACATGTCTTTTTGCGCTCTCGCAACAAAACAATGAAATTTTAAATTATTTCAGTTTTATTTTGTCCAAATAATTTAAATTTCATAGGCTGAATCTCTAAAACCACCCCAACGCTTCGTTCCTGTTTTGTCTATTAAAAATCTTAAATCCTCATATGTGTGTAGGTATGTATATATGCACGTAGGACACTTTGTTTTTTGTCTCTGTGTGAGGCATTTTCTTAAAAGCTTCAAAGATATAAATACGGCTAACAAAACATGTCGGTGTGAGTTGGCTGCAGAGCCTCTGCCGTCTGCCATCTACCATCTGCAACCAAAAACCCCATCTCCAGAAAAATAATTTCAGTTCTCGTCTTTTATGATTTTGCTCTGCCTTTTGTGATTTCTTTGGGATGAGATGGCTTCGAAACATTTCTTAGAGAAAGTGACTTAGACCAGTAAAATGGTATGATAGTTTTACGTTGCATCGAATGCTTCTCAATGATAATGCGTGAGCATGTGTGCGCAGTGTCTTCGCTCCAAATCCTCCTGTTTTAAAGTTGCCTACTGTGAGTTTCATCCAAACATTTTCCCTCGTACTGTTTTACGTTGATTTGTTCAGATTTGATGTGCTGCACCGTCTATGGGCAAGTAGGAAAGTCTGTTTACGAGTCGAGCACACATAAACTTTCAAAAACCACATTAAAGAGATTGGAACGGCTGTTGTCTCCAAGTATTCAGTTTTCTTGAATGTACATGTTTGGAATGGATTTCTTCAGACGCTCACAGTTTCCGTACACATTCTCGGCAGTGCAATGACCACACCCAAAAGAACTTCGAAGAAATCGAGTTATAATATGTTTGCATTGAATAAGTGTGAGGAGCTAAGACGAAGCGGCAAATCTCAATGAGGGGAAAGCTCCTTAAATTTATAGAGATAATCGGAGTATTTTTAATTAGAATTGAAGATTGGATTGCTTCTCCATCTAGTTAAGCTTTAAAGAATAGCAGCAAGGTTTTTCTTTTTTGGTTGGTAACTAAAGGCTAAAGCAAAAACCCTTAATTGTTATATCTGCAATTTTACTATTTCAATTCTGATATGTAAAAAGTATCTTGATCAGCAAACAAAGGGGTTTCTCTATCGGACATATAAAAATGACGCAACTGACTTCATATGCTAACATCAAATTTTTAAATCATAATTATATTTTGTGGGGGCTTTTTGAAGATCGATTTCGATAACTAGCTGAGATATTCTCTCTTTATTTATCTTATATCTGAACACTTAACCAAGAAATTAAGCCTAACTCACCTTAAGGTGCCATTGAATTTCAACTTATTAAAGGTATTCACAAAACGTCTTGCCATTTTAATGTCTGCATGTGAAAAATCATTTCAAAATTTTCGAAAAATTAATATGACGCACAGTGGAATTGCTCCATACATCGTGCGGCAAAAAATAGAAGGAATAGTCTATAACAATGAAAATTGGTATGCGGATGTAAATTGAAGTCATTAAGATATAAACTAAAATTTATCGAAATCGGTACACCCCTTCGGGTACCCCCCATAGACCCCTACATGCAGTTTTGTATGGCAGCTGCATCTAAAACTCAACCGATTTTAATGAAACTTTGTCAGAATGTTGTTTATACTTAAAAACGAATATATACAAAAATGGTTCAAATCTGACAGTACCTAGGGGTACTTCCACTGGATAACTGCCTTTTCAGTATAAATGGCATCATAGTTTCGTATGTTCTCACATTCGTAAACAAACATTTTAATATAATGTTTTGTTTTTGTAATTTCTTAGTTAGTTCTTCATTTTTTATAAACATTGCCATCAGAAATTATAATAAAGCGTTAATGAATACTGATCATCCTTAACTTATGCAATGATTTTTTTCTTAATATCCAGACATTTGCGCGGTGATTTTTAACATAAAAATGGACTTTATCGAGACAATCGTAAGTGGGCGGTAAATTTTTTTTCATAGATCGTTAGAATAGACTCCAGACTTTTATTTTTTATCAACTAGAAGACAAAGCACGACAAAGCATATAATCTTTTTGTCCATTGAAAAAAGAAAAGGCGTCATTTTCGAGGTAGAATTTTTGATAGCCCACCTCCTCTTCGATATTCAATAAAATGCCACAATTTTTAATTCCTTTTAAAAATCAAACTCTAAATTTTAATAAAAAATCACCTTTATAGCAACAGTGGTAGATTTAATCCGAAAAAAATGGGAACCAATTTGAAAATTTTTTTTTTCAATTTTTCGAAGAAAAAACATTTTCTATCTTTAGCTTAATTTTTTATATAAAAAAAATTATGTTTTTTGAAAAAACAGTTTTGAATTATTCTTATCAAGAGTTTTCTCAGTTAGATTAAATCGACAAATCATAAAATTAGGATGGTCAAAAAATCCTATTTTTGCCGCTGAAATCTCACTGTGTGACGTGCCACAGTGGATAGCATGCGAGCCTCACAACCCGAAGATCGCGAGTTAGATTCCTGCCTGAGGCAATCAATAATTAAAAAAAAAATTTTATAACAGATATGTTTGGACAAAACAAAACAATTCGCAATACACAAAGAGAAAACACGAAGAGTGTTTCCTGCACTCTGGGAAGAGTTGACAGGTCATCAAATGATCTCCCTGCACTCCCAGAGAGCAAAGTACAAATGCTTTTTGTGCCATCGCACACTCCAGGGTGAAAAATTCGAACGGGATGTCACTGTCAGTTTGTGTACAAATGTCATACAAAGTGTCCTATGAAATCTCATGCATGCCGACTCCAGTCACCCTGACATCATCGATTCTGTAAGGATGACTCTTCCTGCTGGGGAGTTACGCTGATTTGCATTGAAGAAGAGGTTTTTTTCTTTTGTACACACACGAACGCACCGGACCATTCCCAGCAGCTTAAATGCGAGTAACTAACTCAAAAGCGAGTACTCTTGAAACACTCCGTACGGGAGTACTCACAATAAAACAGATTCACATATGAAAGGCGAGTACACTAAAGTTTACTCTCTTTGAGATCGAAGGTGGATGAGTTCGTTCGCTTGCTGCTTAAGCCTCTCGCTCAGCAACCGCGTGGGTCGGGGTTCCATCCCTGGCGCGGGTGAACAGAATCTTTTTTTCAAGGTTTTTTTATGTTCATGTTTTCATTAACTTTTTTAATAGTTTATTTTGAAAGGAACAAATTTTTTCCTAATTTTGTAAGTATTTTTTTATACTTTAATTTTTTAAATATTTATTTTTCAATTGAAAAAATTTTGTTGCGATAAATCCTATACGCGCGCTTCACAAATACTTGAGCAACCAAAAACTGAGGTTAGCGTTTTGACGAACACATTTTTGCATGTTTAGCGTAATGGTTAATACGTTGACTTACCAACCTAGAGGTCGGCGGTTCCATGGTCGGCCGAAGCGAGAAAATGAAAAAAGAAGTAAGGTTGGGAGTACCTAGTCTTGAAACACTCACTTTTGTACCTAAAAAGCGAGTAGTTGTTTTCTAATACCAGCATAATGTTAAAAAAGAAAATTCATCACATGCAAAAGCAAATTAGAAGGGAGTACTTGTACTCCTTTTGGGAGTACTCTAAGATTAATCTTGAAGTACTCGCTTTCGCTGCTGGGTTGTTCTTTGTGTACGCTATACGTGCGTGTGCGTGTAGAGGTCGCTCAAATGATTGTAAACCAAAATTTCAAATATTTGCCAATAACGTTAAATTTCATCCCATTACAAAAGCATATTTTTAAGACAACCGATAGTCAAATAGAGTGTAACCGGACGGGACCGAAAAATATGTCCGCATAAGAGGAAACTATTTCAGAAGCAGAATCACTAGAGCATTCCCAAAAGGTGTCTGCTTAAGAGAATGTCCGCAAGTAGAGAATACACTGTAATCCAATGATTAGTAAAACCACGATCTGTTCATAAAAGACTAAAAAAAATCAGAACCATATAGTACTATAGATGGCACTTGGCAAAAAACGTATGTGTTGAATTGAAGTGGCCCCCTGTACATGCATTCTTATGGAAAAATCAAAAACGTAGCACGTCCCCTGAAAATTCCGGTTTCGGTCGTACTAATATTTTATCATCTTGTAACATGAACTAAAATTTTTGATAAAAATCAGCTATATATAAGTGTTAATCAATGGTTTTTTATAAGAACTATTTTTTTTTTTAGCAAAATATGTGAGTTTTATACAATCAAAAATAATAAGATAAAATTTTGCTCATATTATTGAGGAACGCTAAAGCAGAGTACTCATGCGCCGAATATGACCGATTATCAAAAAGTTTGAATTTCACTACAAAACAGCTGATATGATATATTCAGTGGTATCATAACTAAAATTGCTCGATACATAACTAGTGGCTCAAGTACTTATGACATATCGTGATAAATAGATTGCATAAACTATATATTTTTGAAGCTCTTCTGAATGAAAAGGGTACAAAATTGCATAAACTATTATAAAAAACTAAGAAAGTTTAACATTAGAACGAAAACATTAAAAAATTTCATCGCAAGTATGTTTAGTTACCAAATTAAGTGAATACTCAAGAAATTATAGCATCACTAGGTCACCACGGAATTCGGTTGTTGTTGTAAGTGTCCCCTATAATACAATATGATCAGAACAATCCTTAAGCCTTCTCAATGAAAAAAGTTTCAAATAATGCAGTGATTTTTCTCGTTCCCTTAACATCATTTCCAGAACGCTTACAGCGTCAATAAAGCTAGAATACTGACGCAAAAATAAGACTCTAACGGAATAACACTAAAGAAGCCATTGTAGCCCACTGCATGAGACAATGAAAATTATACAAGAAGAGAATTGCCGCAAAGGTTGTTCCAATTTGAAAACATGCCACACACTTAAGGCTTACACGCAAAATATCCGATACCAGAAATAACCCTGCAGTAATGAAGAGGTCAATTTGCCAAACAGGAGTACTCTGAGGTTACTCGAAATATGACTAGTCAAAATGTACAGTATTTTATGTATCTACGGAGATCTACGGGGGGTGAGTTTCAGGATTTCTTTACGCTTTGTACTTTGATTGCGAAGTAGAAAAAAAAATTGTCATTGTCTGCTTTAAGTTCGCCTTCTGATCGTTCCCCCACCAAAGGGTAGTTATCTGGACGGTTAAGACTATCGCTCAGCGACCTCGTGGGTTGGGGTTCGATCCCTGGCTCGGGTGAGAAAATTTTTTTTTTTTTTTAAATACCAAGTTTTTTTATGTTTATATTTTAATTTATTTTATTTAATAGTTAATTTTGAAAAAAAAATTTTAAAATTTTTCGCTAAATTTTTAAGTATTTTTTCTTCATATTCTATCTGTTTTTTTTTAAATATGTATTTATTTTTCAATTATTAAATTTTTGTAGTAAAAATTCTATTCGTGCGTTCCACAAAAACTTCAGCAACCAAAAACTCAAATTAGTGTTTTGATCAATACATTAAATTTGCTTGTTTAGCGTAATGGTTAAGACGCTGACTTACCAACCCAGAGATCAGCGGTTCGAGGCTCGGCCGAAGCGAGAAAATTAAAAAGAAGTGAAAAAGAAAAGATTTAAAAAACAAAAAAGAAAAAAAGTACAAAACAAAGAGGAAAAAATCCTTTTTTTTCCATTAAATTTACAAAAATAAAAATTTACCAAAAATCGACCCAACTGTATATACTCCAGGTCTAGTTCATATGAGCAAAAACTGTGACTAGTTATTTTCCAATGACAGCTCAACGTTAAAAAAGACAGTTCAAAGCATTGGTTGGCAAATTAAGAGGGAGTAGTCCTGGTATTTTTGTGACTAGTCGGGGAGTAGTTCGAGAGTAGTTGGAATTACTGCAGGGAAGTTACACCTACATACATAGACCTTCAATAAACAAGTAAGGAAGTTATAGTCAGGCGAGCCCGATAATCAGAGTGAGTAAAAAAGCCCGAAAAAACCCGAAAATAAGCGCTATAAAAAGCTCGAAAAAACAAGGAAAATAGTCCGAAAAATATGCAGTTAAAATTTATTTTTTATTCAGCGGAGTTATTAAAATATATAACTAGATGTTGTTTTACATTTTCAAACAAAAAATGTTGGCGTTTCTCTCATAAAAGGTTTTTATACAATGAAAAAGAACGTTCAACGTCTGAAATGGTAAGGGGGCCAAATTTGAAAACACACTCTAACGTAAATACGCGATCGAACGTATACGCAAGCATTGGACACAGCGCTTAGAAGAGTCATTGACAAAGGAAAGCAATGAAGCAGAAATAAAAATAGCAGAAAAAAACTCAACAGTGTTGATTTTTTTCGGAAATTAGGTAGGAAAAGGCTTTTAAAATAGTACTATTAACCAAAAATATGGGAAATATGCACAAAAAATAGTTTTTGGCAAGAAAATAGCTCGCACTGCTAAAATATGCAAAAAAAGTAAAAAGTATCTCGCACTACTAAAATATGCAAAAATAGTATGACGTATGCAAAAACAAGCATTTATTCACTCTGCCGATAATACAATACCCGACACAGAAGCACACATTAAAATAATTTTTAAATCACGCCCAAAAAACAGGACCACTAAGAAAAAATGTTCAAGAGGTTTTTAAGGCCATTAGGGAACCCATATACCGAATTTTTTTCAATTTCTTTATGAAACCGCCCCTTTGCCACGCCCAATTTTCCAAAAAATTTTAGAAATGATTTTTATGGCTACAAACGAAGCATAAGTGTCAACTTTGGTTCCAGTCCTATTTGAATTTCGTGTGCAGGAGAAAATTTTAAAAAAACGCCCTTCTGCCATGCCCACTTTAAAAATTTTTGGAAATCACATTATTTGCCTTTGATAAGTTAAAATGTCAAATTCAATCCCATTATCCTGAAAAACTCCGGTTTTAGAGCAGTCTTTGTGATTTTCGTAACAGACCCTATTACTGGAGGTACCCCTAGAAATGGTCCGATCGGGTTCATTCTCGAACTTGTTCTCACTCATGTCCTCGTGAAAACGCATAGCTCGTCAAGATAGCGCAACTCTTTCGATAAGAAAATTGTAAGCAAACTGACAGACAGACACTTGGACGGACATGGCTAAATCGAATCTGCATACAATATTTTGTATGGTCTTTCTCGAATGGCTCTGGGTGTTACACACAACCACACAAACGCAATATACCCTCGACACAGAGTTTGTGGGGTGTAAAAATCGGAATATAAAGGTTTAACTATACCACTTCAAAGATTGGCCGATTTCGATATCGACACTTTCTTTAAACAAGTATAGTAAGATCGATTTATTCACGATCTTTTTGCGGTTCATTCGAGTGTTCACCCATATGCCCAGGAACTATTGATTATAAACTAGAACTTGCTGTTCAAACATTCAACCCTTGAAAGGTTGCGTATCATTTGCTCTTCTTTTCTGTACAATTGCTTTATTCGGTCACTTTATCCAATTGATCCCAAAACACCCCCACGCGACAATACCAAATCGAGCTCGCAAAGCAGACACCTCCACCGTCCACAGCTTTGGCGGTCGCATAACTCTGCAGTTCAACAGACACAATAGTACCTTTTTTTTTTACAATGTTGTGGGGCGTTGTTCATACTGTCACTTTGTTGGAGCAATGTCCACTTTCGAGTAATGAAGCTCTGCTCTTTTCGAATTTGTCGTCCTACCCAAGGCCTCACCATTTTTATAACTTTCGCTTAAGAAGAAATCGTATGGCTAAGTTTCATTGCTGTGCCTTTTTTCTTTTTATTCGCAGCCGTTTGGACGAGCAAGTAGGTATGTATTTTGGATGGAGGCAGACCAGGCGTAATGACGCCTGAAAGCATTTCTTTGATGAAATACAACGCACCCCGTTTTCTGTCATTCTTCGTTTTCGGTATCCAGCCTCTAAAAGTTATCGTCGCTTGTTTCTTTTTTTTGTCGTTTACCTACCCGAAACTTCTTCATTTCATCCTCTAAATCAACGGTCAAATACCAAGCTAAAAAGGGTCATTTGCGTTAAGACAAATAGTACCGCAAAAGCTCAGTTTCAATTCAAACAAATAAACAAAAAAAATCTCTTCAATACTGTTCGTGGTTAACTGTCTTGTAAATGTAAAAAATTTTACATTGCAAACTAAATTCGGACGGGAAAACTTTTATCAATACGTAAAGTTTAGAAAATCTTTTCCCCAAGACCAATACGCCATTAAAACGAAATTACTTAAAATATCGTGACGTCTTTTAAAAAGGCCGGATTTTACAGCAGCGAAAATCGAAGCCCAAGAGGACTCAAACGAATTTGAACTGAGAGGCGAAACCGCCGAAATTAAAACTATCCCCCACAAAATTTGCCTGGAAATGCACCCATTTACAACTACAAGAAAACATATTTTCGATATCCAGCTACGGTTTTTCTCTCCGCCTCTTCACATTTATATATGAACATTCGTACATATGGACATACATATGTATATGCTTACGGCTCAACAAATTGGCATAAAATTTTACTTTCCCTATGTTTGCGTTGAGATAGACCATGGTTTGGGTTTTCTTGGGCCTAAAATAACCTTTTCGAGTAAATGACAGACACAAGACAAAAAATTTTACTCTTACATACAGATGTATGTACTTATCAAGCGCACACGCAATATATATAATAGAATGATGGGGGCGAAAAACCTTAGATCACCTTCGTTTCGGATGAAATCTCTGATTATGGTACGTACATTGTTGTTGGGCAAAAATTTTATGGCAGGGTTTTCGGTAGTTCCGAAAAAAAAACGTTTTTTGTCTTTTAGTAACAAAATGGCGTCGAAATGTACATACGTAGCACATCTGTGTGTTGGGTTTCCCATCAAGCTAGTATTTTTTTTTTTATATTTAGCTACCATTTATTTATTTATTTGTATTTTTTTTTTTTTTTTTTTGAGTGGACCTTGTGATATTTTTTGAAACAAAAATAACCACGTTTGCGAATAAATAATCGTGATGGAATGGGAATGGTACATACATATGTATATGGTGTATTGTCGCAGGTATTTGTCCATTATCGCGCGCCACATATATATACGTACATACGTATGTGTGTGTATGCTTAGCACTTTCGAAAGTTTCGTATATAGAAATCGTACAACTACAACTAAATATGAAATTTTTGATGCGTATGCAATATTGAATGCATTTGGCTTGCATGCATTTTGTAAATGTTATGCACTTCCCTCGGTATACGCTCTCAATTGAAAATTTTCTTGGTCACCCCCCAAATTGCTGTGTGTGGGTTTTGCATCCAAACTGCATTGCACACATTAAAATTTTCTTAAATTTTAACGGAAGTCTTGTTCCGCTCTTGCTTCGGCATTGTTGTGTACCGATTTCTGTTGAATGTGTATGCAGCCAAGAAAACCTTTTGTCTACGCACCACTTCAATTGCTTTATATTCATGTATGTATGTACGTTTGTGTGTGTGCAAGTTACAAACGTCTTCTTAAAGTTTGAGGAGCTCGTTGCACTTCGGTCCTCATAACTACACAAAAAAACATCCATACACATGCAATTGGCGCAAGCTCAATATATATTGAAGCATATGTATACGGAGGACCCAGGCTTTGGTCAGTCAAGTGGTTTCAGTTTTTCCCACTCGAAATATTCTGGGCCTTCTTCCAAGCCATACATACCAACTGGGCACATTGGTACGCTTCGAAGCAAGCAATAGGCCTACTCCCAAATTATGTAGAAATTCTCTAAGCAAATTTTTGCATACACAAAAGTCTACTCGGCTATTGAATGGTTTGCATTTTCTTGTGTTTTCTTAAGATGTTTTTGCAGTATTTCGGAATAAATTTCTTAAAATTCTCTCAGCAATCTGTGCGTACATACAAACGTACATACATGTGTGTGGGTGTGTGCGTGTGTGTGTGTGTTTCAAACAGCTTAGAAAGAGGTATTTCGTTTTGAGTAAATATGCTGGCCTTGGATCAGTTGTGTTTATTCCTATCTGAAGTAACATCCGCATTTGAATGCATTGGAGTTAATTGGTAGGAAAAGACCGATAGAATTGTATATACATATAAACGTAATCATAGGAGCACGCTGAGAAAGATGTAGGGAGCTGGACAATGGACCTAAAATTTTCTTTACTCGGCTGATTTACAGGTTACATGAACATTTTAATATTTATATATATTTATGTGTGTGTGTGTGTGTGTGTGTGTGTGTATTTATATATCTTATTCCTTTTATGATGCGTTCTCTCTCATCACCTTCAGGATTTGAAGAAAATTCCAAAATCTAGTTGTTGGTGCGTTTGTGCCTCAAAACCCCCCAAGTTTCAGCAAAATAACTGTTTTCTGATTGGACAAGATGCTGCACAAGAAAATAATTTTCTTCTTCTTTCATAGAAAAGTACCTGCATCTTAAATTTATATTTCGAACAAGAACCTCCCAAAAGCAAAGAAGTTTAAGAAGATTTTTGATAGAACGCATTCGCTATAATAAAATTGTACACATTCAGGCACAAAAGTAAATTTCTCCATGCAAATGCGTTCTTCATGTTGCGCATTTATTTTCAAATGCATTTGGCGACTGCACTCACGCGAGCTGGACATTATGCCAAACAGCTTGGCTAAACGGCCTTTCAGCCGAATGTTTGATTTTCTCAAATCAATGGCAAACACAATTAGGACCGTCTTCTAATATAAACATGAAGTACTCTATCTTATCTAAAACATTGCAATATAAGCATTCATGAACCTAAAAAGGATAGAATCAGCACTGCTTTAGTTTGTTAGTCTTAGCGACAGGAATCAGCTGGTTCCGTGGCCAAGATAAACACCCCTTGCAATTGATTGTACAAGCACATTGCATGGGTTTATGGACATTGCACTGTAATCTCGATGAAAAAAGAAATTTTCAATGAAATGCAAAAACAGGTGTGCAATAAAAAATTTCAAAATCAAAAAGTCTTCTTTCCAAAAAATTCTCGAACCTTGGCTGGATTCAAGAAATCTGACGGTTTTTTTTTTCATGAATAAGTGAAGAGTTCGTAAATTTTCATGATGAAATTTAAGCCAGAAGTTATTGTTGAATTGTTTAAATTTTCGATTGGCATAATTTTTCCTCTCCTGTCAAATGAACGCAAGACATCTGCGAAGGCAAAACGTTGTAAATTCATTTAAGGACCTTTTTACGAAGTTATTCAAACGAAAGGTCGACTGCGCGCTCGTATTACAAATTTTCGGTCAAATCAACGTTGTTATTTCACATAAAACAAATGCGGTCAACAACAATACTCCAGAGTCTAGACACACAAAAGCCGTGAAGGTGTCTAGGCGATGATATACTTTTAATTTTGAAGCTGTCAACGAAGAAAAATTAGAGCAAAAGTTTTGATAAACATAGAGCTTGATGGAAATTTAGTATGCTCTACTTTTGATGAGTTAAGAAATCATTTTTTTTTAAAAGTTTTTTCGAAAGGGCAATCTGAAGGGGCAACTATGTGTATTCGTAAATTGAGCGTATGCGAGAGGGAAGATTTTCGCACTAGACATTTAAAACTATGAAGGGTATTTAGAAGCAGTAGCGTAGTGAGGGGGGTGCGAAGGGGGCAGTCGCCCCGGGCGCCAAATCATATTTCAAATTTTATGAAGGTATTTTTATTGAGGCCGATTGGAGGGGGCGGCATTTCCTGCATTGTGCCCCCATCGGGTCCCGGGCGCCGAAATGTCTCGCTACGCCACTGTTTAGAAGTAATCAACAATTGACCGTATTATATATTACTCACAAAATTATTCAAGATAAGAAAACTAAAATATAAATTTTCTGGACAGAACTAAATACATATTTTGCAAAAACAAGGGGAAACAAGTAAGGGTGTTATAGTCAGGCGAGCCTGACAATAGAATACCCGACACAGACTCACATGTTCAAATAATTTTTAATATCAAGAGGTGTTTAAGACCATAAGGTGTTTAAGACCATATGGGGCATATACCGACTTTTGATAGATTTCTTTATGAAAACTGCCCCTTTGCCACGCCCACTTTTCCAATTTTTTTTGAACTATAATCGGAGGCTAAAATATACGCTCAAATTTTAAGTTTCATTAAAATATTTCGAAAAAGTCCGATTTTAAGGCAGTTTTGGGATTTTTGTGACAGACCCTAGTACTGGAGGTACCCTTAAAAATGGACCGATCAAGGAACTTTTTTGGAAGGATGTTTAAGGCTACAAAGGAAGCATAAGTGCCAAATTTCGTTCAAGTCCCATTTGAATTTCGAGTGTAGGAGACAATTTTCGAAAACCGCCCTTCTGCCACGCCCACTTTTCCAATTTATGGAAATAATATTACTGGCCTTTAAATATGATCAAATATCAAATTTCATCAAAATATCTTGAAAAACTTTGATTTTAGAGCCGTTTTTTGTGATTTTCGTAACAGACCCTAGTACTGGAGGTACCCCTAAAAATGGTCCGATCGGGTCCAATCTCGAACTTGTTCTTACTCATGTCCCCGTGAGCACGCATACCAAATTTTTTCGAGATACCTCAACTCCTGCGATAAGATAACTGTATACAGACAGACAGACAGACGGACAGACCGACGGACATGTCTAAATCGAATCTCCTGGTGACGCTGATCATTTCTATATATATTTTGTATGGTATATCTCCACTGGTTCTGGGTGTTACACACAACCACACAAACGCAATATACCCTCGACACAGAGTGTGTCGGGTATAAAAAGGTAGTAACAGTTGAGTAGTCTAGAGTATCTGAAAATACCATTGCTCAGACTCACGTACATAAAGAATAAAGCAATTTGTATTTATTTCAATAGGTATATTTTGTGAACAGTTCCGACCACGCCCAAAAAGACGAACTATCGCATATGCCGGACTCTGTTAGATTTCCTTACAAGGAGTCATTATTTTGAAGTCCATTTTTGACTAAGTCTATATTTTTAAACTTTTAAAAACTTAAAAACTTCATCACAGAATCCCAAATGTTTGAGGTTGTAGAGCAGTTTTAGTGAGTTTTTTTTGGATCATTCTCAAACATGGTTTTTTACCTTATTAAGTTAAGGGCTTGGCTTATGAGACATGCAGTCAGGACATTTTGGAGAAGTTATATTAATAACTGAAAAAACGAATCTTAATTTCAGGAAGGTTTGAACCCTTAAACATTCTCTGGTTGCGTGCATGTGGCATATAGATTGGCACGATACTGTTTAAAAGAAGGTATACGGAGAGATTTGCAGAAAGGCAGGCTGATTTGGATTGAAAACCTCGCTTATCATTTCTAAATATAGTTTTGTTTAGACCATCTCGAGTGGTTGTGGGTATTGCATAGTATGCGCTCGACGCAAATTATCTATTCCAACTAATTGCAATATGTTACTTAATACTCTTCTTGTCGAACCATTTATTAGGGCTATGCGAGAACTGACCGAACAGAACTTAGCTTAAATTGGATTAAGATTTAACATCTTTGATTTTCAATCCAGATTAAGTTAAAGATTGTCTTGGTATGGAAGGAAATTTTGGATGAAATTATGAAGTTTTCTGGAGCTCGCACTGTTTAATTCAAGTTTTTTTGAAGGTCTTGCAACCGTTTGATTGTTTCGGGTTTTTCGTGATACTCGAATGAGTAAAGAATATGAAATTTCCCCGGACTTGAAATTCCTCTCTTCGTTCTTACCCAGATTATTTTGGGTTTTGAATATAAATTTGAGAAATTCGTTCCTGGCCCTTCGATTTGCTACTCAAAATCGCATATATCGCATAATATGTAACAGCTAGGATCTTTCATGACATACATAGATAGTATCTATTAGATACGCAGTAGGTTTGTGTGGGTGAAAGGACCCTTCCATCTGTGTTTGTTGCTCCATGGCGTGCGTTAAAGGCGAGAGAATCTTCAAAATGCCATTTGGAGCCGCAAAGTAACGTGACACGCTGCTTATATAAAGAACGATATATTGGGGGCGACAAAGAAAAGGACAATAGCAGATATGAAACGATTACAATCCTAGACCGTGCGAAGCATAAGGGACAAACATCCAAGCACACCACAAACAAAACTTCAGTCCGACAGTAGAAGGGCATGTCAATCAAACCATCAAAACCAAATGATGATGACATGTCTAAATGTGAGGTAAAACAGGAAAGCGGAAAGAAACGTCTCGTTCGAAAGGAACGAAGAATGGGGTGGTGACGTGCAGGATGGCTCGAAATAGATAAGCCACCGTATACGAAAAAATTCCGTATCCAAAGCAGCGGTTACTCATGATACGAATGAACCTTGCGTAACCTCTTGAAAAAACGCTTTATTTTCGCGAACGCATACTGATCATCCAACCCATGGGAGAAATTTAGCATCCTTGATTTAAATCAGTGAATAATCAATTACCAAAGTATTGAACTAGTTTTATTATTTTTTGTGGAGAGTGGCAGCTTAAGGAGGTAGTGTTAATTCGTGCAAAAAAAGGCAAATTTTTGTGCATTTTTTTTTTTGACGAGAAATTCAAACCAATAGTTCCAATAGTAACCAATAGTTAAGGTATAAAATTCGAAAAATATTGTATAATTATATTCATAAATATATTCAATATTGGATCGTGTGAAATCTATGAAATCTATAAATTAAAGTAATGTGCCAGCCGCACAATTTATGGTCCACATAAGCCATGGAACAGAACTATCGCAATATTAATGAACATATCAAACGATAACATGACCGTCGTCAGGAGCACTTGCAGGATTTGATAAGCTAGAACAGGAAAACCCATATGGATAAACGTTCCATCATCACCGATGGCTGAGCAACTCAATGCAAACAGGCAGAGCGATGATAGCAGCCATTCATGATGAATAAACTTAGATATAGATATGTGTTTAAACGTTTATAAGGTCCGTCGTGGCGATTGGGGCCAGTTTTGGGCGCAAACACTACGCGAACAACCTTCCTAATCAATTTCTAAAGCACAACTGCTACCAGCTATTTAGAGTTAAGGCTATAATGTTTTAAAATTAGCTGATACCGCGCCTACTTTACACCTACACTCCCGCTCATTTGAATAGGTTTGAAATATTTTTCATGTATAAGCATATCTCGTTCAGGATGTGTTTCAATTATATGGTCTTTCTGTATGTGTATTGAGAGGTCAATCATTTACCAACAACTGTGAAAAAAATCATAACATAATGACCACCCGTTTAGATGATATGGTTACTTTTGTAAAAAATTACAAAAAAATCTTTCAATTTTTTCGGCTCATTTGAATAGGTTCATCAGAAATAAAAATAAAATAAATATTTAAATATCAAATTTTTTTATGATTTTTTATTTTAATATTGTCAATTGAACATATTTTAAAGCACTACTAGTGCGTGGATCCTCCATGTTTTGAAATTGTTTCAAATACTTGCTGTGGAATAGATTCGTATAACTTTTGCAGAAAGTTAAGCGAAATTTCTGCCCAAGCTTTTTGAATACCTTCTTTGAGGAGCTCCGTGGTTTCATATTGCTTTCCCGAGTCATAAACTTTTCGTGCAAGTAACCCCAAACGTTTTCTATGATGTTGAGGTCTGGAGACTATGGAGGCCAGTTTATTAACTGGATACCTTGGCTCTTAATCCACTCCTTGACAACTTTAGCAGTATGAATGGGTGCATTATCATGCTGGAATCTCCAAGACAATGGTCCAAAAATTTCAGAAATGTTAAGAAAAGCATTCTGAATCACATTTTTATAGCTAATTCCGTTCTAGAAGTAAGAAAATGTAGTTCGATAGTTCTATAATAGGAAATGGCACCCCACACCATTACACTGCGACTCAGGTACTGCTCTTCCTTACGCAAGTCATGGAAGTAATAGTTATGCCCATCTGGTCCTTCCAGATTGAAATTTTTTTCGTCGGAAAATACAACGTTTTTCCATTGGTTATCCCAAGACATGTGTTGTCGATAAAAATGCATCCGTGCTTCCTTACGAGCTACGTTAAGTGGTGTTTTTTTTTAAGTTTGAGCCTCTTTAAATGTTTAGCAGCCTGTATGACGCGTTTAACGGTTGCTAAGCTAGCTTTTACACGCGTAATTTCTTTAATTTTTGCAGCACTGTGATGAGAATTCGACGCCTTCCTTTGGATAAGTCTTCTTTCTGCGGCAGTTGTAGCTTTATGAGTTCTTCCTTTCATGTTTTTTCCATAATTAGACTCATTCCTTAAAATCCTGCTTACTACATTTTGGCTTCGTCCAATTATTGCGGCAATATTTGCGTGAATTAAACCACTTTCCTTATAAGCTTGGATTTTGCCTTTTTCTGCTTCAGTCAAGACTTTTCCGCATCCCATTTTTGTTTTTTTTCATAAATTGTCAAAGTGTTGTAACGAAATTTTGATAAATGTTAACGGTCTTTAAGCGCCCCTCACACTAAATTAAAAATAACGCTAATGAACCTATTCAAATGAGCCGAAAAATTGAAAGATTTTTTTGTAATTTTTTACAAAAGTAACCATATCATCTAAACGGGTGGTCATTATGTTATGATTTTTTCCACAGTTGTTGGTAAATGATTGACCTCTCAATACACATACAGAAAGACCATATAATTGAAACACATCCTGAACGAGATATGCTTATACATGAAAAATATTTCAAACCTATTCAAATGAGCGGGAGTGTACCTTACTCAAAGGATCGTTCTTGCAAAAGTGTAAACATTGCCTGTGGAAAATTTACACACTCGATTCTCCACAGCTGCTCGAATACCACTTTTACTGAAATATTTTGCATTCGGATAAAAACAAAAATAAATACTAAAAAAAAACTTAAATACACAATAAATGAGACATACCTGAAGTCCTTGTGCCGCGTTTTTAAAGTTTCGCCTGACAAGGCTTCAATTGGCAAAGAATAAAACCAAAATGAGCGAATTCCAAGCTCTTCACTTATGGAATACTCTTTGCTTACAATTGTAATGATCAAATGCATAGGTGGGCGCAATACATAAGCAAACCCATGATACAAGAAAACAAGATAGCGCCACTTGAGAGAGGAAACGTCACAAACTCAAAATCGCGATTCGTTGTTGTTGTTTCCCATGTTAAACCGGCTTTTTACTTTTTTGAATAGCATGGGAAACAACAACAATTTCTCGCTCAGTGACGTCACAAACTCAATTTTCGGCTCTCAACAAGAGCCTCAAAATAGCGGTACTGAAGTGGCGCTATCTTGTTTTCTTGTATCATGAGCAAGAACAAGCAAGCTCATGAACATGCTGTGGTGCAACAATTTCATAAAATACAAAATCGCTCTTCATTTTGCAAAAACGAGCGACATTGATCTTTCATTCAGAAGCATTCATGCGAAACTAAGCTCACAAAGCATTATGTTAACGTAAATAGAGTTCTGCTTTGCACTGAAAGAATCTTTGTGGTTCATTTGTTTTCACTTTCAGAGGAAAATTTAAATTAAAACTAAATTATTCCAAAATTATTTCGAATTTTTGCTCTCATTTGCTCGTTTCGTGCTCGCGTGCCCACCTATGATCAACTGAAATCGTTGAGAGCGACTTAAAAGGTTTCTCTGCGAGCGTAACCGTTTAGGCATAACAATAAGGATTTCTCTCAACAAGTTAGAACCCAGCGGGAAAAGGTAGACATTGGTTAACGAGCGAGGTAATCGATACAACATATGTCTACCACTTACCCACGTCGATGAAAATTAACACGGCGATGTCATTGAAAATTTGTTCGTTACCTCTTTCGCTTACTTCTTTGTTGAAGAATTCTATGACGAACCCCTCATCAAAAAGTCTACGACGACTATGTGAGCAATAATTTTTCCGCTTCCCTTACCTTTTTCTTCGAAGCATTCTCCTATGACCCTTTCATCGAAGAATTCCTCGACGAATAAGGGAAGAACCCAGCGGGATATGGTAGACATTGGTAAGCGAGCGAGGTAATCTATACAGCACATGTCTACCACTTACCAAAATCAATGAAAATTAACATGGCGATGTGATTGAAAGTTCGTTCTTTACCTCCTTCGCTTACCATTTAGTTCAAGAATTCTAATATGACAGTGTAATCGAAGAATTCTTCGGAAAAAGCGTAATCGAAGTACATATACGTACGAATAAGGAGGCATTCCTTAGAAAAAATTAGAGAAAGTGCCTAGCACGCCGATGTCGGCGGGTTCAAATCCCGGTCAGACATGTAAAATTTTTTATTTTTTTTTTTGTAAATAAGTAGATAATTCTGATATAAAAAACTTATATTTAAATAAAAATTTAGACGAATAAAAAGCTTTCAACTAAACTTTTATTGAAAAAAAAAAAAAGAAACAAAATTGTTTGAAAGAGCTTGTGCACGACGCTTCTGAAGGCGCGATGGAGACTTTACTTTATAGCTGGCACAGGAGAATTTCTTCCTTAAATTGTATCGCATCTTTCAAGTCCCCGTTTTTCCACATTTTTTTTTAAGCCTGCGACAGGAATCGATCCCCAGCCCTTTAGATTGCTAAGACTAATATGTTGTCCATTACGCCACACAGAGCTTCAATTTTTCATACTTATTTAGACGTAAATCTCCTTTTTTAAGGTGACATTTTTCGCTCTGTATGCATTACCTTTTTCGTCAAAGCTGCTTCGATGCCCATTTCTTCGATGAATTCTTTGAAGAATAAGGTAAAGGAAGAACAAATATCCCGCTGGGAACCAAAGTCCGAAAAATATAAAACTCACAAAGCGAGTGCAGTTATAAAATTTTCGTTTATTTCGGTCTTTATTGTTGCAATTTACCAAATTCAAATGCACTTCACTTGCTAATTTTGTTTTTGGTGTGATATGTTTTTGTTTTTGTTTTTTTTTTTTTTTTTTCGAGAGCGTGCTTTGTAAATGAAGATTACTTTGAGCTGTGTTTGGCTGGCTGTGTGTTACTGTGTGTTACCATATTGCTTCCCTTTTTTAAAGGAATTTAATTTATTCATACACGGAAAGAATTGTCTTGTATTGAATCAATAAAATATTTTATTAACTGTCAAAAAGTAAACATTTTATTAATTCAATACCAAAGTTGTACCCAAAGTACAACTTTTGCTAAAAATCAGTAAATAGATTTTACTGATATCAGTAAAAAATTTTATTGATTAAAAAACACATAGTTAGATCTCCCATTAGAAGTCATTTCTGATGCTACAATTCAAGGGTTTGAATTGCAGTCATAGGTAGTTTAAATACGCAATCCGAAATTTGACTCAGTAGTCAGCCAATCCGTAAAAATTGCTCTAATGAGACCCCAGACGGCAGGTCGAAACGTACGTCAGCAAATAGTCGCTTATGGATGCCTTTCTCAAGCATAGCTTGAAACATAGATTTCACATTAATGAATTAATTATTGTTCTTCTAGAAATAAACTTTCGTCGCAGAAAAGAGTCACCGAAATGGGACCAAAAAATGCAACAAAAATAGGAATCTGTTGATTCGCTATCAAAGAAAAGAGAAGTTTAGCTCGAATACTTTCACAGTTAAATTGCAAAAACAACTCTCTGTATGCATATGCATACAATAAAACTTAATACATGCAATTGTTTTTGTAAATAAGTATTTACTTGTTGATGTTTAATAAAATATTTTCTTGATTCAATAAAATATTTACTTTTTGATGTTTAATAAAATATATTCTTCAAATCAGTAAAAATTTTCTTGCTGCCAAATCAAGCCAAGATTTTATTAGTTTTTACTGATTTTGAGAAAATAATTCTTTCCGTGTATGCAGAAAAAGGAACTTTTTTTTTCAATTTCAATCACTGCCGGATTAAGCCAGCGTGGGGCCTTCTGTCGAGGTGCCCTCGATTTACTTTAGGTTCTCAGGTTTAGGTTATTGATTTAAACGGAACTGTTACAATTAAACTTTTCTGGATTTAATGTGGTAAAATTTTGACATAAGACTTTCAATATCGACTTATTTAAAGAACCACTTCATTCGAGAATAACGCCTACCAGAAACTGAATTGCCAAGCGAAACAGTTTTTCCATACCAATCAATGTAAAATACTGCAATGTGTTTCAGATCGAAAAAACTTATGAACTTTTAAAGAAACTTCATGGAAATTCATATAAAAAAAAAGAAATTACTTAAGAATAGTCCCAGAAAACATTTTCGGAGTGCTCAGATCTATGAGTCTGAAATAGTTATATAGAAAGTATGAGGCTAATAAATGTGAGCCCGAAATGAGTAAGGTATACATAAATGACTTCGGACTCATATGGGACGACCTTCGCAAGAAGGGAATCAAGCTCTTTAAGACTCTTTAAAGAGTTCATTGTGAGGGCTCCTACTCCAATTTTGGAGTCATATATGATTCTTTTAGGACTCAGGATTCGAAACAAACAAAAAATTTCATAAAAAACTTGAGTGTATAACAACTAATTGATGCCATTCAATAAGAAAACTTTTAAAAAAATCTTGTTTTTGCCGACGCTTTAAAATTGGACAAAAATTATTCGCAGCATTGCAATTGAATAGATATGGAGTACGTGCTTGTCCTACTCTCGGACAATTGCCCAATTCACTGTTTTATCTGTTCTCCTCATATGTGGCTTATATTTTTGATTCCTATTGAGAAGACATACAGCTCGATTCTGGATATTCCCGGGGAACGAATTCCGGGTGAATTTACTTTTCTCGATACTAAAATTCTCCATTTTTAAATAGAATGGGTAAGGAAAATTTTTGGTATGGGTCAAATACGCATTCCCCATTAAATTGCATCCGCAAAATATTTAAAAACGAAGAAGTTTACGGTCGAGGAAAGTCAATTCCACGGGAATTCGTTCCCTGGGAATATTCAAAATCGGGCTGATAGATTCCTTATAATGGATTTAATGGCCTTAAAAGCCAATTTTCGCGAGCCGTTCAATATTTCGGCAATTTCAGATGACTTTTTTCCATCAATAAAGATCTTCCCAACATTTCGTTTTTCCTCTGTCGTTCAATCCATTCCAGATATCATTTAAATTTTTAATAAGTTTGAAAAATAATAAAAAAAAGAAGTTTTACCGAAAGGTAAAAATTTTGGAATAAGAAATTTTTTTTTACTTTGCTACGCACGTTTTGTCAATTTAGTGTCCAATCAAAAATTCACTTAATACACAATTCAACAATCCACCAAAACAAAGCATCATGATAATGGTACAAAATATGCTTCAATAGAAGCTATACATTCCCACGCTGCAGTGGATCTCGAAAAATCCCACCTATAACGTTAAACAAGTAAGAAAGCTAAAGTCGGTCAAGCCCGACTTTGAAATACCCAGCGTCCTGACATTATGAGCGCACTATGTTTTGCTTCTCTATTTGTGGGCGTAGCCCGCTTACGCTGGGTATAAAAAGCAAGAACTTCAAAAACAAAACTGATTAAAATTTTGTTCCAATCTATTGTCCACGACTGTATAAGAATTTGAGCTCTTCACAAACAAATTTACTCCGCATACTGCCCTCACAAATGTTGCCTTTTGAACCAAATGGTCCTGAGGCACCAGCAAGGATAAATGATTGAGTAAATGGAGTACTTCATCAGTTTTCATCTACTATCATGAAATAAAACATATTGTTGAACTTTGCTTACCGCGAGTCTCGAGTCACCCGAATTTAATATTCTTGACATAATCAGAGCATTTTATTGCAAACCATCCAAAATGTATCGAAATTTAATTTTTTCAAAAAAGCCATAAAATGCAATGTTTTAACTTTGAGTTTAACAAATTTCTCTTCTGGGCGTGCAGTAGGCCAATTGGTTGGAATTGTTGTGTATTTCAACACGCTAAGCGGGCATCGAGCTTAATTAAAAAATTTTCACCAATTTACCCCTGCACATACATACATAAATGGGAAATACATACATAGTATATAACATACACCGCGGAAATAGATGTGCATATTGCCTTAAATGCAATGGGGGGAAAAATTGTGTTTTTCATAAAAGGCCTTCGAAATGTTCAGGCTGGTGGCTTACTTAAAAAATTTGCATCGAGCTTAGCTTGAATGTGGTGCACTCGCTGCCTACCTACCTACATATCTTGTGTCATTGTGAGCTTTCCACCAATTTACATTTGTATAGAATCAATGGAAATGCACCAGTCTGTGTGAACTATGTTTATTGAAGTGTGGTGTATTGTTTGCTCTCAATCCCTCTAGATGGTTTATATATGTATTACCGTACATATTAAAAACACCAGCCTAGTTATTTCAGATCCTAACCAGAGATAAAAACGCATTGAGCTCCTCCGTCAGCCAAAATGGTAGCGAAATGTCCGAGCGCGGTGACATTAAGTGAGCTTAATTTTTAAAAATCTCCCCAAGTAGGTGTATTTATAGTCTTCATGTTGAAATCTATGTTGATGATATTGTTATCTGTTCAAAGAACATAGTGATTCATTTGCCCCTAATTGATCTTTCTTTCAACATTACACTCTTCATTTTTGAGAGTAATTTTACTTAGCGGACTCTCTGTTCGTTTCACACGCAGACCAAGCACCTAACACCGAGCACCAATTTTCAAATGTAACACAAATGAAAAAGTGCATTGTCCGAAAATCCAAATTTTATTACGCGCCCTTCGTTATATACCTCACGGGCACCCAAAACATCAGCGCAAGAACACAAAAAAAAAAAAAAAAAAAAAAAAACACACAAAAAAAACACAAATCAACCATTACAAAAAGTAATAGACTTTTTTTTTGAAACAGTAAAACAGCATTGGGATCGGTAATGCCGCGCCACACTTTACCTTCTTTTTAGCACAGCACATTACGCTGCTAGCCCGATTTTCGCCCAAGCTCAAACCAACTTTTTTCAAGCGTTCTCTGTAACAATCGTGCCTCAAACGTACCGTATCTATGGCGCTACATAAAATTACAGTGCCCTCGCCATCTCCTACAATTATTTATGAAATAGTAAAGCCGACCCTACTACCTTTTCTAACGTAACGTTGTCCCGTAGACGCTTCTCACACACGCAAAATACTTCACTCCTTCAGCGTCATGATGAAAAACCCGCTCTTCACTTTGAATCGCGGCGCTGCAAGGACTCTACGATTCCCATCATGACAACTAAAATGCCCTACCCCGCGGCTTGTGTGGGTATTTTTCAATTTTATTTCTCTTTTCTTTTTTGTTTTTTTTTATATCCGAAATGCCGACAACGCCGCCTCCCACGCCCTGCTTTCTGCAAAAAAAGGTAGCCGCGCGACTGTCTCCCCGTTGAATATATTTTTTTACAATCGTTGCGTTGCTTTTTTTCCCCCCATCTTTCGCTCCAATCCTTGCACCCATTTCACGAAAAATGACGAACACACACCTCTCATTATTACCCATTCTACTGATGGCATGCCCCTTCCACTTGTTCCTTTTATTTGTTTTTTTTTTTGTTTGTTCTCGTTGCTTCACACTCACTTTTACACACATTTTCGCCCGACGCCGTCGACGTAGCCGAGACTGCAGCCGTCAAAAGTTGTTTTCTCGTGGTTCCCTTCATCAGCTGCCATTTTGACATTTCACCGCTTATCGGCGTTTCTCTGTTTTTATCCCCATATACTTAGTTTGCCCACTTGCCGCTTTCTACAAATTTTCGTACCACTTTACCATCCACTTTCGTCTCAAACAACGTGGCTACATCCTCGCATTACAGCTTTGTTGTCATTCATTTTTGCTTCCCATTTGGCAACGTACTCGCAATTCCTTCATCCTTTCGCCTTCATTCCAAATTTCTCTTATGCCCTTCATTTTGGCCGACCCACGCCAAGTCCCAGCTTGGCCACATGGCATTTCGCAGTCCGCACTCTGTGAGTCTGCGCATAACGCCAATCTCGACCTCTCATCACGGTAGCATGGCTTTTCGGATTCAAAACCCACTAGCACGTTTCTGTTTTGGTCAGTCAACAGTTATCCTTCTTCTTGTGAAACTCGTTGCTCCAAATTGTTGATCGAAGTGAGTCAATGATAATTAAGCTTCAATTCGGAAATAATTACATGATTTGTTATCAAACAAACTAACTGAAATCGTGAAACAAAAAAACCAAGCAAAAAATCGGCGATTTTGTGCGAATACAATTGTTCTTTAACATCGGATTGATTATCTAGTGAAAGAGCGTCGACTTTCAAAATTAAAATAAAAAACAACGAATATCTCGCGATACAAAAAAGTTTCATTCCAACAGACCCGTAAACAAAAATATTCCAAAATTCCGAAAAATCCGAGAAAAACACCAAAACAATCGACACGTACAACGGCGTCGTCAACAAGCGGTGGGGGAAGCGGAACGAAAATGGCATCAAAAAGGAAAGCGTCGGTTCTGCTTCATAAGGTATGTTAATGTTAATAGACTTAATGTGCTATTAAAAGCTGCCTCCGATATGTAAAGCTTACAAGTGATCGAGGCCAGCCGCTCAATTCAACCAGTGAGATTTTTATAACTGAAAACGTTGGGTGAAACCATATCGCCTGCTAAGCCCGACTTGAAACGACACGAAAAGGATGCTGTCATTCTTATAATAGACAAAAAAATCACATAATAAATAATTACGAAAATAAAAAATATAATAATAATGATAATAATAATAATGCAAACAATATCAATAACCCAATAAAGTCGGCCTCTGTGCCGTAGTTGACTGAGATGCCAATTAACGAAGCGAGAGGCCCTGGGTTCGACTCCCAGCTGAGATCGTTGATGTTTCTGTCGTTTTTCTTTGTGTGTCCCCATTATACGTTGTGATACCACGGCCTCATTTGGTGCCTAAGTGTGTCACCCTTGGTGGCTGCCACACTAGCCAAACCTACCCTAATAAATGCTTCAAAATTCGAAAAATAAGAAAACGTTTCTGTCAGAAGCCTTGTTCCTATTTTAAAACTAAAATCAGATTTTTTCTCCTCGTTGTGTTCGTTTTCCAAGGCTTTCGAAGAAAAGACTCCAGCTGTATAGACATAGACTTCCAATTCGGATTCTGCGACAACGAAAGTTGATAGTAATTCCCAATTTTTCTTTCCAAATAATCGACTAGTAGGCAAGAAGGGCAAGGGGAAGAGAAGAAATTTCCTTTCGTCTTGCCTGTATTATCTAATAACTAAAGAATTTCGAAAAAACAAATTGTATTTGGAAATCGGGAATAAGCATGAAAGTCGCCCAAGTCTGAAACTTTTTTGTTTTTTGTGGAGCTGCGTAACCATTGTACAAAGACTCTGCATGAACATCTTATCCCACAATGGACGAACGAAAACTTCAAAATCCGGTAGCTTATAGATAAAAACGACTTTAAAAACGTCCGCCGTTGAAATACTTAGGGGCTCTCTCCGGCTCTGTCAGAAATGATACACTTCATATAGAAAACGCTTCAGAAGTGAATCAGAGATTTTCTGTTTCATTTCTGAAAGAACTGGAGAGAGCCTATTAAACGTGAAAAGATCGAAATAAAGGAAAAATGTTTGGTTTTTTCAATAATTTCGAAGCCTTCTTGATTTACGAGTTTTTGAAGTTATCGAGGCAAATATACGTTTAAGGGAAGACCCCTACTGTCTTGGAATCGCACTAACTTTAACTTTAGCCTTAAGCTTGATGTGCATTTTACGTAAAATTTGGAGATGACAACATTTTTGTAGACTTCTACGGGAAATACCATTTTCATTTCAAAGTCGATTATTCTCTTCAAGCAAAGGAAATAACATTGGCAGACAGATTCCTGGGGTAGTTGACGAAGACGCTAAGTTCTGTTGCCGCATGCCGGGGATTCAACTACGAGCCAGCCGCGGGTATATATTAAGGTGTTCGTCGATTGAATGCCAAATTCATTGAGTTATTATAATCACAGTATATCAGACGTATTCATAATATTAAAAGAGTCCTTAAGGCGAATTTAAACATCAAGAAACTGGTTGAATTAACTAAATGCAACTGGGCAACTCCATAGAATCAGTCTGAAAACTGTAACGCGAGTTACCGGCACGTTTAAGTCTTTATTTAGTTAACTACTTCAAGAATCATTTCATTTTTATTTTTTATTATACCTTTTCCGAAGGAAAGGGTATATTAAGTTTGGCACGGTGTATGTAACATACCAAAGGAGTCGCGGTAGATATAGACATATATATATATTCTTGATCAGGGTGACAAGAGGAATCGATCTAGCCATGTCTGTCTGTCTGTCTGTCTGTCTTCTGTCTGTCTGTCTGTCTGTCTGTCTGTCTGTCTGTCGGTCACACTTTAGTTTTTCGTAATTTACTCCTAAGCCATGAAAGATATCATATTGAAATTTGGCATGGACTTCAACCAGGTAAATGTCCGAAAAACTGCATACAAATTTTTTTCGTAGTCCCTTCTTGGGTCGTGGGAAGTGGTTCAGAAGTTTCAAAAATCACGATTTTTAAGGTTTTTCCTGGATAACTTTTTTACTATACATCCCAGCTTATTGAAATTTGGTGAGTGTATAGCTACTATGTGGACTTAAGCTTTCGCTGAAAAAAAATTGCGACATCGCTATAACTATGGTCATCATCCTACACAATAGAAAAAAACACTCTTTCTCTTATTCTCATATCTGAATACAAAAATTATTTTTTTGCTTCTTCTGACTGTGTATTTTGCCGCCAAATAAAGTCGTCCATTATGGATAAATTTTGACCATGACCACATTTCGCGAAATTCGCAAAAATTGATTTTCACTATTTTGAATTGAGTATTTCGCAGCTAAATAAAATGTCCTCTAAGGGTTAAAATTTGATCAAGACCACCATCCGCGAAATTCGCAAAAATTTTATTTTCACTATTTTGAATTAAGGTTTTCGCAGCTAGAAAAAATGTCCTCTTACGGTTAAATTTTGACCATGACCACCATTCGGGAAATTCGCAAAAAATTTATTTTCACTATTTTGAATTGAGTATTTCGCAGCTAGACAAAATGTCCTCTAACGGTTAAATTTTGACCATGACCACCATTCGCGAAATTCGCAAAAATTTAATTTTCACTATTTTGAATTGAGGTTTTCGCAGCTAGAAAAAATGTCCACTTACGGTTAAATTTTGACCATGACCACCATTCGCGAAATTCGCAAAAAATTTATTTCACTATTTTGAATTGAGTATTTCGCAGCTAGACAAAATGTCCTCTAACGGTTAAAATTTGACCATGATCACCATTCGCGAAATTCGCAAAAATTTTATTTTCACTATTTTGAATTGAGGTTTTCGCAGCTAGACAAAATGTCCTCTAACGGTTAAAATTTGACCATGCTCACCATCCGCGAAAATTTTGTGCTTAATAATAATCTCGAGTCTTAGGAGGTATAAATAGATATCCAAGCTAGGAACGGCAGGAATTTTTGTTAAGGTAATGTTTTAACATATTTCAGGCTGAGGAAAAGGTATGTGTGCAATCGGCTTAGCCGATGTAAACTTCTTTACTTGTTTTATATATTTTTTACCAAAAAAAAAAAAATCTAGATGTAGATAATGAAAAATACAAATAATAAAGAAAACATTGAATAAATGACCAGAAACTTCTTCGGATTGTAACGCGAGTTACCATGGAATCGCCCAACTGTAAGAAAAAATTTTCCTATTCGGTCCTTAAATATGCGTAATTAAGAATAAAGTGCGAAATCTCAATGGCTACACCGTAACAAAGCATTTCACGCATTGGAATACCTAAAAAAATTGTTTCTTACTTGTATAGGCAACAAAAACAATAAAAAATGTTTTAAGAGTTCATAGTCGTAAAGCACGAATTCATCGCTATTTTGTCTCTTACTTATGCTCCCGTAGGGAAAATATGCGCTGCATTTCAATATACTCAATATAAAATCGGTGAAAGTTTCGATCATTAATTTCATATTGCACTAAATCTTAGCTCATCTGAACATCTTCTTGTTAACCTGAGCGGTCGAGAGGTGTGTGCTTTATGGTGTAATGTTATTGTCTTTCGAAGAAATTACAGTTTTTGATAAGTTCCTTTGGTTTTTATTTAAAACTTTTATCGAATTCTTAGTAATTGCACAATTGGAGTCTTGCGTTAACTCAGGCTTATTGTATCTTGCAAAGGGGGGGAGACTGTTATTTGAATGTTGAGTGTGAGATTTACAAAGGTCCATCATCTTAAAGAATGGGAATAAATTGAGACCAAGAGTGTGTGAAGAAGACGTATATCTATTATTTATGTAAAAATATAAGAAAAGGGCTACCAAATATAAGCTTGTCCCCACACACGTGAACGTACCCTTCAGCTGCAAGCGGAGCGCAACAAAAGTAATCAAACAAACATATATCTTGGTAGACAGGATTAGATACTTGCACACGAGCGGGTAATGTAAGTCAAACTGAACCCAGCTCAATCGTCTTCCTTACGTCAAACACATACATTTAAGGCACTATCATATAGAGGAACGTTTATGTACACGTTCATCTAAGGCTTGTATTCAAGTATGTACGTACGTATGTATGTAAGTATAAAAAGACTTTCCTTTCCCCCTTTGCGCATAGAACCCTAATCAAAGTTACTCGGCAAGAAAATCCATATCCCCGTCTCTCACAAGAAACGAAATTTCGAAACTTATGTGCCATCGGGAGATGAAGAGTACAGCGCTCGATACTAGCCTCTCTACCCCCCAACCCCCGCCACACTCATGGAACACCCACAAAAAACAATGCCAAATTCTTAGTGTGCCTTAAACTCGCCTGTGAGCTTACTTACTTACACACACCGCAGTCTGCACCCGTAGCAACAAACTTTTGGACTTGTCTTCGACACACATCAAAGAACGCAAGCATCGTCTCATCTCGCATTCGGCATTTTTGGATAATATCCCTTAGAATGATTTTTAGGGAGTTTGTTTTTGAACACACTGCTGCAGATATCTTTACAACAAGGATTGCTAGAAGACGATGGCAGGCAGCTCCCCAAATAGACAGTCACGAGCTTCTAGTTCATAGTGCCGTAGTTAATGTTGTTGTTGCTGCTGCTGATGTTGTTTTCATTGTTGTTGTTGCCTGCTACTGTCGGCATACATTAACGTCTTCGAAACGAATTTTCCAAGAAAAGGAGCCATGCTACCCCCAGAACTTTCGGGTCCTTATAAGATTGTGTGATGAGTACCTCATGCCCCCTTTTTACATTGACTGCGTCATGGCGTATGTATGCTCATATGAGTAAAAACTACACCCTATACCTGCGAACAACCACACCACACCACACCACACCACACCAATCGTATGAGGATAAATGGAAACTCGGTCTGTTATCGTCTTTGGGTATGCTTGCTTAACTTGTGCAGTGTTCTCGTAAAGGAACGAAAGGCTGACTCTGCTATGAGTGTCTGCGAATGTGACTATTACTGTTACTCGGGCTGCCGGTTCTTTCTCCCTTCGTATCGATGGTTAGCGGCAGTGTTCTTTTCCTTTTCCTTTTCCTTTTGCTGCCAACCGCCCGCCCGCCTTTCGTTTTTCTCATTTCATCGGTCATTTATTTGGTCCGTCGTTTGCGACCGTCTTGGAACCATGCCCATACATATGTCGCCGTGTATGTGCATGTGCCCGTACTAGCCGCTGTCATCTTAGTCCGAGTACGAGTAAAAGAGATCCATCACAGAATTGTTGGGTTTTCATGTAGTTGTTTTACCATCTTTTCGCTCTCAAATAGACTTAGGCAATGTCTTGTGCGGTTCAGCTCGTTTGCGACGGTAGCGTGAGCTTTCTCAGGCGTCCGACTTACATCAATTGACGCTCACAGAAACTCAATTTTATGGGAACGTTGGAGTCACCATATTTCAAAACAAGAGGACCCAGTTTACAGGCAACGGTGTCGATTGTAGGAATTGGTGTAAGCTCATTGGCCTCCCGAGTAGCCGTGACTATGGCGTTCAGCTCAACGTTTTCAGACGTCCAACAGAGGGGTTAGAAAATTGCTTTCTTTTCTTTTACGAAGTTTAACCGCTTTTATAGTGAGTGTCGTTCGTAGTAACACAGCACGAGTATGGGTAGCAGACAGCTTTTGTAATGAATTGGACTGTAAGAAGGAAGAGCAGAGCAAAGAAAGCGACGACGAGAAACAACAAAAAAAAAAAAAAAGGAAGAAGCGAAAACGAAAACGAAAACGTTTCACAATTTCATGTTAATCCTTCTCCTCACCCTAATCTAGTATTGGGTGTTTCTTCTTGAGTGCTCCCCAACTCATTCCAACGCAAAGAGTGCAGGACAGAAAAATCTTAACGCAGAATTGATGAACGTCAACGTAGCGTTAGTAACAGACGAGATGACCCACCCCTGTAGCTAGCTGTCACGCAAAACGAAAAGTAGAGAACAAAATAGGAAACCAAAACCCGACCCAAGCCCCCAACCCCAACCCCAACCCCCACAAATGCTGAGACAAACGATTGAATGTCCACAAAAAGAATTTCGTTCGGCTGGTTTTGAGGACTAGTTTCCTTTATTTCCGTCGTTCTTCGCAACTTAATTGCACCATGGCGCCTGCTACAGAAAATTTCCCCCTTTTCCTAATATAAAAGCATCCACCTCACTCCAACACTCGAATCATCTTGGTTTTTTTTTTTTTTTGTTTTTTGCGATTTTTTCTTTCTCTCGGATGGCCAACATGTTTTGGGATTCGATTTTTATCTCGGATGCTTTGGGTACGTGAAGGAGGAACACTAAAGCAAACTGGCATTCGAGAAGGATAAAAGTGTGGGTTTAATTTTTCGACATCATTGCTGGCACGCTAAAACTAAAAAAGTTTTTGGCTACAGAGCAATTCGCCTTGCTATTGCTATGCAAGTTCTCTACGCCAAGATGAATAAAAGACAAAAAACGAACCAACTTGGCCCACACGGCAGAGGAACAATGAACGAGGAAGAAACCAGCCGTCCGAAATTTTCGTTTACAAAAGTCTATTTTCACTCATGAAATGGACTTTTTGGAATTAAAAAGCTCAATTTTCACCGGGGTTTATTAGGCTTTTCTTATTTATTAAGCTGGCTAACATGTATGCGGACTTAATAAGAAAAGTTAAGTTTGGGATTACTCGTAAGATCACAAATCATATTGTTCAGATTAAGTCGGGGGACTGGAAATTTTAACAAATAAATGGAAGGTATGTGTATGGAAAACGCTGAAATTGTTAGAAGCAAGTTGACCACCAGATTTCTCTTCTGTTTGTATAGGCACGATCTGGATACGCTGTAATCTTTGGGGCTTTAGGGAGTGACTTCAGTTCTGTAACATCCTCGTGAGTCTCAAATGATAATCCGTTATCGAAGACACAATGCCAACAAAACAAACGGTTTCATAATCGATTCTCCACGACGTAATGATCATGTTTGATTTATCTTATTCATTACAGCCTTTGGGGTATGTAATCCTCAGCGCTTTCATTCAACCGTTTTTAGAGCCAATATACCAGCGTAGAATTCATATCGATTACAATCTGGTACCAGCAATGTCAGCACTACGCACAGAAATCGCACTGCTCGTTACGCTAAGTAAATTTTTTTTTTTTTTTGTTCATCACCAATGAGTACTTTTATTTAGCTCCCATCTCTATCATTTGCCTTAGCCTCAACTCGATCTCTTTGAATCTTGGGAGAATGTTACCACATTTATTTGTGCCCGTAAGCAAAGCAATACGTCCTCTTCTTGTTGTTTTTGTTTTAGTTTTTTTTTATGAAACCAACGAGGGTACGCTATCCCAAATGGGAACGTCTTTAGTTTTCGCCATTGCCGTTTCCGTTGCCGTTGCCGTTGCTGATGCCTTCGCCGTTGCCGTTGCCGTCACCGCTGATGACTCTGGCAAAGTTCTTACTGCTTTCATTGTATTCACTTTTATTTTTCATGCTAAAAGTGGTGAGGTATACTGTGCGAGTGTGAGAGAGATCACATGTGGTTGGCAAAGGAATCCAGTATAGAATGGTCGCTTTAGAAAAAGCAATGAAAACATTTTCTGGCAAAAAGGAACTTGGACACGTCGGTTACAGACTTTCTTTCAAAACAGGATGTTGCAATGTACATATTCGTGTGCATGCTCGTGTGACAGTTCTGCTCGTATAGACATACATACGTACATTTTTTTCACCCTGCCCCCCACCCCCCGAATAGAGCTTGTCTTCCACTCTTGATATTTTGGGATTCAGCTCCCTCTTTGCGAGTGCTCATCAAATTTCAGTCTGTCCAGCTTAGCGGACGAGGATACATAAATGAAATTTCGTTTTATTGACGAGAGTTAGGAACACCTCTTCACTCGCACTTTTTGACCGTCGCGGCGAGAGTGTCTCACCCCATACACCCAGATACCATCATCGGTTGTCTTGTCGCTACTTGTGCTTCCACTTCTCCGCCTTCGCTTTTTTTCCGCTTTTTCTTATCCCGTGAAAGTTGATGGAAGCAACGTTCTATGGGACGAGCGAAAGCATGGCAAAATGATGAATTATACCGTAGCAAATGCCTTCCGTGTAGGCGTCAAAGTTTCGGTTGGCAACGATACCCATAAATGTGAGTAGTAGTAGGAGTACAAGAAATGAAGTCGGCATTGCGAAGGGAAATTGGAAAGAGGGCTTCTCCTAAGCAGAACGTATACCCTTGCAAGGGATTTCCGTTTGCCTTAGATATTAAATGAGACTGCGATGAGAGTGGTTGGATGCCGCTCCTATAAAATTTTTTTTTTGTTAAATTTCTACTTGAATGGTTCTTAAATAAAGGGAGAAATCCCTAAAGATTTTCAACCAACACATTCAATGTTAATGGACGGACGCCAAGCCAAAGCTGGCTCAGAATAGCGAACGCTGGTTAACGCTGGTAGGGTTTTGCAGATGTTTTTTTTTTTTATTTTTTATTATTTTTTTTTTTTTTTGCGTTGTCCTTTCTGTTCTCGTTTTTAGGGAAAAGACTGGCACTCATACACCCCACAGTGCATGCCTGCAGAAAGCACCAAGCCCAAAAAGTTTTCGCTTCCAATCTGAAAAGGGTCGTAGACGACGTCATCGTCGGAAGATAGGATAATATTGACGGTGGTAGCATTTGTACCTAAAATTTCTAAATTGAGAGCGACTTATGAGACGGTGTACTCTTGTTGGAACAGCGCAATGACCGTTTTTTTTTTTTTTTTTTTGTGCTTTAAGTCGTTCAGGCCGTAAAGCGGGTGCGTGTGCATGGGCTGGTTGTGCCCTCCATGGCTTGAAAAGGAAAAGCGGGAGTGGGCAAGACGGAGGAACACTTTACGGGTTCTTTACTGGACAGCGTTGGGTTATTAAGCATGCTGATCTATTGTCTAATCAAAAGTCCTTATTATAACACAAAATCGAAAGTCAGAGTGAAGAGCGTACCCTACTTGCACGCGATCGTGACAAATTCTTTCACCCTAGGATAGTTTCTTCTGAATTTTTGAGTTCAATTGACGTGAGTTTTGACCAGAAATTTTATCGAAAATTCACTCAAGATATAGTCCTAATAGATAAAGCTGAAGTCAATCGATCATATTATGATAGTCTTTACTTGATCGACAGTAGAAAAACTTCGATCGGGGATAGATAAAAGAAAAATTTCGTATTATGAACGTCGAATTGATAGACAGCTGATCCACTATCGTTCGATCATTTATCGTTTGAATGTTTTATGAACGATAGACCGTTTTCAAAGGTGGAGATTTCAATTTAAAACAATATAAGTCTCATATACAAAAATCTAAAAACATGTATAAACTTTACAACACCGAAAAAAATCCGTAGGTATTGAAGAAATGGGCTGCGTTATTGAAGAAACGGCAGTAAAAATAGAGCTAACTAAAAAAAGCAATCAATATGAATAAAGACGATATTGAATATGAAAAAATTCAAATGAGGAAAAAAATTTCGTTATATTGAAGAAATATCTTCATATCTACGAAATTATTTTATTAAAATTTCTTCAAGTATATTATCCTGCTTCGTTATATTGAAGAAATTTCTTCATATCTACGAAAATAATTATTGATATTGAATAAAATTCTTCAATATTACGAACGATTTTCTCCAATATGAAGAAATTTATTGAAATACGCAACCCTGCTTAGTTATATTGAAGAAATTTCTTCATATTTATATATTTCAAAATTTAATCATATGTATTAACTGTTGTGAGTCCCATCTGTCTCACATCTGCTATTTTTTATAGACAAGAAAATCGTCCAAATATCATACACACAAAACAGTATATTAACTTTCTCATTGCAAGCAATAATGATTGACTAAATAAAGACTCGCGATAAGAATTAAAAAACAATTTTATGTATATATGATTGTGTGGTTAAAAAGACGAAAACTCTAAAATATTATGAAAGGACTTAAAGAAATTTTTCAAAATTTTATTTATTTATTTATTATTAAAGTTAGGAGAGTTTCCAAAACTATACTAACTTAGATTATTTATAGCGCTGGCAATATTTTCTTTCAATTTTCAAATTAAACACAATTTCGCTGCTTCCATAAAAAAGGCGTTTTCACTTCATGGACGAACTTTGCTTATGACGCTGAATCTTCTGCCTTAAGACTCATCAACCCCAAGAACTTCTTAAAAATATTCAATTTTTCGTAATATTGAAGAAATTCTTCATATCTCAAGAATTACATTAGTCATATTGAAGAAATTTCATTATTAATACGAAATAAATTCGTTATATTTAATATATAAATTAATTTTAAGACAATTTCTTCGTCATATTGAAAAAATTTCTTCATATTTACGAAATTAATTTCTTTATATTCACGAATACGTTTTGTTATATTAACGAAATTTCTTCATATCAACAAACAAATTACGTCATATTGAAGAAATTTCTTCATTTATACGAAAATTCTAAATTTTAAAATGTCCTACGAAAGCTTTTGTCATATGTAAGAAAATTTCTTTAGTATGAAGAAATGTTTTCGTACCTATGAAGAAATTTTGTTATATTGATTAAACTATTTAACTCATATTGAAGAATTTTTTTTCGTTCCATTCACAAAATTTCTGCAATATTACAAACATTTTCGTCAGCATGAAGAAAATTCGTTATATTGACTAAAATTCGTATTCAAATATTTACGAAAATTTTTATTCAATATTACTGCCGATATTTCTTTCAGTGAATGTAAAATTTTGATTAAGAGGGCAAACATTCTAGCAATAGGAAAAAATTAAATAAATTTGTAGAGCTAATGGGAAAAACCCCGACATGGAAGCATTAGTGATATAAAACAGAATGAAAGCCGGGTTGCTTTTTTCCCCCTATTTTTATGGATTACCTTAGAACACTTAAATGAAAACCAAACGAGAAATATTTAATATTTGAGCAATTCCATGAATACTGTCCCACTTGTGACACTTATTTTTTTAGGTTTGATCTCATTTGAAAAGGACGTGGTATAAACAAATTTTAGTTTTTGAAAGCCTTTAAAAATAGTTAGGCATTGAAATTACGCAATTTTTGCTCGGAATGACTGTCACGGGTGTCACCGATGGGACCGTTTCTCGTGGAATTGCCCATATGTAAATAACAAACAAATTCGTATCCCTCCTCATTTGGAGTAAATCTTCTTCGTTTTCGGAATCATCGGATTCCAAGGCATAGACCACTTAACTTACAGAAACCATTTCGGAGCCAGAACGAAGTTGAGATCAGCTGATTGTATTCCTGTCTATCGTTTTTCATAATACCAAACCGATAGATAAACGAATCGGTAAAAATTTTTCTACTCTATTGGCAGTAGATGATCAATCAATCAATCAAGGGCCAAATAGATTCTTGGATGATCTCTACTTTTGTTTCTAGCGAAACGCTGTGTTTTTGTTGGTAACAATGCCGAGATGTAACATAATCGATTAATTTTTTTCCGTAAAAAATTCTAAGCCCACAAAATTTTGAAATAAGCTGGATCTTTAAGATTATATGCTTTTCAGACTAGCAGCTACGTTAATCTGCCGTTAGAGCTTCATTCTGTATTTATCGGTGCATTTAAATGCATCTAGAGCACTCTTAATGCACAAAAAATTCTGAATTTATGATAATTTCGCTGCAGCACTGGCGAAAAAAGTGCGAAAAAAAATTGAAAAGCCAATAATTTAGGCCATGTGTGGACATGATATTAAGCATTTAAACTTATGAAATTTGAGTCCATAAGTTCATAAAAATTAGGCGAGCTTTTCATATTATAGAATCTTAGAAAATATTGTTATTCTAAAATCCGAATTGCAATAAGACAATAGCAGGGCCATTGTGATTTTTAAACAGATATCCAATGTCAGTATCCCATTTACTGCAGTTTTAAGTAAAATAAAACAGCGTGTTTTGACCTTTTAGGGTCATAGCTTTAAACTTAGTTTAAACTTGTTGAAACTAAGGATAGTTTTCAGGAGATTTTAAGCCGGGTTTATTTATTTCATATGAAAATTAGCAAAGATATTTGATTGTGTTAAGCTTGCATGTCGACTGTTGGAATATATTCGATAATTTTAGCTTTGATAGTTCTTAAACCGAGTTGAAGTCTACTGTCTTTACAGTTTCAAATAGTGGCAATTGACCCATATCTACTAGCGATTTGGTCGACACCTGTTAGGCAGCCATTTCTCAAATAGTGATTCAGGGCTGTATCAAACGAATATAGTGAAAGTAAATGTGTCAGTCGTTCATGAGGACGTATACTTCTGATGTTTGTCTCGCGACCAGCAAAATGCGGTACCCGAAATAGGTCAAATATATAGTTAAAGCGGAAACGGCCACGTACCTTAATATAAGATCCTTCCATGATAATTGGACGGTGGCTGCTCCCAGTGGCGTGTCCAGAGAAAGAGTGCTTTGATAGTGCTTATATTTTCCACAGTGGTATGTTGAACAATTATAAGACATTAACCCAAAAATATTTGGGGCTAGAGGAAGTTTAGAGAATTATGGACCAAAAACCAAAAAATTCCAAAAAAATGCATGGCGTCCGATTTGGATGAAAATTTATAAATAGAATAAGTGAAAAATTCTAAGAATTTTGTCGTCAAATTTTTTTCAAGAAACAGATTACAATTAGTCTAGTTTTAGTCTAGTTCCAAACTGGTCCAAAAAGTATCAGTTTTTTTAAATTTTGGTCATTTTCGTATTTTCTTTCACAATTTTTTTTCAAATTCTCTCAATATATATTTACACTCCGTTCTTGCACTGCTCATTACTTTAACATATATAATGGTTAATTTATTATTATTAAATTACCACCCCTTTTTATTTCACAACTAAATTGAAACGGTCTTGCAGTACAACTGTTGAATTGACTTTCAAAGGAAACACGAGAAAAGCGCATGCGTGAACAACTTTTAACGGAATACTTTTCCATTCTCTTTCGCTATTTCTATTTTCCAACTAATTATAATAAGTAATAAAATATAATAATTATATATAATAATTATAAATTAATAATAATAATTATCGAAAAACAATCGAAAATTATAAGTTTTTTCGCACAAAGAAGAAATAGTCGAAAAAATTATATAAAAATTACGTTTTAGCCTATGTCGATTCAAGATAGATCATACAAAATGTGTACAGACATGATCAGCGTTTCCAGGAGATTCGATATGGCCATGTCCGTCTCTTTTTATATAGTTTTGTTTTCGAAAGAGTAAGCTATCTTGATGAAATCTGGTATGTGGGTTGGCGAGGAGATAAGTTAGATCAAGTTCGAGAATGGACCTGAACACATCGTGAACATTTAGAGTCATAGAGATGTACTAGGTACTTCTCTTAATCTGAATGAAGGTAATCGAAAAATATTTGGTCCAACACAATACTTGAAGCTCTTATTGCTATTTTTTATTTATTATTTTAAAACCTATGTCAATCTAAAAGGATCAAGCTCATTCGAAGCATTCAAAAATACAATCTACACACCTAATTTTTATGCCCAAAACATAAGTGGTATTCAAGCAGGCTCGGAAATAGCTAGGTGCAAATTTTGCGCGCGCAAACTTTGTACTATTGCTTGAACGACCCTAATGCAAAGCGTGTGTAAAAATTTTGCGAAAACAGCTGGTTTCAATGTTTTCTTTGGTGAAAGAAGGAGAAGCGAATATCGCGCATATTTTGCGCATCACAGTAGGCGTGCAAAATTTCCGAGGCTTCGGAAACTATTTTTCATACAAAATAATTTCCGAGATCGCGAAATTTCCGAGGGAGCAAATTTTGCGTACCTGCTTGAATACCACTATATTCTTTATCAAACTGGACCTAACATACACTCTCGGAGTAACTGTCGATGCGTCAGTTCTATTCTTAAACGTTAAGTAAAAGCAAAAGGATCCAAGAATCCATTAAGGATTCAGGGATCATCACAGTTCGGTTCCTGACGAAGGTCATATAAACGTTTAACAATTTAACTACAACGGATATCAACTCCACTGGAACAGAGAAACTGTAGAGGCTGTATTTTTTTTTATAATCAACACATGGAGTTCTAACCTATGATTTTTTGCAAAGAATCCTGACGAAGGGTAAAAAAACCTTTGTTCCTGTTACATAATATTGCTGGAAGTTCCTTACTGGTCGTTACTGTGTCCCTGCCATTTATATTAAAGTACAAAAAATAAAAAATAAATAAAACTCCGCCTATGGTCACGCCACCCAATAGGCATTTTTCGTCAATCTTTCGAATAATTCAATTTTTCGCTCATTTCGTTTAGTTTTGAAAGAACGCATTCACTTATCTAGGTCACATTTTATGATGCTGATGAGTCCTTACTGAATCTATACTTCTCAAATGAATCGATAGGTATTTAACGGATTTTTTTTTTCATATATATTATGCTAATTTTTTATGCGATTTCACGAAAATTGAGTATTTAATGTAATTTGTAGAAAGGGTTCTTCTAGAATACTCACAAAAAATATCAGCTTGCCTGTGAAGTGATTCATTGATAAGGGAAAGAAGTTATAATGCATGAAATTTTTCCACAGGAGCGAGGCTTTAACAGATGATGCAATTGAAATCAATCGTGACATTGACATTTCATAGAAATCTCCAGTGTGTCTATTTTGTCAGGCAGTGTTTTTTTCTACAAAAAAAAATAGTTGTTGATCTGAATTTTAAGAAATGGACCATTGGGGTATAATATATTAAGCATTTTCGAATTTTAATTTTAATAAATACAATTTGTTTCTCCGAAGGCAAGAAAGTTTTGACTCCTTTGTTGCGGACGTACGATATTTATATGTACATAGACTTGGGAAAGCTACTTCGAAACAAATTAATAGTAAGCGGCTTTGTAAAAAGTTTATGTAAATGATTGATGGATATTTTCGTTACCGTTTCTAATTTATTTATTTTGTTTGTAATCAGCTGTTTGAAACGGTGTTGCACTAAAAATTTGAGCTACTGCCGTACTTGCGCGCCATTGATTTTTGAATTTGTTGAAATGGGATGAAAATTAAATGCGCAATTAAATTGCAATAGTTGATTAATATTGTTAGTGGCAGGGACACCAAAATAGCAGACGTACCTGTTTGTGATGATGAGAAAGTGGGATGAGTTCCTTTTTTTTTGGGTTGTCGGCGGTTACACGACGTGGGTGGTTGATTTTTCGTTTAAGAGGATGATAATAAATTTCGCGACGCGATCGCGGTTTTGATTGAAAACGCAAATTAAATATGCCTTCTTGGCATACTTAGCTCAAATAAATGTTTTGTTTTTTGTTAATAATAAAAAGAATGGCCTTCATGGCGGTAGAAATATAGTTCACTTTAGACATAGAGTTCACTTTGTTTTTCGTAGTTCTTTATTACACTCAACTTTACGATTTAAATATTTTGGTTTTCGATTTTTCTTTACATTAAGTTGTATTTCTGTTAGTAGACTTTTCTATCAATTATTTTATAATTTTTTTACTTTTTTGTTGCGGAACGGATGTGCGCGCTTAGCGAAAACGATCAAACACACTGATTTATGATTTTTTTTTTGCGGTAGCGGAACGGCGAGGCGCGTCCTAGCGGTAGCGATCAAAGACTGTCGTCTTGGCTCGAGTTCGAGCTGCAGTTGCACGAAAAATTAAGCCTTGCTGAATCGGTTCGATTAAGGTCTCGTCCCCATAGCCGCTACGCATGCGGTGAAATACGGACATATATTAAAGGCCTTTATTGAAATCGGCTCCTGGAGTATCATCCTTGTCTCCATGTTTATAGTTAACTGAGAGTCCTGGAATTTCCATCAACTGCTAAATTTATATATTTGTTTATTAATAATGAACTCCTAATGAAAGAAACGGTTTGTTATTTGACTTATAGCATGTTCTCACAGAACCCGAAATGATGCAATTTAGATGCTATCTCAGTTCCGATTGATATGGAGTTAAATCCAAAGGTTTTTTTATATCTTCAGAGGAAGAGCATGGACTTTTAAGTTGAATACGCGGCAAATTTATATTGTATTTTCGACATTTCATAAATACCTATATTATAATAAGATACAGCAGAACATAATACGATTCAGTGGTGTAACTATCGGGGGTCTTAGGGGTGATCTCCCAGGCCCCTAACCCAGGGGGCCGCACGCACCGTGTCAAACGAAAGATATTTTAAAATATCGCACTAATTTTTTCCCCCACATAATTCGAATCAAATTCGAGCATATATAAATGGGCTTTCGATACATCTAGGTTCTAGATGTATTCTTACTAGTGATGTAACGAATGTCAAATTTTAGCATTCGCGAATGCGAATGCCTACTCATATTCGCGAATGCGAATGCCAATATTCAGTTTTTGAATCTATATCTCAAATTTGGCACCCATCACCAAATCAATTCATTTATTTATATAGCGCACCAACTTTGGAAAAAAATAATTCATTCATAAGTAAAAGAAATTACACATTTCGATGTTAAATTTCAAAGTGTTAAAAAAAAAACAGTCACATGACAACAACAAAACTAATCCGACGATTTCGTGTGAGCATAACGCCCCTGCGCAATACGCAATGTTATTGTCGTTTTTCGTTTAGCAGCCCTCAGACTGTCGTTCTTGTATGAAAACTTATGTGAAGGAACTTAAAGGCATTCCCAATGCGTTTAATTCAGGGATCGGCAAAATTGAAAATGCAAGTGTGTGTGAGAGAGCAGAGCGGCTACTAAAAATAGCCGAAAATAGACAAAAAATGCTGAAACTAGCTAAAAATAAAAGCTATAAGTAGCATAAAAGAGCTGAAATTGACGGAATAGCTACAAATTTCAGCATACCCGTTCTCGATGTTGCTGTGTAACGGTAGCACATAAAAAATTCTTTCAATGCTAAAATATTGGCTTTTAAATTTAAATTTAAAAAATCGATTAAAGTTTACATTTTTGGTCAATTTTCTGCTAATTATATATTCGAAACATTTTGCGAATGCGAATGTGAAAAAACATGCGAATATTCGCGAATGCGAATACGAATATTCGTTACATCACTAATTCTTACCTATTAATACGTTTTTATATTTAAAATAAACATTATAATATATGTTGGTCTCTTTTTTTAATTTGCCATGGATAGAGGGGGGCCCCGCAAGATGAAGTAACGCCACATTTTTGAAATCTAATCGGAGGCTTAAATATACGTTCAAATTCATAGTTTCATTCAAACGATTAAAAAATTAAAATTTTGAGTTTTTGAACAAAAAATTTGACCGCATTTTGGATGTGTTTGCTTGTCAGAAATTAACCAAGTACACTCCAGTTGACAGATTGAAAAGTATGGCACCTATTTGATGTTTTCTCGCGGCTGAATAATTTACACAATGGACATAAACTATGGAGATAAATTATTTAACAACAGAAGAAAGCCCAAAAATAGAGATAAGCAATATATGAATTCTCTTTGGTAAGAACTAGTTTTGTCCTTTTCTCCTCTCGTTACAAAATGCAACCACAAAGGATCTCACATTAGTAGTATTCAAGCAGCAGTGAAGAGGAACATTTTCCGCTTTTGCTTGAAGGACCCAGGGGAAAGTTCTCTTGTGTATTTATTTTCACTTAAAAGTGTATAAAACTACACTTTCATGAAATTTGGTAATTTGGCCTTTAAGTTCGCTTATTAAATTTTGCTAATAATCTTTTTTTATGGGCGCTGATTTTATTTGAAGTAATAAGCTATCAGAAGCATTAGTAAAAAGAATTCAGAATGTTTAAATATTTTTCAAACAAATGCTTAAATTTTTTTCTCCAATGTCGGAATTGACGTCTTCGAAAAGTCTGAAAGCGTATCAGATGTTGTAGATAACACCTATCACAATCAATATCTATTAAATTTGAATTATTATATTAATTATAAAATTTAATTCGGTCTTGGTTTTTATAGCAAACCCGATTATTTAATTGTTATAAAAATTGTTAAGCTTTCATACAATCGTGAGTTGAAACGTTTTAATTCCTTACCGAACGGATGTGGCCTTTAAAAGAGAATTTCCTCAATTTTAGGCCCGTTTGCTACTGTCCTGACTAAAGTTTTCGTTCCGAAAAACAAAAACATTTTTATGAAAATGTTGACATTTTGAGAGGATATCGTGACGAAAAACTTTAACTAGAACTAGAAGAGTAGCAAATGGGCCTTAGAGTTTTTTTTTCATCCTGTGTCTAATGTTGAGAGAAAACTTCAAATACGTTGAACTTACTTCACTTTTTACTGCTAAGAAATCGTTTTAACGAAAAGGATGAATCAAAAGATTGGAGGAACTTGTTTCGGAAAATAAAACGATCGTACAAAAATCGAATGATATCTTCTTGCAATTGGAATATTTTGAGGCAAAGGTTTTTGGAATCGTACAAAAATGCTTTGCTGAAAGCATCTTCCTTTCTAAGCATTTCTCGGAGGTCTGCTCCGAGTCGTCTTCTAATAAAAAAAATTTTTAAAAACTTTCAATGCAACTTCTATCTTCTTTCAAAAGTAAACTCAAAAACAAAAATGCTGAGTAGAAGCTTTTCAAAAACAATTTTTCCCAACAATATTCCGTGTTTAAAATGCAACGCACAACGAGTTTCCTGTGGCAATAAAAAAACAAAAAAAAAAAACATATAATGCAATTGAAACAATTTAAGAAATAGAAGCAGTGATAAACTACGATTTTCGCATGTTGGCATTTTTGTGGACAGCTCAGTCGAGGGATCTCTGATTAAAGCGTTTCGCAGTGATTGTGCATGATGTTGGACCTGCAGTCGTCACAAGTCACTAAAATTTCTGGAGGGGAATAAGTGGTTACTAAGCGGCATTATCATACGTTAGGCTTTCACTGGAGTGAGAAAAAATGCCCTTGCCATGTCGTTGTGTGTGTTCGCCCTGCATGGCGTGCTCACCCACAAAGGGTGGTGTGATGCTGCGAGAGTTTTTGCTGCTGCAGCTGAGCGCAATTTTAAAAATATTGGTCAGTTTTCAGAAAAATGTGAGGCGGGCGCGTTTTCTGCTGCAACTCATTACTAGCGCAGGCATCATTGAGCTGCAGTTGCATCATCAACAATTGAGTAAAATCCGGAACAGTGTAGGCCTCGCCACCGCTTCGCAGGGCATTCCATTGTTCTGGGCGTAAAAGTGCGTGCACTGTGATGATGGAGGTGATTTCGGCTCACTGCTTTATGGACGTTACAGGTTCGCTGTTTCAATACTTTCAGCCTTAATCAGTTGTCGTTTTAATATATAAAAATATGTACGTGATTTTTTGCACCATCGAAAAAGACCAAAAAAGCTCCGCCTTTAAAATAAAGCAACAATGCTGGCTGCTGGCTGTCTCTTTTTCTCTCTTTTTCATGTGTGTGGGTGGATGAATATTTATTTTAATTTTTTTTTTTTTTTGGTTATTTCCAACTCCAAGCAGAAGGCATGTTAGGTTGGGTTCGTTTGTTCGCTAGCACATTTTCAGCTCAATAGGTGCAAGAAAATTTTCAAGATGTGCACATTTTGTGTGTTCACATACAGTAAAAATCGTTTATAACGCTACCGCTTTTAACGATTATTGGTTATAGTGATTTTGCTGGTCCCTTCGACATCGTTATAACCGATTTTCACTGTATTTCCATTTCTTCGAATATTTGCCCCTTTTTCGGTATAGTTTTTGAAATTTTTTATGTTGTGCTCATGGTTTTTGCTACGGCATTCTAAAAATTTATATGCCTTGTACTGTTTACTTCAATGATAAGCTGCAAAAATATAGTAAACGCACTGTAGGTGAAGCCGTTTGGCCTTCTAAGGGCCAATATTACCAAGCAAATTTAAAAAATTTTTTAAATTAAAATTAAAATTTTTTTAAAATAAATTTCATTTTCAATATCGCTATTTTTTAAGCATCAAAATTTACGGCAGCACCGTCTACTTCCAGGGCTGTGAGTACATTTGACAGCTGATTAGATCGTTTTTTTTTTAAACGGATTCTATAAAGAGCCATTCTAGCGATTGTTTCGCACTTCAAATTGCTGCCCTGTGACTCCAAAGCTTTTAGTCCTGTCTATCGTATTGTGTTATTTCCAAAACTGCATTTTTTTGAAAATTATTTCTTTGAATTTTTCCAAACAGCTGGTTTTTGAAAATCGAAATCAAATTTGATATCATATTTAAACGCAGTGCCGAGGTGATTTAAAATATTTTTTTTTAATTTTTTTTAAAATTGGAATGGTAAAAACCAAAAGCGGATTTTTAATTTAAAAAATTTTTAAATATGCTTGGTAATATTGGCCCTAAAAAAATAAATAAAAATTATTTACATACGTATTTATGAATCAAAGAAAAATTTGTCAAAATTAAAAAAAAAATTATTTTTAAATAAAAATAAGGTCCATCGCTTCTTTTTTCTCAGAAAAAAATCTTGGAAAGTCATGCAAGGAGATTTTACTGAAATTTTTGGACTGATACAGTCAGTCTTAAAGCACTTAGAACTATGTATGTACATAATAATCGCTGATTTTTTTGCAAAAATTTATAACTGATCAAGGTTGAATACGGATCCCTACCCAAACGACTGAGCAAATGAATCTATTAGTCGTGAAGCGAATATGCGCAACTTTCATGACATATCTACGCATAAATAAAGGTGCTGATTATGTATGGCAACTTTTTTTAGTTGGGTTGCCTTTCGCGCAAGGCAACCAAATTGCGATAACGTTTGGCAACTAAAACATGCAGCTGATTTTTCAGTTGCATCAGAAACTTTTAAGCGACTACGGATGACAACGCTTTTTCGGTGCGGTTGCCTAAACTCTCAAAACAAGGCAACTGCTATTTACTGCTATTTAGCGCCGAAAAGTATTTAACAATATCAAACGACAACCCTCATGATCCTTTGTTGCTTTTTGCGCCGATAGTAGGATCTCAGCTTTAATGGAGCTTCTGTGAAATGGCGAACCATCTACATAAGTTGAAAATAAGAAAAAAAATCCCATTCAAAGGTGATTGAATCATGCAAACAACAATAATGCACAGCATTCTGTTAGCTATGACGTCACGTTCATGTTGTCGCACTTTATCACTTTAGAAAGGATTATTTTTGTATGTTTTTTGAAATGTTATAAAAATCAATGTTCTTTTTAGGTTATTTAATTGAATGTTTGCATACTAAAAAAAAAGTTTCTTCAGTTAATACAAATCGAATGCACTCAATTCTGATGCACATTTGCGCAACTCCTCGCAATTACAGTTTCCCATCGGCGTGAAAGATAGAGCTCGTAATTTTTGTCCGAAATAAGCCAAAGGAGGAAAATTTTCATCTTAATAGTCTTTTCTTGTAGTCTTGATGAGAAGGCCCACAGGCAAAAGTGAAAATGAAAATTTTCCACAGGTCTGAAAAAAGTTTTGCTACAACATTTTTTTGATTTGTTGAAAAGTTATTTTGTGAGTTCTTTTTGTTCACATAGAAGGGTATCCAAAACTGTACTAAAGCCTTAATTTTGGCGGCCGTTACTTGTAAATATTGCAGACACAAAAACACGAGAAACAAGTAAGGGTGTTATAGTCAGGCGAGCCTAACAATAGAATACCCGACACAGACACACATCTTCAAATAATTTTTAATATCAGGAGTTGTTTAAGGCCATAAGGGGCCCCATATACCGACCTTTGTTTAATTTCTTTATGAAAACCGCCCCTTTGCCACGCCCACTTTTCCAATTTTTCGGATTTTAATTATTATTTGGGCTTTTGGTCCCTCATTTTTCACTTATAGTGAAAAATGTATTATTTGGCAATTGAAAAAATTTTTTTTATTTTTTTTTATTTTTTATTTTTTTTTTTTTTCATAAATAGCAGAGAAGTGTGGAAAGCCGATACGACCGGTTTCGAACCTAGCTTACAGGTTCACCATCAGGTATTCTTAACCAACACCTTAGCCACTCTGACCACCTCAGCGATGTGAGGTAGGTCGGCTAAATTGTGCATATATATGCACCATTGGCGTGCCCGCCTTATTGTTAATTGTTATTTCTAATCGGAGGCCCAAATATAAGCCCAAATTCAAAGTTTCATTGAAATATTTGGAAAAAGTCAGATTTTGGGGCAGTTTTGAGATATTTGTGACAGACCCTAGTACTGGAGGTACCCTTAATAATGGACCGATCAAGAAAGGGCAGGATTTTTATGGCTACAAAGGAAGTATAAGTGCCAATTTTCGTTCAAGTCCCATAGGCGTTTCGGGAGAAGGAGACAATTTTCGAAAAACGCCCTTCTGCCACGCCCATTTTTCTAATTTTTTGAAATCACATTAATTGGCCTAAAATATGTTCAAATGCCAAATTTCATCAAAATATCTTGTAAAACATCGGTTTTATAGCAGTTTTTGTGATTTTCATAACAGACCCTAGTACTGGAGGTACCCCTAAAAATAGTCCGATCGGGTCCATTCTCGAACTTGTTCTTACTCATGTCCCCGTGAGTACGCATATCAAATTTCGTCAAGATAGCTCAACTCCTTCGATAAGAAAACTGTATACAAACAGACAGACAGACGGACAGACAAACGGAAAGACAGACAGACGGACAGACAGACAGACGGACAGACAGACAGACGGACAGACAGACGGACAGACAGACAGACAGACAGACAGACGGACAAACAGACGGACATGGCTTAATCGAATCTCCTAGTGACGCTGATCATTTCTATATTTTGTATGGTCTATCTCGACTGGTTCTGGGTGTTACACACAAACGCAATATACCTTCGACACAAAGTGTGTCGGGTATAAACATGCCTCAAGGGTTTCGAAAAAACTCCTTAAATCTCTTTTTGCCTTGCCAGATTATCCAGAAAAAAAAACACAGTGCAACACTGATTGGAAATTATTTTCATGGTTCGAAAACATTTGCGTTGGATTGAAAAATGTCGTGCATATTAAAAGGGTATTTTTGAGTTTTTTAATCAGACTTTAGGTAAAAATTTTTCAGCTTTGAATCAGCAAACCGGTATTAAGGAGTACTCAGATGCCGTTTCAAGAAGTTGCTTAGTTATAAATTTACTATATTTAATTAAAAAACTGTCCAAAATATTATTATTGGTATGGAAAATAGGGGCCACAAAAGCTAAAAAGAAGTGAAAAAATCGTTAAAATTTCCAGGTTTTTGAAATTTGTACCAATTAGATGGAGTTTTTTTTGGATCAATATGTACTACAAATATTTTGTTCGAGTAGGGCAAGAACTTTGTCATAGATAGGAAAGAGAAATATTTAACTCGTTACGGGATAGAGCCATAAATAAGCGAGCAACTTAATTCTCGGTCCCACTTTTTCAGACCAATTTTAAAACTTGACTAATTAAAGTATGAGGCGTTGCTATACTCACCAAGTACTATCAGAACCTGCAGTCAAATCTTAGGGCACACGCAATGACCTCGAAAATGTCACACAGGTTATCCTTAAGAAAATGCTCTAATCTGTATTAAAAGTCGGTCAAAACGTCCACCAAAAAGAAAGTTGATAGTTGGGCAACATGATAGAGGCTGCTCAGGTTGTCTGAAATAATTCCACCGCACCAGAATTATTAAATTTTACCAAAAATAAAAACTGCGGCCTGCGGAAAAAAGTGACAAAAATCGTGTTTTTATACCCAGCGTAAGCGGGGTATATTAGTTTTGTGCGAATCTTGTAACAGCCAGAACTAAGCTCCGTAGATATAGACAAATATATTTATATATTCTTGATCAGGATCAAAAACTGAATCGATTTAGACATGTCCGTCTGTCCGTGTGTCCGTCTGTGTCCGGATCTCCTCCGAAATGGCTGGACCAACCAAGTCGAAATTTGGCACACAGGTATATCGGGATTCAAATATGATTCTTCGTATTGCCATTCGTGCTATAAACCGTGAGGAACATTTGCCATCTTATGAAGTGCAATGCGCATTAATTGGTTTAAAATCTCTTGAAACCAGACGCTCTATGCTGTCGATTCTTTTTGTTGCGGACATTGTTAGTGCGCGAATCGATTGTCCATATCTACTCCATTTCATTAACTTTCACGTACCTGCTAGATGCTTGAGGCAGGTTGACATGTTGTATACTGAGTTGAGGCGTACTAATTATGCCTCTTATGCACCTATTTACAGGACATTAACGATTTGCAACTCTTTATCTACGAATTTTACGTTTGATTTCAGTTTATCTAAAGATCGATTAAAGCTTTTTCTTAATATTATTTTTAAATTTTAATTCTAAGTGGTCTGTTTATTCATAGACTATTAACAAATAAATAAATAAATAAATAAATAAAAAAAAATGGGAGACATCCGCCCACTGCCACGCCCCCAAATGAATTTTTTGTGTTTTCAGTAAAGTGCTTGTAACTTGCGAACCACTCAACACATTCCATTGATATTTGGTGTCCTGGTAAACAACGAAAAGGGACATATCCTGGAAAAAAAATTGACGCCGTTCTTTTCGAGCCACGCCCACAAATAAGCCCACAAATAAGGGTATATCGTAACTTGTGAAGTAAAAGACGTAAAAGCTTCAAATTCGCAACATAGGTTGCCCAAGGCGAATGAAAGGTGTAGAAAAGAAATTTATGTGGCCCGCCCACTGCCACGCCCGCAAATAGAGAAGCAAAACATAGTGCGCAAATAATGTCGGGACGCTGGGTATTTCAAAGTCGGGCTTGACCGACTTTAGGTTTATTACTTTTTTAAACTTGGCATTTCGGTCTGATTTTTTCACAGCATATTCTCAATTAGTCTGGCTACCGAAATATGACAGAAAAAAATAAATTTTTAAAAGTGTTTACATCAGAATAACCCCCCTAAAGTCTTTTTCGCCCGATACTTAAAATTTTTCCCAAAATGTAAAATGGACAAAAAAGATTAACTTTTTTCTCATTCTGTTTTACTTTACAGGAAACGGTTTCGGTTCCGCCGGCGTCTGGTGAAACAGTATCCGGGGGAATTAGCGAAACTAACGTTGACGTGGACCCTTATGCTAGTCTCATCAAAGACGCTGATAAACTCAAATTGATGCTCCTTGCATGGAACTATCAAAATTCAAATGCTGTCCGCAATGGAACAGAGGGTCCTGATTTAAGTGTAGTTGGGGGCCTCTGGGCGCAGTACCAAAATGCGTTAGCGCAGAATGCTGTTGCAGTCGCCAGCAATATCAAGCTAGACGGTTCTCTATCGCCAGTACCGCGCGCTGATACTAGCTCACCTATGGAAGGTCAAGACGAAACGAATTCTTCCGGCCAAAAAGAGGAAGACGAAGTCTCCGAAGACGATTCGGACGATAAACTTGACGAAAAGCTAGCCACGAATGATCCTGAACGGCTAAAAGCGTTCAACGTAAGCATACATATTGTAAAATTACATTAAGTGTATTGGAAATTTCTCGACTCTTTAATTTATAGATGTTTGTTCGTCTCTTCGTTGACGAGAATCTCGATCGAATCGTACCCATTTCCAAGCAGCCGAAAGAAAAAATTCAAGCCATCATTGATTCATGCGCGCGTCAGTTTCCGGAATTCAGTGACCGTTCCCGCAAACGAATACGAACTTATCTGAAATCATGTCGACGTAATAAAAAAACTCGCGATGGCTGGGAAAATACTGTAAGTTGCCGATGTCCATTTTCAAGTCTCAATCCAAAAACGGTGTTATTTTTATATATATATATATATTTTTTTTTTATATTTAAATTTTCACAGACACGTCCTACACCAGCCCATCTCACTTCGGTTCAAGCTGAGCAAATTCTTGCAATCGCTTGTGAGAATGAATCCATGAATGCTAAGCGCATGCGTATAGGTTTGGAGCCAATTACACACGCAGTTCCAGCTCCCGGATCTGCAGTGGCAGCAGCAGCAGCGGCAGCAGTGTTAGCAGCTTCCAGCTCATCGGTTGGAGCGTCGTCGATAGCTGGCGGCAACGGAAGTAGTTCCTCGACGGCGATTTCATCAACCGTTACTGGCGGGAGTGATTTAACTGTTGTTACGTCATCTTCTTTGCCGTTCACAACGGTCAATACAACTGGAGCTTTTGCACGATCGACGCCCAATTCCGATACAGCCGAGCCGCTCTCGTTAACACCTGCTGCCGTGGCAGCTGGTGCCACCTCAACCAATCCGAGTGGAGGTATAAACTCTGCGCGCAGCTCGCCACTGGCGCTCAGCTCGAACGCAAGTGGCAGCACTTCCGGTCTTGACATGAAGCCGCTAGTAGGTCCACTGTCTAATGGAGGCGGATCGGCTGGCAACCTAATTGCAGCAACAAACGGAAATTCAGGAATAACCGGGGCTGCCACGAGTCCTATTTACCGACCTACGGATTTTGCGTCTCCCTCGGCGGCATCGTCATTTGCAGCGGCAGCAGCAGCAGCTGCTGCTGTTGCAAGCGGTCGGGGCGCATCTGCATTTCCGGGTTATTTTCCTGGTATAGTCGGACTTGGAAATTGTAGGGTATTTTCAATGTCTATAGTTCTATATGTAACTAAAGTGCTCGTTCTATTCCTCTAGCTACCCCAACTGACTTGTCAATGAAAACTGCAACGTCTATAAATTTAAACAGCGGCATAAGCTCCACGTCCACAACAGTAACAACATCAGCCATAAACAGTTGTAATCTGCTCGGTAGCAATAGCAACACCCTCTTGACGGGCCTGAACCCCAATGTTAGCACAAATAGCAACGCTTCACTTGCGACCGCAACAAAACAATTGCAACAATTTCAGCAGCAACAGCAGCAACTGCAACAACATAATAGCCCAGCAGGCCTAGGTCTAACAGGCACGACTACTGCCCTCAGCACCGTCCAAGACCAAGGTACCCTGCGACCACCGCCCTTGCTTGGCCACAAGTTGACTCCAAACGAAATTTCTGCCGCGAGACAAGTTATATCCGCGTACCGCGAAAGCGCAGCCTTTCTACTTCGGACAGCTGATCAGGTCGAACAACTACTCATTCAGCAACAGCAGCAGCAGTAAATTACACATTCGATTTGAGGGAAACAGGGAGACGCATGGGAGCAGGGCGAAAATTAACTGAAATGAATAGGAGCTCAAAAGAAATGAAAAATTTTCGTTGCTTAAATCATTGCTTTTTAGGATAATTTTTTGCTGATCTTCGATGAGATCGGCGCATTTTGACATCAATAAGTCAGCCGTTTAACTAAATTTGTTGTCGAATCTGAACATAAGTCTGAAGAGTCTTTTTGTCTCTGCGGTCAGAATACAATATTATTGAATCGAAAATAGTCCAAGCTGCAGTCCAGATTTAAAATCCATTTCAGTTCCATGTATTTCAAAATATGCAATTTTAACCTTAATACACATACAGCAAATATTTAGCATACAATAGTTCACAACAATTTACCAAAGTTCACAACTTCAATAGTTCATAGATGCGGTTAAGGGTGTGATAACTTATAAATAGAGTGGAGTTAAAGAGTTTATGCATTAATTCCTATTTTGCCATTCTTAAATAACAACAAACTCTAGACAAGACTAAACAGTACTGTAGCCTAGAAATATAATCTTTTGTCATTCAAAATATGTTTATATTAACAGTTGCCAAAAATATATATATATATTTACTTAATCTAAAATATCGTTTTCCCTGGCAATTGATATCTGTAATAGCAACAACGTAACTACTTATAGTTTATGCGAAATTTATGAGCTTACAACGGGTTAAAGGTGCACCTAAGTTTCTTCAATAATCAAATTACTAATAGTGGTATTCAAGCAACAGTGCAAACGCAGTGTGCAATATTTGCACTTGTCAAATTGCGTACAAAAGATAGAGTGCAAATATTGCACACGTCCGGAAATTTGCACTGTTGCATGAATACCCTAATAGTATAATATATTCTCGTTTTGGCTTTACATTTGATAGGGAAAAGCCCGTCCGGAAATTTGCGACATGAAATTTAATAGTATAAAATCTCGGGATTCCAAGCTAGTCAGAGTTTTTTACGAGTATTTCTTCAGAAGAAAGTAAAAGAGGCATTTGAATTTACAGGTTCCCACTTTGAAATATTTCTTCAGCAATTCATTGCAACACTCATATCATGCGGAAAATTTAAATGGTGGTATTCAAGCAGCTGTGGAAATTGGAATGTGCAAATCATATATACTATATATGTCACTCAGGAGCCGTTTCTATTTTGGCTCTTTTCAACACGGTCTTGGGTACCCACCAAAATGAGCATTTTTCACTTAGGTACTCACCAAAAGTATTTCTCTCTCGCCAGTGGCGTAGGTAAGGGGGCATAAAAGGGGATATATCCCCGCCCCCCCCTTTGCCGCATAAAATGTGAAGGAATGAATGAGTTTTAATTTCGGTATATTGCACGAAGTAAAAACCACGATTGTTGCGTGTGAGTTTTTTAGAATCATATTTGTTTGCGTCCCCATGTGCCCATGTGTACCCTGCATAAGGGTGCCCTTTTAGATCTATGCTTGCGAATAATCGATGACGAATTCGGTTCTCTAACCATAAAAATGTGTTATCAGGATTTCAAAGACTGATGATAGCGTGTCTAACACAGATTTGGAGAAAACTGTAAAATTTTACGAGTAATTTTTTCCTTGCTCATCATCAGCTGTAATGGCGGAAGTTATGATTTGGAGGCAATATCTAAGTCGTAAACAAATCTCGCCGAAAAATGCTATTGATGCTATAGATGTTTGTCCAAAAGAAACCTTTCCAGCCACTTTTCTTCTGCTTAAAATTATAGCAACGCTGCCAGTATCAACCAGTACAGCCGAAAGGACATTTTCATGCTTAAAGCGCATTAAAACTTATTTAAGGAACTCAATTGGACAGGTATATTATAACTTTTTCTCTAGGTTTTTTGTTTAAATCAGCCATTTCAATTAATTTCAGAATCGGCTCAATGGCCTGGCAGCTTTGGCCTTACACAAAAATGTACCTATATGTGCAGATGAAGTTCTTGATGAAATTTGAAATAATATATCTTGTATTAGTTTGAGTTTTTATTGAGTTTTTCAAAACTTATTACTATTTTTAATCCCCCCCTTTTCAAAATCCTACCTACGCCACTGTCTCTCGCTCTTTTTTTGCCTGCCGAGTAACATCTCTTTCTAACTGGCGCGAAATGTCCCGCCCAAAATCTATGAGAGTGACATAAATAGTAATATATGGTGCAAATTTTGCTCCAGCAAATTTTGACCTTTTGTATGAACGACTCTGCAAAGAACGAGTGCAAAACTTGTGCAATAACATGGCGCAAATTTTGCCCATCAAAATCGATGTGCAATATTTGCCCGGCCGCGGAAATTTTTTTCCATACAAACAAATTTGCACAAACGCAAAATTTGCGAGGGTGCCAAAATTGCATTCCCCCTTGAATACCACTAATGTTAGCATAAAACTGCTATAGTAACTTGGCGGGACCCGATAGAGTCACCCATCCAGTTCTAACTGAGTTTAAAGAAAATAAAAATGTGCATTTAAGAAATAATCCGGTGATAAGGATATCCTAACGTCCATTCACTAATACATTTGCTTGGACGACAGATATTTTATAGCATACAGCAGATATAACCATATAAGTCACTCTCATAGATTTTCCGCCGGACGTTTTGCGCCAATTAAAAAGAGATGTTACTCGGCAGGCAAAAAAAGGGCGAGAGAGAAATACTTTTGGTGAGTACCTAAGTGAAAAATTCTCATTTTGGTGGGTACCCGAGGCCGTGGTGAAAAGAGCCAAAATTGAAACGGCTCCTGTGTGACATATTTAGTGATATATGACATTTAGAGCCAATTTCACCAAAGGCATTTAAGTTTAAGTACCGATTGGCACTTAAGTACGCATTTAAGTTTCAGCCCGTTTCATCAAATAAAAAATTTAGTTACGCGGAAAAACGGCAGCACCTTTTATTTTTAGTGCAACACCGTCGTAATCAGCTGATTTAAAATATAAATAAATAAGACATGGAGTCCCGCACGTGCGTTCAAAGCAAGAAGTCTATAATTGAGTGCAAACAAACTGATAAAGTTAACGCAAGAGCTATGGACATGATAAATAAAACAAGTTTCCATATACAAAAATAGTTTTCTTTTTAAATCAGCTGTTTCCATTACAACAACACAGAGTTGCATAAACTCTACTTAAGTGCCCGATATGGATCACTTAAGTTCGACTTGCCATTTAGGTTGATGAAAATGAAAATCTGTACTTAAACGACGATTTTTACTTAAGTATGCTTGGTGAAATTGGCTCTTAGAACTATAGCTGCAACTTCGGCCAAAAGCTTTTACGTGGTACACAACATTTCTATAACGTAGTTCACCAATCTATAGTGTGAGCTATGGCTTGGTTCACCACAGTTGAATTTTTTCACCAAAACATGTGTTTTATATTAATCATATACAGGGTGTTCCATACTCAATGGATCAAAAAAAAGGAGGTGATAGGGGGAACCCATACAAGCAAAAAATTGTAGGGAAAGGGAGGTCCATTTTGCACTCGTAAGGAGCTAGAGGAGCGGAAAGAATTCGACTAAATTGGTGAGCATACTTTAAGGCGGATATGTCAAACTAAAACACTATTCAGAAATTTTTAAATTTCTTACATTTTTCTTTTTCTCATGCTGCCTAAAAGTGTGCTCAATAAATTTGATTAAAATAATTTTCTGGGAGTCAAAAATACAAAATAATTATTTTCAAACCTTAGTTTTGCATTGATTGTGAAACTTTTTTTTAAAAACCATGGTATCAAATTGAAGAGAAAAACTCAAAGTTTTCGAAAAGAGAAAAAAAAGAGGCCCGATCGTATTTCTTTTGAATTAAATCACTTTTAAAGCTAAAATTACACTATTTTAGGCTTAGATGGTAGTGCCAGAGAAAACGGAGTTGAATTATTTAAAATCGTAGTATGCAGTGTTAACGGAAAACCGCCAAGCTTTTCATATCATATGTGATTTTGAATTTACGGCCTGTAAGTGAGGAGCACCAGTGAAAAAACCAAAATATTGTTTTTTGCATGTAACTCCTCAGGGGTGCATTTGCGACCCCCCCCTGCCATACGATTTTTGGTCCGTCTGGACCCCCCCTATCACCCCCTTTTTTTTGTTCCATTGAGTATGGAACACCCTGTATAACTATATATGTCACTCTCATAGATTTTGGGCGGGACATTTCGCACCAGTTAGAAAGAGATGTTACTCGGCAGGCAAAAAAAGAGCGAGAGAGAAATACTTTTAATGAGTACCTAAGTGAAAAATTCTCATTTTGGTGGGTACACAAGACCATGTTGAAAAGAGACAAAATAGAAACGGTGACATATTTAGTGATATATGATATTAATGAACGAGTGATTGATATTTTTTTTTCGATCTTTGCATGAAATTTAATTCACTACACAGTAGTGGTACTCAAGCAAGTGTGCATATTTTGCACCCTCGGAAATATTCCACTGTGGTGAGTTTCTTTTGTATGAAAAACTCTTTCTGTGCTGTGCTGTGGAAATTTTGCACAATGAATTCCACATGGAACCATGAGGAGTTACAAGGAAAAGAAAGAAATTTTCAGTAGTACCAACACCATATAGAAAAGCACTTCAGTACAGAACTGCCTGTATACAAGTAATAGGTAGCTATGTACATATATAATATAGTAAAATACAAAGCTAATTTAACGGGTTTCTAATGCGGTTTCGTTAATACTTAATCACATTTTTTGCGCTTACATTTCAAACGCTGGCTGAACCCTACGAGATAGATCAAAATAATGTATACCTACTTTGAAAAGGTCTACAAAAAACTCCGCGGTGGTAAGTCTTATCAATATGTCAATCTCTTAGGGATAACCGCAACGACTATTGCTTACATTGTATACATAAGTATATTATTATTTTTTGAAAATCTAAGCTATTAAACTTTTTCCAGAAAAAGAAACACAGAATTCAATACAAACGACTCAGTTCGACTACGCAACATTTTTAATTTATTAATTTTATTTTTTTGTACAGTTGTGAATTCTCCATTTCTTTTTCTGTTAAAAGTTGAATAGCTTCGACTATTTTCAACCAGAGATGTGCACATTGCACTATCACTAAAATTTTCACTACCACTAATTGTTTAGTGGTAATGAAAATTGAATTGCATTATCACTAATGCTTTAGTGCTAATGCAAATCCAATTTCACTATTTAGTGCTTATTGAAAAACTGTTGCACTATCACTAAATATATTGATTGGATGGATATGGGTACCTTCAGTTCTAGTGTTACACAGGATATCCTTTCATATGAAATACTATTCTATTAGTCTAGTCAATTCAACTTCACATTGAAGGATAGTGCAACAGTTTTTCAATAAGCACTATATAGTGAAATTATTTTGCATTAGCACTAAAGCTTTAGTGGTAGTGAAATTTGTTTTGCACTAGCACTAAAGCATTAGTGATAATGCAATTCGATTTTCATTGCCACTAAACACTGAGCGAACTTAACCATGATTTTTTTAAAAGGGCGCATTGTTATTCACAGTCCTTTTGATTTTCAAGCAGAACGAAAATTTCAAAAGAAAAATGGTTGAGTCAACACCATTTTTGGTTGATCTAAAGGAAATATGTTTAATTACATTTCTTTTCATTCGGTATAATTCTCATTTATTTTATGAAATAGGACAAGATATGTATTCATCTTAGAACTTTTTAAGCATTGTGAAAGCAGTCACGACAGTGGAGTGGCAAAATCGGATGAAGTCCATCCGATGGCTATTTTTGGGGTTATGTTCAGCTGAGGGTTCTGTGGTCATTTTTGTATAGGTATTTTTTTGGAAATTTTTTTTTTAATTATGTTTGTTTATTTTTTAATTTAAAAATTATCTTGTCATTTCAATTACGTCCGTGGTAAGTTCAACAATTTAAATTTAAATCCATTTTTGAAAAAAAAAATTATCATGTCAATTCAACGTGAAATATGGTTGATTCAAAAGGAAAATCTTTATTTTTTCCAATAAGAAAACTTGTTAAAATTAAAAATATTTCTTATTGAAGCCATTTTGTATGTTTTTCCTTTTGATTTAAAAAGTTTTCTGGTCGATTTTTTTCTCTGTGTAGTGAAAATTTCAGTGCAATAAATATTTAGTGCGTTGTGCTCATCTAAGTTTTCAACCGATTGTCAAGACCGATACGTCATTTTATTTTTTTGGGAATTAAACGTTTTATCCTAAATAATGCCGATGTGAAGGCTTTGTAGTGGAACAAATTGGAATAAAATGGCTCCAAAGTAGAAAAATTTAGAAAAAGTTCCTACAAATTCACTTTGTCATTAAAAAAAATTCCAATTAAGTAATAATATTTTAGCAAGTTGTTTTAGTTTCTGAAAAGCGTCTTTTGACTTTTTAAAGACGTAAAAAACTTTAAAATCGGTTGATAAACAATGCAATTATAGCTTGTTAAATGAGTCAATGTCCTAAATAACGGTTTTTGGTCCATATCTCCGAATCTAGAGCCAATCTCAAAAACCGTTGGAATATTTGAGTTCAGCACACTAAATTTCGTCAAAAACAACTGTCAGTTTCTCAGATCCAAAATTTCAATGCCATTTGTAAACTTGTGTAAATCATACAAAATATTTGTTCTTAAAATCATGCACGTTTTGAGGCCTTATATACAGGAAAAGCAAGCAATAACCCAACCAGTTAAATTATTTATAAGCTAGGCATTTATGTAGGCCAACAAGAAAAAAATTATACAGCTCTGCAAGTAAAACACTGGAGGGATTTTTAAATATTTTCTTATAGATTTCAGTTTGTTGAATAATTTGAAAATATCAAAAATATTCCATCATGTTAGCAATTCAGGAAAATCATGAATTCAATTTTTTATACCTACTATTGCTTTATTGAAACTCATTTCCCTCAAATTTTCAATGACATTCAAGGCGCGAGGCTTCAATCAATATATCGTTGAGCCATGTCTAAAAGCTCACTAATAGTACAAAAATTTTCAAAAATTATATAGCAGCCGATCAAATTCGCTTATACGCTATTTACACGTTAAGACATTTTGATCATGAAACAAATTTTCGATGGAAAGGGAGGCAGGGGAAAGCGAGACAAACGCTACCATACCACATCCCCGTGCGTCCCTAGCCCACAAAAAGTGTGTTTCATTATCGAAATGTGTTACTGTGTAATGGGCTCTACGCAGATATGCAGGAAGTATAGAGCTCGTTCTTCTGAAGAAAGGAAATCAGAGTTGAAATTTCTATGACAGGTCGACAGAAATATAGAAAATGTATGATTTAAATGCAACCCTGCATGTTCGATTGCTTTTAATCTACGTATTCGTTGAAGTATCAGAAGTAACTCAAAGTACTTCTTCGTTTTTTTTTGCATGTGTTTAGTATAGGAAATTTACTTCCTGCATATCTGCGTTGAGCCCATAAATGGCCTCATATACATGAAGAAAAAATCTTCCAAAAATCTGTTTGATTATTGTTGCCTTTGGTGAATTCCCAGCTGGAAATTTCACTACTTCTGCAGTACTTCCGAAGTAGTGAAAATTCATACTGCGACTACTCGCATTATTAACCCTTATTTCTAATGAAGTTTGGTAGGAGATGGCCGCTATTTTCAGTACTTCAAAATTCATGAATTGGAATTTTCACCGCTTCGGAAGTACTGCAGAAGTAGTGAAATTTCCGGCTGGGAAGCGTTGGCCACACTTCATTTCATAAATATCAATGTGTGCTTTTACGCTAAGTCAATCTTGCTCTTTAATTCCTGGGTAATTCCCCTTTGTAGTTGCCATCGTGTTTAAAAGCTAGTACACAAAGGCAAATGAATTTATTGGCGGAATGGATAGTGCATAAATTTTATTTCCGCGAAGGAATGTCAGATTGACAGATACCATAGGGCGGTTATTTTGAATAAAAATACCTGAGCTGTTTGAAGCTTAATAATTTTAATATTCTAAGTCATTATAACCGTTCTCCATATTTTTCCGATGGAATCAGCTGCTTATGTCAAAGTTCTCTCGCAATTTATTCAACTCGGCCAATAAATGGCGAAGAAATTCGCTTCAGCGCCATCTGCTGACAATTTTTAAAGTAAACGCAACGTCGAATTCCTTTGTTCTTTTTTTCACTCATGTGTACAAGCCGAAGGAATTAATTTGAATTATAGTTTCTTTGCATTCCGCGAAGAAATTGTTCCATACATACATAATTGAATTGAATGTCAAATTCCTTCTACCTTTGTGCACTAGCTTCTAGCTGTAAGGTAGAACCACTCACGCACTGCGGCGCAATGCGGCGCACTGCGTGGCATGGCATTAAAATTTGTAGTAAACAGTGACTCACAGCAAAATAATATGGAAATGAACTAGAAAGGGCAGCTCTGTCAGAAATAAGTGCATATCTCCAAACACTGGCAGCACTACAGCTGTCAAATTAGGATAGAAATCTAATAGCATTGACAGACATATGGTGTAAAGTCTCTAGACTTCACACTACAATGAAAAAAGTCGATGTTAGGTTGTAGGGTGATTGATTCGGTTAACCGATCGGTTAACCGCCCGGTTTTTTTCGCGCTTTGCGAGGCGGTTTTTTCTCAAAACTGATTTTTCGAATATCGAATAAATCGGGTTTTTTAAGCGAATACCCGGTTTTTTCTCCAACAGATTATTTTAGCCTTCAGATAGCTATTTTCTTTCGAACGTCATACAAACTGAATATAAAAATTGCCATGAAATTACCTCTATTGACGACTTTTACACTAAGCAATTATATTTGTGAAACTCTTAGCGAATTCTCTTTTAGAGTTGCATTTGTGTCTACATTGAAAGTATATATGTATTATCATTAGCTTCCCTACAGGAAGTACGAGCAGCGTTTTACTACCTCTAATTCCACCAGTACTGGTTCTTCTTTATACCTCTGCTTATGTCTTGTTCTGTAGAAAAATAACATTGCGCGTGAGCTAAAAATCATCACTTGTACACTCGAACTAACACTTTACTAGTGCTTTGGGAAGCAATTGGGTAAATTGGATATAGTAAATTTAAAGGTAGAATTTTTTTGGATTTCGGTGTATCAACGCTTTTTGCAATAACAATATAATGGCAATCCTTATTATTAACACGAAAAACAATTTTTCCATACAATACAAATCAGAGATCTATACGAAACTCCACCCCGTCAAACGATAAGCCCACATTTTTTAGCTCAGTTCTATTTAAATAAACCTTAAACGTGAATTTCCAACACATTAGGGGTATTCACAAAGGCGTCGGAAAATAGGAAAGTCGGAAAATTGGAAAATTTTAACTGCTTAAAAAGCTGTGCAAGATAAAAAAAAGCTTAAAATTTTTTAAGAAGTCGCAATTTTCCGATTTTCCGACTTTCCAACGTTTTTAACACGCCATTGTGAATATCCCTATTGTATTTCTTCATATACAACAAAATATTTTACGAACGATGATATATATTTTTAACTTATGGTATATCAAATGAAAATATGGCTGTTTTTAATTTATTTTATACGCTGAATGTGCAATATTTTGTTTGCGTTTTTTTTAATGTTGTAAGTTTTTTCAAAATGGCTTTTAAATAAAACAGTCACAAACAAATAACACCTGCCCCGAAATTTCTTTTTATTTGGATTTTTAACATAACCGGTTAGCCGGTTTTTAGTTAAATTTTATTTTCTCAATCGGTTTTTTTAATATCCTTAAATATCGGGTTATTCGAAAACCGGTTACAGGAAAATGTCGAATAATCAATCACCCTAGTTAGGTTGACACACTACAATTGATTGTGGATTTCTATTGTGGACTTCTTTAAAACAGCTTACGACAGGTATACACAGGTAAAAAATGGTTTGTGCACTGCTCGTCACTCATACCTTTCAATTAAAAAAAAATTTATCAAAATCGGTTGACAAACAAAGGAGAAAATGGTACTGAAAGGATTTGCCTTAGCCTATTTATATATAGATATATAAAAATGCATATATGCTTCAGGGTTGGTTATGAGAGTTAATATAAATGGAACAAAAGTACCCCTCTACCAGGTATCATTTTTAATTATTCAGGACGTTGTAAATGTTGATATGTATGTGTAAACGGCGCAATGGCATAACATCAAAATTTTCACCCCTGCAATATTGCCACTGAGCAAGCAATAAATTTCACAGATGGTACGCCAATCACAGTTGCCGTTTTGGTACATTTGTACAAAATGTGGTACATTGGTACATAAATTTAGATTCTGGTAAATTTTTGTTAAAATGTTCAGAAAATTGAAGAAAAAATCCATGGGAGTGCTTTCAGTTTAAAAAAAAAATTTTAAGAAATGAGACTGATGCGTCCCAACAAGCAAGATAGGGAAATCTGACCAGCATTAAGTCCATTCGACCTAGTTTGGTTGAATTTTCCCTATTTTTGACCGTTTTTTTTTGCCTTATAAATTACCTGTCTTTACAGTCTTTTTTTCAAGGTAGAAATTACTTAAATTCTACCTTTGCGATGCCTTCAAAGTCATTTCAACTTTTAATAAAATTTTTGGTTGAAAAAATGTTAAAAATGCCCTCCTTAATGCCTTAGAAGTGACTTGACTTTGCTTTCGAAATTATCTGAAGTTTTTAAGGCATATAAGCCAAATTTTTACCTTAAATTCAAGTATCAAGTCCGTTTTACTTTAAAGGCTATATTAAGGCAAAAATTGACTTATTTTATTGGATACTTCAACGTATAAGTCGAGTAGTCTTGATTTTTCGACCTTAAAGTCAAATTGTCGATTAGGACGAAATAAGTCAAACTAAAAAAATCATATGCCCTGTTCTGCCCTATATTTGCCCAATTCATAAGAGCGTGAATGTTTTTGATCTAACGTAGCGCCAAAGAGCATGATGCTCTCAGCTGTCACTGCGCAAATGACGTCACGTCAGAACTTCTCATATGACGCTGATGTTGTTTTGAGTGTAATTTTTGTGTTTTATTTATGTTTATTTTTATGTACAAATGCAGTAAATTTGTGTTTTATTTCAAATATTTAAAATTACAATAAGGGTCCTCATGGAACGCAGCTACACCGTGTAAACTGAGAAAAGTTAATAAAACTGTCAAATTTTGTATGAAATTTTGACTTTTTTACTTACTTAACTCAGTTTACACGGTGTAAATGTTTTGCATGAGACCCCTTAATGTTTTTCTTTTTTGAAAATAGTAGGTAATGTTTTCAATATTTTTCTATAGAGTAAAAAAGACATATCGTTAGCTTAATATAGATGAATTTCGTAGATGGTCATATCATATACAGGCATGCTCTAGAATCTGAATTCATTTCGACTAAAAATTCAACTTGAAATGCACAAATATTTTGAAGGATTACATTTTAAACCGAAAACAGTTTTATGGGAAATATAAAATGGTTAAACAATTTTACAGTATTCAATTACTTAGACTTTCTTATAATAACTACATTAAAAAGTCAAAACTACAAATCTTCCTCTTTTATTCAGTTATTTTTTTTCCTGTAAAATACTGAAAATGCATGTTACGCCCTTTTTATATTAAGCTTATATTTAAGTATGCCCCTCCGTCTGTTCATTTGTCCGTCTGTCTGTCTGTCTGTCTGTCTGTCTGTCTGTCTGTCTGTAAGAGAATACATTTATTATTTTCCAAAGTAAAAAGTTTTGAGTTTTTTATGCATTAATTCAAACATAAATATATGCCCAGTTTGTTGACCGGGACCAAAACTCGATTTAGTTAAATCTCGGCGTAAAATACAACAAAAAAATAGGATTTTTTAATTAAATCGTTAGTTAAATGAGGAGCTTAGGAACAAAAGGTGACATTTACGTGTTTGGAATTTTTGGGTTTTTCATTTTTATACGACTCAAAAGGTTGACTTTTATCATCATCCGGTAAGATTAGTTTAAAAAGTTACTTGCTTCGAAGAAAAATGAGCTTGAAAAGCTGCTTCTGGGGCAAAAAGTTGCTTTTTAATATTTAATTTCTCAATTTACTCAAAAAAATAAAAAGTGTAAATGTCACCTTTTGTTCCTAAGCTCTTCAAATATAAAAATAAAACACAAAAGTTCCCTTGATTCACATGCAAGACAACAACCACGTCATGAAAAACTCCTTCATGACGTCACGCCATATCTCTTTCTATTTGCGCTAAATGTACATTGCACGCACGTGATTGTGAAATGTCGAGCAAGTATTACTTGATGTCGAGTATTTTGGCGGAATATTTACTTTCAAGGCGATTTAAAGGCAAAACGCCGAATTAGGTCGAAATGTCTCTAGAATGCCTCAATAAGTTGGAATACCTTATGGAATTTGACCTATTTGGTTAAGAAAACAAGGATATTCGACTTTGTGGTCCATGTTTACGTCCTGCCATCTTGTTTCGTATTTCAGTTTGCAAATTCTTCTTCTCAATCAGTTTCAGTATGAAAAAAAAAATTTTTTTAAATAAAATTTTCTTTTATTTTTCATAATTGAAATGGCCCGTGAAAAATTCAGAATTGCAAGAAATACTTTCACCATAAATCTTAGCTGGCATATATAATTTGGTTTTGTGAATCGAAAATATTTTTCCATAAAACCCATATTTTATTTATTCTTTTTTTCAAATAACATAAGTAGTTGCTAGAATTTTCATTCTTTCATTCATTGCACTATGTGTAAATACATATTAATAAGTAAGAAATTATTATACCTATATCTTTCTCTTTTTCTCTACTTGAATTCATTTAATTCATAAGCCCAGTTTAGGTGAAAATTTCGTAATTTCGACGTCCTTTTGACTTCTTTTATACTTATTTTTGGTCGAACTGCATTCTTAACTCCCTAACTTTAACAACTAAATGCCTTATTATGCCCTATTATTACTGCCAATCGACTTCCATTCTATTCCCCACTTTCGACGAATCAACGTCGAATGGACGTAATTTTGATTTATTTAGGTCAGGTCAAACAAATAGTGTGCCCTTAAACGCAGTCGAATCGACTTATTTTCGACCTATTTTGTTAGTTGGGGTGTTTCAGTATAAATAAGTAAAAGTGCGGGGATGGTAGATTTTTCCTGGGTCTGGTACATGTTTTGGAAAAAGAAAATTTCATCAAATGGCATTAATGACGCTATGAAAGTTTTAATATCGGAAGTGGAGCAGTTGTGCCAAATCACATTTTGCATCAACGTTCAAAAAGCCATAGATATTCGTAGTTTGCCGTATGAAAGCCAAAATCCATTGATCTGGCATCTCTAAGTAGGGTAATGCGTGTACTGCCTTACAGTAGATATTACAGTATGTCCAGCAAAATGAAATTTTTGGTGGAATTGGTGGAATCAATGGTGAAATTTATAGCAAAACCTCCTGACTGTCAAAAACAAATTAAAGGTATTTCGTCTGCGGAAAAATGACAAAAGAATTAATTTATTACAGGATCTGGAAAGTAGTTGAGGGTTTGAAGTACTTAGTACTTAATATTTTATTTAGAATAATTCAGATAATTTGCGTATCATTATTCTGTGTTTAACCCTGTCGCGATGTGTGAATGGGTATTGAGAGCCCCGGCTTCGAGAAGGGGCCTCAAATTGCAGATATACTCCACCGCGAACAGAGTGATGGCTTTTTGGTTCTATTATATAGAACTATAGTTGCAACTTCCGCCAGAAGCTTTTACGTGGTACACCACATTTCTATCACGTGGTTCACCAATCTATGGCGTGGTTTACCACAGTGGAACTTTTTCATCAAAACATAATGGCTCGCGCCAAAATTTTGCTGCAGCTATAGTAATATATGTCTGCGAAAATTTTATAGAGAGTTCATGTACAATATTATAATTTGAGAAATGTTAAAATTTATTTGGAATAAATTAATAAGATTAATTAATTAATTAATCGTCCACTATTTTTTTCCTATTTGAGAAAATGATTAATGTAATCCTTATAATATCTGTAGATAATTTTTGAGGTCTATCACGATCAGTTTTAACCCTTTACTGCATGATATGTATGTGTGTTATAAAAAGTATGTATGCTATAAAAATAATTATCTGTCTATCGTTTTCATAAAAAATGTAGCTTCCAATGTTATGTTTTATTTTGCCAAAAACCATATATGGGCTCTTATGCGATAGAGGGTTAAAACTTAAAGTTGTATGAACAAATTAATAATTTAGTAATCTTGTATGAATGTTACACTTTGCTTAATGCAGTTTCTCATTAATATAATACTTAATTTAAATAGCATTAAGGAAACACTGTTAACGGAAAGAGCCGCCCTCCGAAGAGATAGTCGATAGGCGTTACATAGAGAGCTTATCAGGGGCGAAAATTTTTAACAAGGCCCAAGCGCCCGGAGTGACCGAAGACTGCCGTGAGTGTGATTTCATTTTAAAAATGTCATTTCCATGTTTAAAAAAATACCGTGATAGATGTCTACCGCTTTCACTGTTATCATCAAAGAAGAAGTAGTCTAAATCAAATACAGCAGAACGCTGCAGTGAAGGTGAAAGATTACATTGTAGATGACTTCAAATGTGTCTCATACAAAAAAAAAAAAAAAAAAATGCAACAAATATTTTCGAAGTATCTCGGTTTTTGCTTCGAAACAGTGAAGTTAAAAATGAAAGCGCTGTCTTTTAATTTTTATAGAAATTCATACAATGTCGGCCAATACTGGCATGGACGGAAAAGTGTCGCTAGCTGTATCACTTTCATGCATATTCGTATTTCTGGCGGTAGTTATAGATGTGAATTATAAAAATTCATTGTTCCCCAAAGTAATTAGATCAAGAAAAAACAATTGCGCAAGCTATAAAGATTCTGCTTGGCTAAGGGATTGGCACGACAATGCAGCGATTGAAACAGGTCTGAATGCTACAGGGCTCGGTGCAGTTGGAAGACCGGCAAGCATTGAGGAATATCGTACTGCTCTATACCAAGAATACGGGTACGATGCCATACTTTCGGACAATATATCAGTTAATCGATCGGTTCCCGATGTTCGTCCAGAAGAGTAAGATTGCTTGAAATTAAAGATTGTAGTTATATAACCTCCTATATTAAGGTGCAAAAATCTGATACATTTGGCTATGCTTCCAAGGGCAGCGATAATCATCATATTTTTCAATGAACGTCGCAGCGTCTTGCTACGGACAGTATATGGAATAATAAATCGCTCGCCAGATGAATTGATCCAAGAAATTATTCTCGTCGACGATTCCAGTACATACGAAGAATTGCACAGTCCTTTAACGGAATACCTTCGCATTAATTTACCCCCGGAACGTAGTAAAGTGCGGTTGGTACGTTCACCCAAACGCGTTGGACTTATGGCAGCGCGTATGTTAGGAGCTCGAGCTGCGTCCAAAGAGAGTAAAGTGTTAATATTTATGGACGCGCATTTCGAAGTGAATTACAATTGGCTTCCGCCATTGTTGGAACCAATTGTACTCAATCCAAAAGCGTGCACAAGCCCTGGCCTAGATCGGATAGATTTCAATAACTTTGAATATACCGCAAGCAATCCCTTTCGTGGTTATTTCGACTGGAGTCTAGGTTATTATTTCCATCATCTGCACGCAAGTGAATATAAAACTCCAGCTAAAAATCGTCCCGAGTACGTTTTGATGGGTGCGTCCATTGCCATAGACGCTGAATATTTTTGGGATTTGGGTGGATTTGATGAGGGAATGGAGCTTTGGGGTGGTGAGCAGTTTGAGTTGAGTTTTAAGATTTGGATGTGTGGGGGCGAAATTATTACGGTTCCTTGTTCGCGTATGGCGCATCTATACAGAGATCCTATTACTAAGGGAAATACCAACTTGTATGGAAACTATAACTTTGTTGACAAAGTAAATATCTTCTCATCTAAATATATTATATATCACTTCTCTAAATGGAATTATATATTTTTTTTTAGAACTATCGTCGATTTGTTGAGGTTTGGATGGACGGCGAGCATCGCGAGATTGTTTTTAATCGGAGACAATCGCTGAAGGAGGCGGACCCCGGCGACCTTTCGGACCGTTTTGCTATACGTGATCGGTTGAAATGCAATAGCTTTTCATGGATGATGAGTAATGTTATGACTGATTTGAAAGAGCAATTTCCAGTAGTTGAGCCACAAGACTTAGCATCAGGTTTATGGAGAAGTTTTATTGAGCCAACTCTATGTATCACATTATCCATTGATAAGACAGTCCTACTAGAACCATGTCCGATCGAAGGAGCTGGCGAAAGCGATCAGAATTGGATTTACACATGGCGAGGACAAATTCGAAATCGGGATGGAATATGTTTGGAATCAGACATTCTACATAATCGGGTAAATTCATGGAACTGCCATGGAACTGGCGGAAATCAAAGATGGTATTTTGATCGCGAGAAACTCTGGATTGTTCAGGAGGATTATGATTTGTGCATGGCTGCAAGTGTGGAAGAACGTCTCGTTAGACTTTACAAATGTGATGAAAACAATTTTAACATGAAATGGACTATTTCTCAAATGAATTTAACTGAAATGGACACATTCGAATATAAACTTAGGTGGCACCCGGAAGACTGACGATTCATGCATTATTTATAATAAAGATATTTAATAATAAACTGGAAGGCCATGCCCAGGGAACGACTTTGAGTTTTAACTTTCAAATATAGGTTTATTATTCATCAATCAAAAATTACTTAAAAAAAGACATTTGTGCCCAATTTGTTGACAGAGGCTTAGCCTCGATTTAGTTAAATCTCGGCGTAAAATACAACAAACACACTAGATTTTCGAGTTAAATCGCTTAAAGTTGAGTTTTAAATTTAAGTCTTTGTCAAAAAATTGGGCGTTGAAATAATAATTCGAGCTCAAAACTAAGGTTTGTTACTACAGGCACTAATTACAATTAGTGAAGTATACTTCATTTAGTAAAATTACCCGAAAGCAGTTTTATATGTTTAAGAGCAGCGGAATATAGAATATAGAACTATTCTATGCCATGCGTAGGTCTAGACGGGAGAGTGAGAAATTTCGACCCTCTAAGAAAAGGATCAAATCAAATTAAAAAAAAAAACAAACTTATACCTTAGAAGTTGGCTTCCATCGTTCGTTATAACATATGACTAGAGGCGAAATATACTATATATAAGGACGAACATCTGGATGTGTCTCTATTCTGACCTCCACTATTACTGTTTGGCTGAAAGTTTGTACCACAAAACACAAACGCTTTTTGAACTTTGTATGCACGTATGTATATCCATATACACATGTATCTAACTTGTCAAGTTCAGGTTGGAGACGAAATATCGGGTTTGCATTTTCCAATACACAGCTCAACTAAAAGTGAAATTACAATATTTGCTTAGTCGTGTCAAAATTGTTTTTCTAACAAAGTCTTTTAACACGCAAGTTACACGGTTACATTTCGATGGAAAAACATTTTTTTCAGAAAGTGGGAAGAGATGAAAAAACTCCCATTTGAAGTCTTCGTATCATTAGCCAACAAAAAGTATTATTCTATCGAAATGTCTGATAGCTAGTTGGACGAGTTACATACATACATATGTAAGTATATTCTCGAATTAAGAAAAGTTCATGTTTTCCAACCTTCGAAAGGGCGGCTTTCATAAAGTAGTTGGACAGAAGTCGGCATATAAGCATATTGCTGCACCTTCGGCCAAATTTTGGCGCGTTATGGCATGATTTGGTGCAAAAGTTCAACTGTGGTGAACCACGCCATAAGTCGAGTGATGTGGTGAACCACGTAATAGCTTTTGGCCGATGTTGCAGCTATAGTTCTATATGATATGAAGCTCCCTTAAGGTCACAGAAACTCCACTCTTGGTTCTTATTTGTGTAAAACATGGATTACATTTAGCATAAAGTGACATTGGCGGTAAGCGTCCAATCTGCATTAACTTTCACCAACGTAGTCGTTGAACAAAAAACAACAGACATGCTGCATTACTTCGAGCACAATATTTCCCCAGCAGAAAAATTGCTTAAAAGTCACCCTGGGAGAACCGACGATGTCAGGGTAACTTTGGAGCCGTTACGGAAGTTATGCAAATTGAACAACACTATGTGCTTAAATTTACAATATTTATTCTAACACTATGTGTTAGTTTTTAATTAGAAAAGGCTGTCAACACTATGTGTTTTCAAAAAAATATTAACACCTTCCCAAATAGACAGCTATGATATTCATACAATGATTTCAAGGGATGCATGAAAATTGTCGACAATTTGATAACAATTCTAGTCCTCAAAATATGTTTTCAAAACTACATCAAATTGACTTCATTGCACGATCTCATATCATGACATGAATAATGAATAATATGAGTATGAGGTCAATATGTAACCATATACTGAAATCATAATTTGCTCTCAAGTTGAGCACATTTTGTCCCTCATAAGCAACACATACTTTCAGCATCGTTTGAATCATGCATGATGTCAAGATGATGCGAATATGTTGTATTTTGTCTATTTGGGTTGTTTTAACACTATGTGTTAGTCTTTATTTTATAATTAAGCGAATAAAAGGTTTTCAACACTATGTGTTTTTTAAAAATATAAACGCTAGAAGTTTTTATAGGCACTATGTGCTCTTGTTGAGTTTCACTTCAAAACTAAACATTCTTAAATTTTAAATTCATATCTTAGCCTAATATAATATGACTTCCAGACTGTCAACTTAAAATCTGAATTTAGCTCCTTAAGTTGAATTTAGAAAATACCCTTTCAGAATGTAAATTCTGAGTTTACGAGCTCACACGCCTGTTCGAACTTAAATTAGATGTTTGCTTTGATTGATCGAAAAGATATCGTGGTGTAGTGGATAGGCGGAGGCCTTGAAACCCGAAAGGCTGAGGTTTGAATCCGGGCGCAAACAAGATTAATTGGTAAGAAAGATATTTATTTTTATTATTAAAACAAACGAAAATTCATTTCACCTCTAAAGATTTGAAAAAAGAAGCAAACAGGTAATATCATCGTTGTCAAAAAAGGTAGTGAAATGTAAGGGTTGCAGCAACGAATGCCTAAACTCATGAGTTTATTTCTGAGTTTAAAGACCCTAAACTCAGTTTAAACTCACTACTAAAATCTACTTAAGGTACTAAATTCAGTTTAACGCAATAGTCTGGAAACCATATAAGGGGCTCTCTCCAGTTCTGTCAGAAATAAAAAACTTCATATAAAAAACGCTTCAGAAATGAATCAGAAATTTTCTGAAGCGTTTTTTTATATGAAGTTTTTCATTTCTGTTTCATTTCTGACAGAACTGGAGAGAGCCCCTAAGATTGAAAAAATATTTTGCTGCACTCGGCAACTTATTTTGTTGAAGCAGCTAGGGTTTTAAGGAGGTTTCGGATATCAGTGCAATGCAAAAAGTAAGAACAGAGTCCGGTCGTAGGAAACTGCAATGCAGCAAAATTGCAAACGTTATCTAAAAAAAAAAGCATAATTCACAGACGGACAAATATGTTGACGGTCACGTTAACTTGCATGGCATTTCCAAAGACACTTTGTATGACATTTATACACAAACTGACAGTGACGACCCGAGTGACTCTGTCTTCTTGGGATTGGGAAAACTCATCGGTGACGCCTAGTAAGACATTTTCCTGCTAGGAGGTGCGATGGCGATAAAAGCATTTGAGAGCAGCACATTATCTTTTCTCTCTAAACTTCATTTGAAAATATTTATTTCGAGATTGTTTGCGCCAATGCCAGGGATCGAACTCGCAATCTTCGGTTTCTGAGGCCATCAGGCATCCACTACACCGAAAGAAAAACAACGTAAAATCGTAACGAAACAATGTTAAATTGTCATTAAACGTTCACGATTTTGACTTATTGTGGAAAAATGTGAAATCGTCACTATTCAATGTTGATTTTTTGACATTGATCAATGTTAAATCGTCGTTGGTGCATTGCTAAGATAATATTGTCCAATGTTGAATCGATGTTGATGTTACTATTGATGGTAGTTTTGTTTTATTTTGTCTTCACTCATAACTGAAAAAGAATTTATGTTGTAGGTGTATAATTTTATATATATTTATTTGCCTCGAAAAACTCGAAAATTCGTTAATCCATTCATAAAATATATTTTTTTTAGTTTTCGAAGTTTTCAAATCAAATACACATTTATGGGAATATCCTTTTTATGTCTAAATTGCATAAAATTTTAATGTTTAAGCAATTGAAGGAGGTTCTTATGTATTATCAAAACTACCCGATAGGAATTTCAACTAATTTTAAACTAATTTAAAATTAGTTGATTCTCAGTGACAGCTAGTTGTAATTCTAACTTTTTTGTATGGAGCGAACTATCCTTTTTAGCATTACGGTGTCCTACGAGTAAGTCAATTGTCTAGTTCTGCATATCTTTTCAACTAGTTGAAAATTACTTTATTTCAAATTGCATTTAAAAAAATTACATTAAAAATCAAAGTAGTATTTCTTCTTCTTCTTCTTTTTCTTCCTCATTTTAGTCACAAACTGACTGTTGACTGCATATAATTTCAGTTAGTTTTAGAACAGTTTGTTTTCCAACTGATTGAAAAACTAGCTTTTTTATTGAACTAACTGTCTTCGTTCCCACAGGGTATCTATGATTATCTTAGCGACTATCGATAGAACTTAAGATGGTGCAATGCTGTTTCAACATCGATCCAGCTTTAAAATAACATTGGAATTTTCAACATTGTTCAATGTTTTAGTGTGAACGACCCACTACGATTTTGCATTGTTTTTTTCTCTCGGTGTATTCCATTTCATGCTAACATTGAACTAACGCTAAAAACTTGTTTAAATTTCACTAGTCAATGGGATTCAAGTACATGAAAAGCACCCTTCTACAATATGTTGCCATTGTTGAATTTCTATTCTCATACTATGAAATTGGAAAAAAAAATTTTTTTTTGGAATCATTAATCAAATGAGATATGTATGTATGTATGTATATAAATCTGCAAATTGTCAAATGAGCGAACTCTGCTAGGAGCAACATCCCTGTAGTAAAAGGGATCGACCCTGATTCGACCGCAGATCGATCCTAAAGAGGTAAGGACCGATCGCCTTTTCATGCGTTGAACTGGTCTCTTTTAACATGGTGCGGTCCTTGAAAAACAACCGATCCGTTTTCAAAGCGTGTGGGATCGGTTGGCGGTCGATCGGAGGTTAGTCCCTACGCCTTTGAATGAGGGTGAGTTTTTTTTTTATATATTTTTTTTTTTATAAAAAATAAAAAAATTTTTTTTTCTTATTTTGTTTATTTTGTTTATATATAGAGCTGTCCGTGCTAAAATACTGATGTTCCTAGTAAAATACTCACTTTCTTAATTGTTTTACCTTGATATTTAATAATTGCCATACATTTTTCGATATATTTTTGCGAATTCTTTCTTAACGTCTTTCCGCATTGCCATTTAAAGTGCGGTGCTTACAACGCACTTTTTTGATTTATTTTATTTTCAATAAAAACGCACTAAAACGCACCAACACGCCGTGAACACAAAAGCCAACTAAAAAAATTCACTCTCTCACTCTCATAATGCGAAAAGATTACGCCAATGCAAATTGAATATAAGCATAAAACAACACAAAAAAAAGATGAGCACAAATCAAAAACTATTTAGTTCTTATATTCTTTGAAGTGGCTCTGGGATAGCGTAGGGGATGCGTGCTATGCTCTTGATCCCAGAGTCCGAGGTTCGATTCCCGGCAAAGGCGAAACGGAGTGTAATGTTCCAAGCCTAGCACTGGTTTTTAAAAAATCGCATGTTAGGGGCACACTACATAAAAAGACATACACTCACACAAACACAAAATATGGGGAAAGGGAATCCAATCACATGCCCGTATATAAAAGATTGTTATTGAAGTATATGAAGGGTCACGCAAGTAATTGACCAAATAAAGAAATAAATAAATTTTTATTGCATACTTTAAGGCATTTCATTTATTTTCTAAATAACCTTGTTTAGAAGTTAGATACGCAATGGGGTGGCCGCCGATAATTTGAAGTTGGTGGGAATTAGAAATATTTTGTATGTTTCTTGCATTACCAAAAATTTCAATTACATCCAAGGCGCGATTTACTTCATTGAAGTCATCTGTTGTTGTTTCTTCCACAATAATTGTTGAATTTGTTAACTTGAAAGCAGTTACAAACTCTGCGGCGCTGTTAACAATAACATCTCGTTCTCTAACATGTTTTCTTACAACAGTCTTCACAGTTGCTCCGATTCCGTCTACGCAGCCTTTGCCATGTGCTGTAGCGAAATAGTTCCAAACTATTTTAATTGCAAACTTTATTTGCAAGCGAGGAATAAGGGCAGCTATAAATTTGTTTTTAAATTGAGATGAGGGGCCATCGCTCCATATTTTTAAAATATTTAGCGCAGGCGGTAAATTCGCAAGCAACTTGAAAAGATATGCAACAATTGTATCTTTTGTATGCGTAAGATTTTCAGATACAAACACTTTTGCATAAAAGCTTTCATTGTAGTACATGCCACTCGTAAATAGCGATAGCTGACGCTGGTTCCAATGAGCGCTGTGTTACTTTTCCAAGCGCTTGTGCGGACTTATAGCCGCTTGAAGAAAGATCCCTTAATGTGCGATCTTGTGCAGTAATGTTTGCATCTTGATCCCGACTTTCTTCCATTAATTTTACTAATCACTGTCGCTCCCAACATTGTTTTACTCGTTCACGGACGGCCTTACGACATGTCATTTATTCATTTGGAAGGGGTTTGGAGCCCTCTTTTTGTTTTTTTTTTTTCAGCATAAGTTTTCCGCATGGCAGCGGCTTTCCTCTTTTTATATTCTTCATACTTCGGTGTTTTTTTTAAGCGTTGCAAAATATTTCTTGTGTTGAAGAGCCTTAAAATTTCGATTAAAAAAAATAAAACAAAAATACTGGCAAGGTTACACGTCCTTTTTGCTAAAAAAAAAAAAAACTACTTTTAAAGGAAAAATTTTAAATTTGACTATATTTTAAAGAGGAATACTCTTCAAGCTAGGAAAATCATAGAAGTAGACTTTCCATGACTTCATTTACTGCACGTAAAAAAGCTTTTTGCATTCTACACTGGCAATGTTACATCGAAAATTGCGGATTATTTCAATGCGCCGTAACATTTGCATTTCACCTTTCTTAATGAAAATTTTACATTCATTCGATAAACTCATATGTCCTACTGTTCAAAATTGAAATAAAAATTTAAATCAAAGTTTAAACATTCTAAACTTACCTTTTTCTCTTGAGCTGATTTAGAATCCATGTTCACGTGCTTCAAATTAGTCTTATAAATAAATGAACTGTCAAGCACTCTTAACCTTAAATTGTTTGATATTTCCTTTTCGTAGACCTAAATATACAGACGATTGAAATAAAAACTAATTTGGGCGCAATATTCCAAAAAAAATGTATTTCCCTTGGTTTACTTTTTCAAGTAATTGACCATATGTTCAATATTTTAATTTCCTTTCTATCACAATTTATAGCTCTGAACTCATTTTAAATAATTTTATTAAAAATCGACCCGAAAAAACTCTATCTAGTAGGTGTAAATTGCAAAAATTTCTAAAACTTAACGTGTTTTTTATCATATTTTATTATGTATGGCCTATAGCTGTGGCTCTGGGATAGCGTAGGGGATGCGTGCTATGCTCTTGATCCCAGGGTCCGAGGTTCGATTCCCGGCACAGACGAAACGGAGTGTAATGTTCCAAGCCTAGCACTGGTTTTTCAAAAATCGCATGTTAGGGGCACACTACATAAAAAGACATACACTCACACAAACACAAGAAAGCCTCCGTGGTATCACAATGGGCCGATTAACGGCCTAAGTGGCAGCCACTTCAACCTACCTACCTACCATGGCCTATAGCTCCCAAGCCAACAAACAATCTTTCAAAATATTTTCATGTAAATATACAAAGATTATAATTAAACAACTTCTTCATATGCACGAAATATATCCGAGCACTACTTGATACCGTTTTGCCGCTTCTTCGAACAATTTCTACCAAAAATCGGAAGAAAAAACGCAAAATCACCCTTGGGGTATGCACGAAAATTTTCAACTCAACGCAAGTGGCTCCGAACCATGAAAATAATATGTAATCAAGTGTTGCACTATTTTCTTTTTTGGTTAATCTCACAAGGTCCATCTTGCAATCGTAAGAAGCTAGAGGCGCGGAAAGAATTCGACTAAATTGGTGAGCATACTTTTGGCGGATATGTAAACTAAAAGACTATTTAGAAATTTTTAAATTTCTTAGATTTTTCTTTTTCTCATGCTGTCTAAAAGTGTGCTCAATCAATTTGATTAAAATAACTTTTCTGGGTGTCAAAAATACAAAATAATTATTTTCAAAACTTAGTTTTGCATTGATTGTGAAACTTTTTTTTTACCAACCATGGTATCAAATTGAAGAAAAAAACAAAGTTTTCGAAAAGAGTAAAACAAGAGACTCGATTGTAATAATCTAAAAATAACCGATTTTAAAAGCCAAAATTACACTATTTTTGACTTTGATGGCCATATAAGACAAGGAAAAATTTATTAATTTAATATCGTGGTAGCAGTTCTAAACGAAAACTGCCGAGCTTTTGATTTCATACGTGATTTTGAAATTACGCCTTGTAAGTTAGGACCGCCAGCGAAGAAAACAAAATTTGGTTTTTTGCGTGTTACTCCTCAGGGGTGCATTTTCGAGACCCCCCTCCCCCTCCCATAAAATTTTTGGTCCGTTTGGACGACCCCTATCACCTCCTTCAGTTTGACACACTCAACTTGGGGCACACTGAATTTATCGATAATATCGATTTCTTTGCCAAATACCTTTGACGTTAAGCTATATGATATACATATATAAAATAAATACGCTAACAATATTTATGTCTCCACAAAAAAAATCGGCTTTAAGACTATACCCTTAACAAACTTATCAAATGAATTTATTGAGGAAATTACACCAATGGTTTTGCAAGAAAATCCGTTTGGGTTTTATTCTTGTGAGTGCGCGCATTGTCTACCAGCTGTACCATTAACATAAGTTATAATCCATTTGATATTAACATTTTTTGGCTCACATCGAGCGAGTTCAACTCGGCCCTCTTGTACATTAGCGACCAAACACATGTCTTGGCCTTTTTTCACAATCCATTCATTCAATGGGTCATAATACCATTGCTGATTTCCACCAGACTTATGGCAACCAAACGTTATGAGATGTGTTCCATCAAAGTCCAGGCATTTATTTTTATGGTCTTTAATTTCACAGCGCCACGTATAATGCCAGAATCTTGGAGTATCCGAACTATTGGTTTTATTTTTGCAATCGTCCAAAATCACACCGCGTTTTTCATCTAGTGCTAGGCAAAAATTCGGATGTTCTCGGCTCTGCAAGGTTCCATTTCCAAAATCATCTGGCTCTACAGGTGGATAAACTTTCTTTAAATCCGACATTACATTTTCCATCATCCAAGTAAAACTTTTACAATGTAAGCGATCCCGCAAAGCGATTCGATCAGTAAGATTTCCAGGATTCACCGTATTCAAAGCAGGGCGTTTCTTATAAACGATTTCGCGATGTTCTTCATCGAACCACACGTCCACCAAACGTCGATAGTTCTACATAAGAGTTGAGTCACTTTGATTCGTTTTTGAAGAAATCAAATCAAACCTTACTTACAATATTGGTGTAGTTATAGTTCCCATACAGATTTGTGTTTCCTCTCGAATCAACGTCACGAAACAGATGTGCTACATGCGAGCAAGGCACTCCCAACAACTTCCCCCCACACATCCAAACTTTGAAGCTTATTTCAAATTGTTCGCCACCCCAAAGTATCATACCTTCATCAAAGCCACCTGCATAGTAAAGTTTAAATGTAAGTAGCATACACTGAGCGAACGTAACCATGATTTTTTTAAAAGTGTGAATTATTATTCACAGCCGTTTTGATTTTCGAGCAGAACAAAAATTTCAAAAGAAAAATGTTGTTGAGTCAACAACATTTATGGTTGATTTGAAAGGAAATATGTTTCATTACATTTCTTTACGTTCGGTATAATTCTCATTTGTTTTATAAAATAGGACATATAAGATATTTACTCATCTTAGAACTTTTTAAGCATTGCGAAAGCACGACACGCACAGTGGTTTTCAATCCAGTTTTTGAGGAATTTAATCAAAATTTCAACCTTTTTATTTCGCAAAACGGAAAATGCTATTTGAAATCGAATAAAAAGTTGTCCGGTGGAAACCAGGTTTTAGGCGAACAGCTGACAAAGTCATTGTTTTGAATTCTCTGTTGGTTGAAGTTTGATGTAGTGAAAGAATACTTAAAGTTTAAGCTTGAGGTACAATAGGTGCGACAGAACGACACAACAAAACGATTTGTCGCATCCGATTTGTCATGTTGCAAGCCAATGTACAATAGCAGGGAAAATCGTATCGTTTGCAATCATATGTTACTCGCAAACGACAAAAAAATTTGACAAAAACATTTTAAGCCTTGCGATTAAAAAAAAGTAGGAAAATGAGAGCATTAAGCTCGCACCGAATTTTGTTGTATGCAACGGCAGCATTTTAAGGCCATCGAAAATACATTGAGGCAGAAAAGCGCACGCGAAAGTGGTGGGTTCGACCAATGTTCGAATGTCGGGACCCATTGGGATCTTACGCTACAACATTTATTGGAATGAAAAAAGACGATCCTGAAATGTTTTGTAAGGCCACTCGTATGAATGTTCAGAAATTTCACATTGACTATTTGAATGTAGTTTTCTTGCTATTTCTTGCCACACGTGGTCCTTCCAATCACTTTTTTACAGTGCGGATGGCCCTTGTCATAAAACATATGCTTTTCGCGCACCAAATCTATTAACATTTGAATATTTTCCTCGCTGAGCTTATCCATTTCACAACTTCCATTTACCTTTCAAAACAGATGTGTCACTGCGACAAATATTCAATTTTTCGAATATTTGTCGCATCGTGCTGTCGTATCCGAGCCCATTGTACGTTGTTCCATAGGTTTGCGTGTATTGATATTACATTTGACAGATCACGACGACAAAGCGCATCGTCGTGTCGTTCTGTCGCACCTATTGTACCTCAAGCTTTAAAAAGCCGTAAAAAGAGAACAAACGTAAAAGAAGATCGTATTAAATATGGAAAATATCAATGAATGTATTGAGATTTGAAATATTGTTTTAGTTTGTGCAAATAGTTGTCACAGTTGTGGTATTGCGTTGTTTAAATATGCTATCTTGTATCCACAAATTTTTAAATAAACTTTATGTTCAGTGGAGGTGATTTCACGAGATTCCAAGGGTTTCCACGACATATGTATATACATATGTATATTTTGTGAAAACGTATATTGTGTGCTTGTATATGAATGTAATATTTCCCCCGTCAGTTCAAGTCCGCTGCTAAAATTTGACTTTATTTCGTAGGAGAAAGGCTAAAAAATGCCAAAATTTTCAAAATTTTGATTGACAAAAAACATGACGTGGTGGTGGTGGCCGAAGCCGATTTTGATGAAATTCTCAGGGTGGGTTTCTAGTGTTATTTTTTTTGGTTTGGACAAACTTTTAAGGAGTTCCGACAAAAATTGAAAGTTTTATATGAAAAAAACTTTTTGGGTCGTATGGGAGGTGGGTGGGGGGCGTGGCCGATTGTGATGAAACTTTCATACTTTATTAATATTACCAAGAGATATAGATGTGCGAAAAATTATTGCTCTACAACAACTCCTTCTATTTTATTTTATTTATTTTATTTCTCAAAAACTGGATATTAAACCACTGTGCAACGGAGTGACAAAATCGGATGACTTCATCCGATGGCTATTTTTGAGGGTATTTTCAGCAGACTTCTCTGTGGCCATTTGCTTTGAAAGTTATATAAATTTGTTTTGACGTTTCTTCTTTTATAGGTATGTATTTAAGAAAATTTTTTTTATTTTAAGATTTATCTTGTCATTTGATTTATGTCCGTGGTTAGTTCAACAGTTTAAATTTAAACCCTTTTTTGAAAATTATCATGTCAATTCAACGTGAAATATGGTTGATTCAAGAGGAAAATCTTTATTTTTCCCAATAAGAAAACTTGTTAAAATTAAAAATATTCCTTATTGAAGCCATTTTGAATGTTTTTCCTTTTGATTTAACCAGTTTTCTGGTTGAGTTTTTTCTCTGTGTACACACTTTAGGGAACCACCTTTTAACGCGGAAATCCCCATTTACCAATCTCAAAAAATCAATATCACTATTGCATTCAGCGTATTTTAGTTATTATTTGTAGATATGGAAGACGTCTGTCGGTTTTTCGAACTAGCACAGTGTTATTAAGGACTTCAATTATTTTTACTTTACCTATTTCAAAAAAGAATTTCGCACCGATTGCCATTGCACATCCCAAAATGACATATTCGGGGAAATTTTTGGTGGGGTCTTGAAGTTCATGTTTATGCACTCCTCTCATGGCGTAGTTGAGCCCCCAGTCAAAATAACCACGAAAAGGGCCGCCTATAACATAATGAAAGTCTCCAAAGAAAATTCGATCAATAACAGGAACCGTACAAGTCCTCGGATTTAGAGCGATTGGCTCAAGCAGCGGCGGCAGCCAATTGTAATTGACTTCGAAGTGCGCGTCAAAAAAGACGAGAACGGAACTATCTTTTGAAGCAGCGCGTGCGCCCATCATCCGCGAAACCATTAAGCCATGCCGCTTTTTCAATCGCAAGAGACGAACTTTCGATCGGTCTTTCGGAAAATGTTGTGCAAAATATTCGTTCAAAGGATCATGCAACTCTTTATAAGTACTGCCGTCATCGACGAGTATAATTTCCCGGATCAATTCATCCGGCGTACGATTGAGAATGCTGTGAACTGTTCGAAGTAAGACGCTCAGGCGCTCATTGTAGACAACAATTATTATTGAAGCTTGCGGTAGATCAGCCAAGTACTTAACATTTCTGCACCTTTTGAACAAGTGTTGTTATATAAGCTTTAAGGGGTTACATATACGCAGTTACAACGCTCAAAATTTACGTTTTTTCATTTTTTTTTTAACAGTTTTTATTTAATGATAACAAGTGATTGTTTAAAATTAAAAAAAGCATATTTTCGAGAAAACAATAGCCCATCGATCATGAAAAAATATTGATGTGCACCGCTCCTGTAGATGATTTCCTGAAGGACCACAAAAAAAAAATGCGCTTGGCGGTGATCTCGATTTCAGCGGTTTGGATTATATGAAATCGAAAACAAAAGTTAATTATTTTAAAGGGTAGACTGATGGAGGTATCGAACGAAAATACTAATAAAAATTTTGATTTTGGACAAATTGGCGTCTATTTGAAAAAAAATTTAATTTTTCAAAAAAATATTCGCTCTAAATTTATTTCAAAAAATTACAAAAATAGAAATCATTTTTCAAAATCTTATTCCTTCGTTCAATACCTGAGGAATATTCTTTAGAATACGTAGTTAGAATTTGAGCCCGGGCGGTTGAGCCATTTCTGAAAAATTGAGATCGCCGACTTTGAAAACACCGTATTGAGAAAATAGGTTTTAAAGTTCTACTTTCCTACTTTCTAAAACTGACTTGACCTGCCAAATTCATGTCTATCTCCGAAAATATTTACCGGATTGATCAAAAATTTTCAGAGAATATACATACTTTCATATACATATGTACATTTCAAAAATACGCCAAAAAAATTTGATTTTTGTAAATTGAAATTGCGTAGGCATAACCCCTTAAAATGCTTCAAAGAAACAACGCTTGCTTTAACTTACTCCAGAGGGCGGGCATCTGGTACGGATCTATTGTAGGATATTAGATCCGAGAGCAGTGCGTCGAAACCGTATTCCATATACAACAATTTTCTATATTCATCGAAATTAATTATTGGCGCTAATTCGCCAAGACCTGTCCGGCTTAAAGCCATTTTAGTGGCGTTGTCATCATTCCAATCTCGTGTAAGATCCTTTGTTGTTGGTTTGCTCTCAGGAAGTACCATTGTACGCGTAACAATTAGTATAAGGAAAAAAACTAAGAGTATCATAAGCAAAAATAAAGTTGAAACAGCCCAATTAACACGCTTAACAATCATGATAGTCAGTCTTATGCACTACACTGATATGAAAAATTCTTCCGCTCGTAATTTTCGTTCTTCGACGAACTCTGCTGAGCACTCACGAATGTAACGCCGTATTAAACGATTAACCAAAATGCTCGGAAGCAATTTAAGAACATTCGATATATCCATTTCATCCTATAAATAGGTACCATGAAACAGTAAAAAAGAGATAACGCCACTTCTTACGCTCTTCTTGGATGTGACGTTACCACGGTTAGAGAGTCGTTGTTGTTGTTTTTCTTGTTTAACAATTATTTTTTATCTTTTGATACGAACTTTATTATTACCATATTAAGATAGCCGATCTTTTTTATTTACGTATGGAACTGTTTTAGATAAAAAAAAGAAAAATATACAGTGGTATACAAAACATTAGCAACTGAGACCACTTTTAGACTTTTTTGTTTTATAAAGTATGTTGTTTTTGTTTTTCCAAAATACTAATTTTATAATCTCTATCAAAGAGGATAGATTATTGAAAATTTCTTGCATAACATACAAGACAAAACAAGTAAGAGTGTTATAGTCAGGCGAGCCTGACAATACAATATCCAACGCAGACACACATGTTTAAATAAATTTTAAAACACGCTTAAATAACAGATATGGTTTAAATATATGCTCAAATTCTTAATTATATTGAAATATTTTGAAAAAGTCTGATTTGGGGGGAGTTTTTATGATTTTCGTGACAGACCCTAGTCCTGGAGGTGCCCTTAAAAATGGTCCGACCGGGTCCATTCTCGAACTCTTTCTTACTTATGTCCCGTGAAAACGTATATCGAATTTCGTCAAGATAGCTCAACTCCTTCGATAATATACCTGTATACAGACAGACAGACAGACAGACAGACAGAAAGACAGACGGACATGGCTAAATAGAATCTGTTGGTGACGCTGATCATTTCTTTATATATTTTGTATGGTCTATCTCGACTGGTTCTGGATGTTACCCACAACCACACAAACGTAATATACCTTCGACACAGAGTGTTTCGGGTATAAAAACTGACAATATTTATTTAAATCTAATTATGTATATGTATGTTTATATACAATGCTAATGCCAGTACGTGAAGAACCAACTCCAAATAATTCCTCGTTGCAGCTGTAAATATCACTTGCCCACTTGGTGAAAGTAAGAGAGTTTGCTGATAGTGGGTGGTTGAGGGTGGTGAAAATGAAAAAAAAAAAACATACCTCTGTCCTATTCTAACTCATGAGAACTTTGAGAAAGTTCGAAAAATTTCTGAAATTATCTTGGCAACTTTAAGTAGAATGAGTAAAATTAAATACACTTGATAAAGAGTGTTCCAGAAAAATTTGGAATGATCTAGAAAGTTATAGAGAATGCGCGACTGTAGACTTCTGGATCAGAGTGATGTAAATATATCTGAATATTCTGGAGTGTTCTGATACTAGAAGTTTCAATGTCTGATAGTACATACTAGTGATGCTGCGAATATTCGCATTCGGATTCGCGAATATTCGCATATTTTTAGACAATCGCATCCGCAAAATTTTATGCGAATATTTGGCGAATATTAAAGTCCGAAAAATATACAAATCCTATGGATGTTATATTTTTCTTTTATGTAGATTGATTTGATATGTGTATTGATTTGTAGATTTCAAAACCATATTTAAAAATTATCCAAAAAAGGTTTGGAGAACAAATTTAAATTCATTTTCGTTACGAAAACAGATTAATTAAATATCTTTTTTTTTTATCACGGCACGTCAGCTGTCAATACCAAAGCATAGATAATAATAATGATATGGAGCGTGAATCTGCCCAAAGGCTGGCACTGCGGCCTAGATGACCTATTGTGCCAAGATTCACTATTTTTATGAAAAGCCCCTCATAGCTCTCCTAATAAAGTCCAGAATCACCTCTGGAGAAGAACTCCTAATTTGTCCTAATGACAGAAATTCCGAATGGAATACATTTCTTCTGTGATGTATTAAGGCAGGACATTCACAAAGAATGTGCAAAGTTGTTTCTTCGTCTTCGAGGCATAATCTGCATTCCGAATTATCGGAAAGGCGAAGTTTGTGCAGGTGATACTTAAGCCCAGAATGGCCAGTAAGAAAACCCGTAAGCAATCTTATGCTATCTTTTGAAAGCTTAAGAATATTGGAGTAAGAGTAAGGTTTTATAAGCAATTTACTCTGCCTCAGTCCGGGAAAGTCGTCCCAGTACACAAGGCGAAGGAGATTTTCTTTCTCTCTGATTTTTTCTCTGATACCCGCCCAGTTCATCCCACAAAAAGGCTGAGGACCGATAAAAGGGGTGTTTGATGCCTTTCTTGCTAGACTATCAGCTAGCTCATTACCATCAATCCCCGTGTGACCAGGGACCCAAAATAAATCAACTTTATTGCGTGTCGCTAGTTTCTGAAGTTGTCCAAAGCATTCGAGGACTTGCTTTGACTTAAAAGCCCAAGATGATAGGGCTTTAATAGAGGCCTGACTGTCAGAAAGTATGACAATCTTTTGGCCCACGGGGTTTTTGCTGATTATGGATCTTACGCATATATTTATTGCATGGATTTCGGCTTGGAAGACACTAGGCCATATGCCCATAGGTTCCGATATACTTGTGCCTGGTCCATATATACCTGCACCAGTCCCGTTATCCATTTTTGATCCATCGGTGTACCAAATCAAGCTTTTGGGGTCAAGCTGAGGGCCTCCATTCGACCACGTTGACCGGGATGGGAAGTGCACTTTGAATTTTCTTCCAAAGTAGAGCTCTACGTCAACAAAATCACTCACGCAAAGTGGTATTTTGTTGACTCCAAACCATTTCAAGATCCTTTGATGACCATAGTCAGGAAGAAATTGTTTGGTTGGTATCTTCAGCCTAATTGCACAAAGTGCAGCTGATGTTTGGGTGTGAATGTGCAAGGGAGTCAGCCCAACAATAGCTTCAAGTGCTGCTGTAGGGCATGTCTTCATCGCACCGGTTATTAAGAGACACGCAAGTCTCTGAAGTTTTGAACACATGGTAATGGATTTAGTTTGCGTGACCTTTTGCCACCAGACTAGACACCCATATGTGAAAATTGGACGTACCACTGCCTGGTAGATCCAGAAAATTATTTTGGGGTTAAGGCCCCAAGTTTTTCCTATACAAGACCGCGTTACCCATAGGGCTCTTAGTGCTTTAGTATAGGCTTTTTCAAAATGAGTGTTCCAATTTAGTTTGCTATCGAGGATAAGTCCTAAATATTTTACTTCGTTGGAATAGGGAATGTTGAAATCACCTAGGAAGATAGAACCCAAGTTCAACTTACGTTTCAATGTAAAGGGAACCACGACAGTTTTCCGCGGGTTTATTGCAAGCCCTTCACCCTCACACCACGTCACTACGCGTCGAAGGTGTCCTGCCATAATCTCGGACAGACAACTATCGTGTTTTCCGGACACTGTAATTACAAGGTCATCAGCGTAACCAATGGCATCACAACCATTATTTTCTAAGTAAATTAGCAGCTCGTCGACAACCACTGACCACAGTAAAGGAGACAACACCCCTCCCTGTGGGCAACCTTTGACAGCACTCACCGCTATCGTGCTGTTGCCTAGAGTCGACTTAATTTTTCTGTTTCGAAGCATAACCTCAATCCAAGATATGATGTTGGAATTGATATTCCTATTTCTTAGAGCATTTGTTATTGAGCCATAGCTCGTGTTGTCAAATGCTCCTTCTATATCCAAGAAAGCGCACAGAGCAGTTTCTTTGTTATAGTGGGCTTTTTCAATTTTACACACAAGGCTGTGCAAGGCCAATTCGGTTGCTTTCCCTTTAGAATAAGCGAATTGAGTGCGATGCAGGGGTTGACTATTCAACAATTCCGCACGAATGTAACGATCAATTAATCGTTCCATAGTTTTCAGCAGAAAAGATGTGAGACTTATTGGTCTGTAAGATTTCGCATCTTCACTGGGTCTGTTACCACATTTTGGTATAAAGACCACTTTAACTTCTCTCCATGGTTTGGGTATATACCCCCAACAGAGACTAGCCCGGAAGAGGGCGATTAGTGTTTCAGAAAGGACGTCTATGCCGTTCTGAAGGAGAGCCGGAAAAATGCCGTCTACCCCCGGAGACTTGAGTGGACTGAAAGAACTTATACTTAGCCCATCTCAGTTTGTCAGTGTCAAATATGAGGCCTGACAGAGACCTGAGTCTGCTGTGAGGTTGCTCATAGTTTGCAACATGATTTACGTCAAGGTCGTCCCCTACGATCGACCCGGGAAAATGTACGTTTAGCAAGTGTTGTAGTGTTTCACTGCCGTTTGTTGTATAGAGGCCGTCACTCTTTTTCAAAAGACCAATGTCGTTTGTAAGAGATTTCCTCAGAACTTTATGTAGGCGAGCCGCCTGTGGGCAGTCGTTGATGCTGCCGCAGAAGGTTCTCCAGGAAGTCCTTTTCGATTTCCTAATTTCATTATTATATGTGGTCAGGGATCTTTTATAGGTCTCCCATTTCCCTGAACGCTTCGCTGCGTTGAAAAGCTTCCTAACCTCCCTACGCATATCATTAAGCCTGTTGTTCCACCACGGCACATCCCGCCTGGAGTGACGTGGTTTGACTTTACAGGCCTCCTGATGGGCGAGGGAGATCGCCAGATTTAGTTGATTAGCTGCCACATCCAACTCCTCAACAGAGTTCATAGTGTTGATCAGCAAATCAGTCTTGCTGGCTAAGGATAGCTTGTAAGCACTCCAGTTAATGTGCTTACTTAAGATGGTATCATGAGTGTTCTGTCCTGGCAAATCAAAAAGAATATGCTGGTGATCAGATAAGGAAATATCCTTCGAGACTCTCCAGTTAACAACATAATTGGAGATAAATTGGCTAGATAAAGTGAGATCAAGTACCTCTTTTCTAATGGAGTTAATAAAGGTGGGTTCTGAACCCTTGTTCAAAATGCTAATGTTGTTGCCCATGAGGTATTCCAACAACATTTGTCCCCGGTTATTAACCCCAGTACTACCCCATACGGTGTGATGCGCATTGGCATCGCAACCAACAATAAATTGTAAGTTATTTGAAAAACAATAACTTACCAATTTTTTAATTGGTTCAGGTGGAACTTCTTCGACATCGCCCGGGAAGTAAGCCGACGCTATGACAATGTCCCGGGTGCCGCACTCAGTAGGGGCCTCAAACATAGCCGCCACCAAGTCCCTTTGTATAAATTCTGGAATAGGAATGCAATTTGTACCATTTCTGACCATTAATGCAGTCCGTGGCATTTCAATGTCACGTTTATAGATCAACTTACATGATTGATGTTGTAGGCCACACACCTTTCTTTCGACTACCCATGGCTCCTGAATGAGCGCTATGGTTAGTCCCTTCAAGGCGAAAGTCCTGCATAAGGTGGCCGACGCTCCCTTTGCGTGATGCAGGTTCGCCTGGAGCACGCTTATTGTGCTCATTTAGGTGCCTTCGCCGCACCTAGAGAGACAGCGACTTCTCTCTGAAGTCGTGCCCTCCGTGGCCCCTTGTTAGTGGGACGCTCCTTCGGCGTTGGCGCCCGCTTACCCACAGGTGGTCGCAAAATGCCTTGGCGAATGGCTGCCGCGCTTGTAGATGGCAGCTCAGAGGTTGGTGCCGTCTGCTCCGGTGCAACCTTAGTTGCAGCCGGTTTACGCTGTTGAACCTTCTGTTCAACCGATCCTGCAGCCTGCTTCGCACCTCTGTCGTTGATGCCTTTCAGCAACAACTTCAAGTGTGTAAACCTGTAGGCAATCCTGCCGTTCTGTTCGACCAGTGTCGACCAGGAAGCGTCGTCGATTGCCATGACCAGGTGGAGCAACGAACCCTCAGCGGTCCTTTGCAACACCTTCCAGGTTTTTGCCTTCAGCTTGTTTTGAGCTTCAATGGTAGCCAAGATCATCGAGCTCTCAACGTCGCAGCTGTGTGGGAAATAACCCCGCACAAGGTGTGACCTTGGGAGCTCCGTCTCCTCCACCACTTTGCACTCAAAACCAGCCTTGTGCAAAATCTGACCTGCATTCTTTCTAACCCACCCAGCAGTAGGTTCATTAGAGCAGACCAACATGAGCCAGCCCGTGCGAGGAAAACAGCCTTCAAATTCAGGCTTAACCTCGTCCGAGCTGAGCTCAATGGCGGTCGCAATAATGGCCTCTTGTAGCTGTGCCACCTGCACGCTACTAAGAGGACTGCTGGCTAAGTCAAGAGGGACAAACCCTAGTTTGATCCCCTTGGCCCGACCAGCCACCTCGCTGAAAGTGGGCTTAGAGTGCCCCTGCCCCGTATTGGGCTTGGGTTTCTTGCCCAATGGCGTGGATTTTTCGTCCGAGAGCGCCCGTTTTACGGGTGCTTTCGGCTTCAAATCTGCGACCTTGTCGAGGGCAGCTTCCCTAGAGAGACCTTGGCTCAGATAGAGCTTGAAACGCCTCTTTTGGGCGGAAGTTAGCTTAACAAATCCCTGTTGGCCTTGTAAGCTAACTTCCTCCAGACCGTCATTGACGAGAGTAGCTCCAGAACGATCCGAACAGATGCTAACCTCGTCAATGTCAGCTGGAGCTGCGTCGGACACGTCTGTGTCTGTGCCGCTCAACTCGCTCAATTGTCGAAAACCGGCATTTTCCACAATTGTTGCTTTCTCGCAGATGTGCCCAGCAGCGCCATCTGCGTTGTTACCTTTGTCCTTAGACCCTATGGTCATAAGGACGTCATTCACAGGCTGCCCGGCAGCAGCAGTGTTTGATGCTGTAAGAAGCGCATCAACCCCTTTTGGATTTTTTAAATTTTTGTCCATGTGATTCCCACGAGTAAAAGGGAAGTAAACAGTCACCGTCGGCAGAGCCCTTGTACCGACGGAAGGCTAATTAAAAGCGGAGGTCGCCCGGTATCCGCAGTTCGCTATTACGCCGCTCTACCCCGCGACCAAGTGCTGCAGGCATAGCTGTTCCACCGCAGCTTAGGGGGTTTTTTTGGGTCTCGTACATTCTGCTCATTCAAATCTAAGCTGTCACCCTTTACGCTACTAAACACTTATCAAAAACAATGTCACTCATTCCCTCCTTGCAAACCCAGGGTGTTTTCCTTCACCCCCGCACGACTGTCGGCGGACAGAGTTTGGCAGAGACATGACCGTACCAAACACTGTCCATTGGTCTGATAGACAGACGCACTTCCTCTTACGAGGCTGACCAATTAGCTAGCACCTCAGCGACGGTCCCTGCCGTTCGCCTGCTCCCTGAGACGCTGGATGTTAATAGCCATTCAGACCTGGCTAGCTAGCCCCCTCCCCACTACCTACAGAACAGACACAAACATAAACTACAGACAACACAAGCTACCTTAACCTATCGGTAGATCTTGGTTGTACTCTCCGATCCAGATACCAATCTGACTGACCCCAGGACCCCATGAGAGTGCTGGTGTCATTCATTTCGGTGTGGCTCGGGTTGTAGCTAAGCCCCTACACCACGACAAGGTGCCTACCTAGTAGAAAGCATAGATAAGTGGCGCTTAATTTAAAACCGAACATTCGCATTCGCGAATATCGGCGACAGATATTCGCATTTGCATTCGCATTCGCGAATGTTTAAAAAACCACATTCGTTACATACATACATTACTACATACATATAAATTCAGTGACCTTTTGCCAGGTTTAACAATCTCGATTAATTTTGGGTAACTTTGTTACACACACAAAAGCATAAAGCCACGGAGTAAAAAAAAAAATACAAAACCTACAGTTGATTAAAAAAGATTGCAAAATTAAGACGTTCCACTTGCCAATAGGGACAACACAGGTTGCTCTTCCCTAAGTTGTTTTTGATTTTGGCACAATGAAGATAATGACTTTTTCAGTTTGTTTGCACAACAATCCAGACAGTTCTTTTTTGTTGACAATTTTAAATTTGGTTTTTCATTTTGAAGGCAATAGAGAGCAAGAATGATGGAATAAAATATAACGACATAAGCAGATTTTATTATTCATTCAAGTTATTACATGTTTTGTTTTTATACCCGACACACTCTGTGTCGAGGGTATATTGTATTTGAGTGGTTCTGTGTAAAACCCAGAACCAGTCGAGATATACCATACAAAATATATCGAAATGATCAGCGTCACGAGGAGATTCGATTCGCCTGCCTGTCCGTCTGTCTGTCCGTCTCTCTGTATACAGTTTTCTTATCAAAGGAGTTGAGCTATTTTGAGGAAATTTGGTATGCGCGCTCACGGGGACATGGGTAAGATCAAGTTTCTGCATGGATCAGATCAGACCAATTGAAAAGATACCTCCAGTACAAAGGTTTGTTACAAAAATCGCAAAAACTCGCCCAAAATCAGGTTTTTTCGAGATGTTGTAATTAGATTTGGAGTTTGAGCTTATTGTCAGAAAAATCTCCAGAATAATTTATCTTAATACTGGTAGCCTTGGGGCCTGTTCGGAAATTGTAACACATATTTAGCTTACCCAATATATGTTTCGGGTATTATATTGTCAGCCTTGCCTGACTATAACATCCTGACGTGTTTTGTATTGCAATGTAATGCGAACGCGTCGAGAGTTTGAGTATCTAAATTGTTTCTGCTATTGCCACCAGAAAACCTTTTGTATCATCGAAATGGGGGTCATTTTGTTGCAACTTCTCAATCTCACAATGTGATTTCCCTGACAGAGCCAAATTAAAAGACATTTGAACCCGAATCGCTTCTACCCTCGAACAAATGAATATTTCTACGAGAAATAATGAACAAAAATGTTATTATTGGGATTCATTCAGGTCTCGACTGTTTACGAAAATAGTGGTACTCAAAGCGTCGCGACTTTTAATCGATTTTAAAAAAATTTTTTTGGGAAGGTCATTTTTTTTTATCGGCCTGTTAATTTAAAGTTTTTTAGAAAATAAATTTGAAAAAGGAAAAAGATTAACAAAATTCTTCAACATAATTTTATTTAACCTGCAAGATCTTCATAAAATGGAAATTTAGGCAAATCCTTGGGTAGCAATTGTATTTCATTTAATAAAATTTCTAAAGAAGCTTTATAACTTGAAAAGAAATTTTTATAAGAAAAAAGAGGGAAAATTTTGGTTAAAAATGGCTAAAAACGTTTTTAAAAATTTTCATTTTTAATTTAATTTGGAAATTTAATGAGTTTAAAAGTGAACCTTTTATTTTTAATTTTCCAAAAAAATTTTATGCAATCGATTATATCATTAACAAAATTAATTAAAAAAAACTTTAAAAAACGTGAAAAATAAAAAATCCTGATAGGCGATTTTAAAAACCAATTTGGAAAATTTTCACTATTTTCGTTATTCCTTTTTAAAGATTCACCCATATCAATATGAAAGGGAACAATTGTTTGTGGAATTTCCGGCAAATTAAAATTTTTTATTTAAAATCTAAGCACTTATTTTCCAGTAATAATTTAAAATTTGGAAAAATAAATTGGAATTCTCCATTTTAGACTGAACAAATTGGTTATACAAACCCTAACCATTCCATGTTTAATTTACCACTTTCACCTGGTTTGAAGAAGATGAAAAAAAGGGATTTTTGTAAACAATAACGGTTGATTGGGTTCTGAAATTTTTTTTATTGGCCTTTTTTAATCGAACTATTTTACGATAAATTAAAAAATTTTAAAAATAAAGGTTATTTTTTTTTTAATGATTTTTTTCGTTAGTATTAAATCGTAAATATTAAAACTTCCCTTTAATGCATAAATAAAACGGAAAGAAAAGAATCGGAAACCTAAACAATATCTAATTTTAAAAAAGGTTAAAAAAATTTAATTGAGGAAAAATTTTAACCAAATTCAAGGACTAAACTTTCTCCTTTCTATCATTCGAATTGGAAATTTAAACATTTTTTAAATAGTAAAGCGAACAATCTTTGATTAATTATTTTGACAAAAAATCATCATTCCATAATTCTTTCATTTTTATTTCAGTTGTTTATCCGGTGAATTGGGCATTTAAATTTCATTATCCGTTTTTTTTTTTTTCTTGAAATTTTGCCTTTATAAAACTTTTTTTGGTGGTTATTTTTCCTTTTTTTTTTATTCCTATGCAGGTTTGGGGAAAATTTTTAAATCAAATTTTTTTTGTAAATTTAAGTTCTAAATATTAATTTGTTTTTATTTTTTTCTATTAATATTTCTTCCAAAAAATTTTTAGGGAAAAAACGAAATGAAAAAATTTTCGTTTTTCCTTTTGGCTATAACCGAATTTAATTTTACAAACGTTCTTTAAATTGGAATGCAATGGTCGTATTTGGTTTCAAAATATTAGAATTTTGCCGTAAAGAAATTCTTAAAAAAATTTTTTTCCTTTTAAAAATAATTGAAATTTTTTTTAAAAAGTGAAATTCAAAATTTTTTAGTCCACCTTTTATTTACATCAAGAAAGCATAAAATAAACCAATTAAAGCCCTTTATTAAAACCCCAATAAAGGAAATCCAATAAATCCAATAAAACAAAATTCATTTGAAAAATTTTCCAAATTAAAAATTAAATTACCCAAACCAAATGCCCAAAAAAAAGGAAATTACAAATTCAAAAATTTCAATAAATTAAAACCCTTGGAAGTGATTCTAAATTTTTTTGGCTTTTGTTTATAAGCTTTCCAAAATAAATTACAAACAAATTGCAAAAAACCAAATTTCAAAAGCTTTTCCCTGCAAAAAAATGAAAAGCCCTTAAAAACGAAGGTCCGAAATGCTAAACAACAATCCATGGGTTTAATAAAGTTCAAATTTATAAACCTTAAGATTTAAAAAATCCAAAAATTTAAACTAAAGAATATTTTGGGAATAACCTGATTTTTGGACAAAATGTAAAATTAACGGAGTTTTTAAAATTTTGGAAAACATTTAAAAAAGATTTTTTTATTTTAACAAAGGATCTTTACAGAATTAAAAAAACATCATGATTTAAACAAAACAAAACTTTAAAAAATTGAAACAAATTTTTTGATAAAAAATTTAATTCAAATCTTGAAATTTAAAATTAACTATTAAATTACGAAACCTTTATCAATTTTGAATTCAAAGACCATCAATGAATTTTAATTTTTGTTATAAAATGTATTAAATTAAAAGAAAACATACTTTTATGAATTTTTAAAAAGGGCTAAATTTTTTTTAAACCTTTTTTTGTAAAATCATATAGATTCGAAAATTGTGATTTCAATTAGCCAATAAGTTGGAGGTATTGAAATGAATTCTCAAGCTTTTGAATTCTTATCCTTTTGTTGAATGCAATAATTTATTTTCGGATTAAGGGATCCACCACGCTCTGTAATCCTAATCCCGGTAAAATGGAAATTACATTTATACATAGGTGAAATGCTTATAATTTGGCTCATTGAATTGTTAAAGACATATTACACAATAACGTTGATGGTTCGACAAATAAATTTTTCTTATTTGCACAAAACATAAATAAAAATAATTTCATCAATCGTTTGAATGTAAGTATCTTAAAGTGCCATTTATACGGAATTGACTTATTAAGCTTCGTGCAATACTGCTCCATTTCTATAATTTTCAGATCGAATTGAAAGCATTTTCAAACTATTTCGTGAAAAATGCATACATTTAGATTCATCTTGAACAATTGTGTGCTCAATGAACATTTTATGTATTGAAACCAATTTTTTACTTTGTTCGAAATTATTCAATGATCAGGTATTTTTTCTGAGGTCGGGAGTAAATCGTAGATTTTAATTTGAAGTCGCATAAATTTGAACTTTTAGCATATGTTTTAACTGCTTGACATTAAGCATGCTAACTGTAGTCTAGGATCTGTTTAAAAATCTTTCCAATCATATTAAGTCTATCCGCGAAGTTGATCTTTTCCTTTGTATTATTTGGTCATACTTGAAACATCAAATCACGTCATATTTCAATTTTTTGGGAATTAGTTTCCATATTTTGAATTTATTTTGCCAATTTTCGGACCTGAATTTTCCTTTATTTTTCCTAGTTCTTCAAAAAAAAAGGTTACCCGTGGAAAGTCTTCCACAACGTCCGGAAATTTCAATTTTCGTAATTTTCCGGGGACGTTAAATTTTAATTTGGCCCAAAGCTTCCAAATTTCCTAATCAAATTTAAATCTTTTTTTTGTTTTGATTAACAAATATGCCTAAACAAATTTCCGAGTTGGAAAATACTTCTCTTCCTCAATCCTCATTATATAATAAATTTAAAGGAAATATTTTTTTGTAGCTTTCCATGTTCCGAATTTTCTTTTGGGCTTTTTTTCGACGGTTGAATTTTTTTCGATCATCTCAATATTCCATATATAGTTACCAATTTTTGTTGGGAACACCTTCAATCAACTTCAAATTTATTTTGTTATTCCGAATTCTTGTGCATTAATCAATTCCGTTAGGATCTTTTGGATTAATTTCTTTATTTGGGCCTTTTATATCTTTGGTTTCAAATTGAAAACTATTAAACTAATCTTTAATTTTAAATATTTGATTTAAAACCCTTAAATGGATAAATTTTGCCATTTTCACCTTTTTGAATATGTTCCTTTGAAAAATTTAATATTATTAAGAATTTTTAAAAATCGGCTCGCCAACGCGGCCAGGCCACACAAATAGATTTTAGTTTGAAATTATTGATTCAGTTAAACCATCCTTATTGAAAGGTTCCATTTGAGTAAATTTCCTAGAAATAATTTTAAGGATTTAAAAAAATTAAACCCAAAAATAATTTTCCCAGAGGTTTTAATAGGAACCCAAAAACAAGGTAAAATGGTTTGAATTTTTGGCTGAATTAATATTTAAACTCAGTGAAATTAAAGTTTGATATAATTAAAGGGAAAGGGTTATTTCCCCTTAAATTTTGTATAAAAAATTCAAAAGTTTCAAGTTAATAACATGTCCTTTAAAGAAATTTATATACTTTTTTAAAAATTTTCATGAAAACTCTTATTGATTATTTTAGAAATTTCATAAATAAATTTTAGTGAAAATGTGTTTTAAATTACACCCACACTTTTTAAACCAAAAACGTTTACCCAAAAATTAATTTCCTTTGGTATTTCAGCAACTGAAATATTTTTAAATTGATAATTGTATTCCTTTAAAGCAAAATTTTAAAATAAACCTTCAAAAGAGAAAACTTAATTAGGTTACATAATGAAATTTTTTAAAATAGCATGCTCTCTATATTTATTCATTTCGAATATAAAAACCTATTAAACACATATTTCAACTTTTTCGGTTCGTTTCGTCACCATTAAAGTATAATTTTGAAAAATTTTATTCAAATTTCCTATATTTTTATTGGATACTTATAATTTGAAAAACTTTTGCTTTAAATTTCCGGCAATTAATTTTACTGGATTTCCAGCCCCTTTTCATTCATTTAAATGGGTTTCATTTTTGGGGAATCAGTCCCCATCTCTCCGAAATTTATTTTTGGATTTTTGGCAATTAAATTTTCACTCAAAAATTTAAATTAATTCAAATTTTAAACTTTTCATTTTGTTGGGTTAAATCTTCCCCACTTTAAATTTCAAAAAGGTATTTTCAACCTTAAAATTTTCCTTCGCCTTGCCCTAGAAATTAAAATATTTAAATGTTAAATTTTTGGAATTTTATCTCTGAAATTTATTTGGATTTCCCACGTCGGAATTTATCATCTGTAACTCCATTATAAACTTTAAATCGTTATCATTTTTGTTAAATCATTCTTATCATTCCAAATTTCATTTTGCCCGGTTTCCGGCCACTTTTGGTCAAAAAATCATTTATTTTGAAGGAGTTGGATATTTTCTTTAAGTGCAATATTGTTGGCCAACCAAATTGCATATTAAAACCTTAATTTTAATTAAACTAAACCGAATTAAACTTTATGGAATTTAAACTTAAATGGGCCATTTTAATTTGGTTTTAAAATATTTTGTAAATTAATTTAAATTATTTATATTAAAATTTCTAAAATCCCTTTTGGGTTTCCGCTAACCCAACCCGGGGAAAGGATTTTAAAGTTTGGTTAAATTTTAAAACCATACTTAACGCATTTTTAAATTTTTTTGATTGGATTGAAGTTTCCTTAAAATTTCCATGGCCATTTAAAAAGTTTTACTTCAAAACTAAATTAAGCAAAATTTGAAAGAAACCCACCCCAATCAAATGTTTAGAAAGGCCAAACGGAATTCAAATCCAATTCTCTTACTAGTGAGTTATTGTTTGATATTCATTGGGGGTGGTTAAACAACCCCAAAGAAATTTTCCCTTAAATTAAAAGCGGATTTAAGAAAGTTTTAAATATTAAAAAATAAATTAAATTTTTTTTCAAATAAAATTTTAAAAATTTACTAAAATAAATTATTTTAAAATTTCATACCTAACTTTTGGGTTTAAAAGGTGTTCAAATAGACCCCTTTCCGTTTTAAACAAAAAGGTTATACCCAAATTCATCCATTGTATTACAACTCCGAAATTTATTTTCTTAGAAAAGGAAATAAGGGAAATTTTCCTTTAAACCATTACACTTTTCCCTCCCTTTCAAAATTTAAAAAACCTTAAAAAATCCTTTTTTTTAAACATTGGGCTGTTCTTTAAATGTAAAAAAAATTTGAAATTATAAAAAATTAATTTCAAATTAATTTCGAACTTTTTTATTATTGATTTTAACATTATTAAAGCATAATTTTGGTAAAATTTTAAATTTCAAATTTTTTTTACTAATTAAAAATTTGAAAAATTGTTTTCGGCAATTTTAATATCGTTTGACGGTTAAAAAATCGGGGAACCTTTCTTTCATGTTCAGTGGGGTATATTTAAAGGTGATTTACCCATCCCTTCACGAAAAGTTCGATTTAAAAGAGACAATAAATTTCAAAAAATAAAATTAATTGCCAAAAATTTTAAATTTGCCACCAATTTTGTGGTAAATGTAATTTAATGCGAAAAAATTAAGTTCTTCCAATAAAATTTTGAGGTGAAATTGAAAATTAATTAAAATGTAAAGGTTTTGGCCTTTTTGATGCCCTTTAAATTTGAGAAAAATAAAATTTACCTGGAAGTAAATTTCTTAAATAATTTTAAAACAAACTTTACATTCAAATAATTATATAAATTTTCTTGAATTCATTCCAAAACCTCATTTTTTAAAAGTGCGACATTTCCAATTATTCTTTCCAAAAACGTGCAATTTTAAAAAAGTTCCAAATTCGAAAAGGAAAAGTAGGGAACCAAAAACCAAAATTTTGTAACACGCGTCAAAACCTCTCATTGCCCGGCTTTTTATAAAATGGAAACTAAATTTTTATGGGAGTTATGGGAAATTAAATAATTTATTTTTGTAAAAAAAAATTTTTTTTAAAATTTTCTTTTTTTTGGTTGCAATAAAGAAGGTAAGGTGATTTTGGGGAAGGCTTAAATTGGTCGAATAATTCGGGCAGTTTTTAAATTTTTTGATGATTTCAGATATCTTAAAATTCATGGGTATAAAATTTTTTTATGTGGGAAACATGCTACCAAATTCGAAAAAATAATTTTTGGTCAAACTGTTCCAGAAGAGAAGCTTTTTTTAAATCCTCTCCTGGTGGGAATTTTGAATATCAATTAAATTGGTTCCTTTTAAAAAAACAAAGCAATAATCGAATAATTTTTGATTATGAAATGTTTTAATATTATTTTAAAATAAATAAATGTATTTATCAAAGTTTTTTTTAATTTTATAAATAAATTAAAATAATTCCCTTTAAACCTTTATGAATTTAGTTGTATATAAAACAAACCTTTCGCCAATGAACGGTTTGACCGTTTACATAAATAGGAATAAGCATTGACAAATTCCACTTAGAACCAATGAAATGCACCTTTTCTTATAAAATAAGTGGAAGTCCATTAAATTTCATTTCCCCCGTTTCAAAATCAACAAAATTTAAAATCCAGGATGCATTGGTGTTCCGTTATGGTGGAAAAAAATTATTTTAATTTATTATTGTTATTAATTTAAATAATTTTAAACTTTTGAATTTATATGATTTTCAAAAATATTTGTCATCAAGTGATGGCAGAAACCCTCAAAATACCATCTTCTGTTTTAAAAAACGGAAAGGTTGTAGAATTTTTTTTTATTATTAAGTATTAAAAGTAAATAAATTAAATTCATTTTCCTTAAAATTGGAATTTTCAATACCGAATTTTTTGAACAAAGCATGAAACCAATTGTTTCAAATACAAAAAAAGCCTTTCGGTATTAAGTCTTGACAAACCTTTGGTGAAAAAAATCAAAACATAAACCGGGGGATGAATTTTGGACAGGAAACTTCCGAATAAATTGTAATTTTGCATAAATTTAATCTTTTTTAAATGGCTGGCGGTTGCCTTTTTGTGAAACTTTAACTACTTATTGGAAGCAAAAAAAAAATATCCTTGAAGTACACAAAATAATTTGTTAAACGATTAACATAAAAATATTTTAAATTCGAAATTCCAAAACTAGTTTTTATTAAATTTTACCAAAATTCCAATTTTAAAACCAATTTCTGAAGGAAAACAAAAAAATTAAATCAAGGAAAAGGGCGAAGAAAGGGCCAAAAACCAAAAAATTTTTTTTAAAACCGAAAGAAACTCACTTATCTTAACACCTTAACATAAAATTTAATATTTTTAATGTTTTAAAGAAAATTTATATTTTGAAAAAGAATATGGGTTTGGAAATTTTTTAATATGGTAAAATAATTTTTTGCAATTTCCAATTATTTGGGATTTTATTTCCGAATAATTTACTTTCCAAAATTTTATTGAGTAATTCATTTATTAATTTTTATAAAAAAAAATTCATTTTTAAAAAATTTTTTTTGGTTTAAACATTTCCTTCAGTGCAAAAATTTTGGTTTTTTCCTTACTTCTGTTTTCCTAAAATTTAAGGTTTTGAACTTAGAATCTTAAAAAGGAATAATTTCAATAAATTAGTTTTTAAAAAAAGGAAAGTTTGGAAATTGAAATCGAAAAAAAATTATTTTATTTAAATGTTTTACTATTATTTTAAAATTTACTCTCAATTAAAATAATTTTTTTTTATTTATAGGTATAAGAATATTTATTCCTTTAAATTTGTATCTTTATTGAAAATTAAATTCCCAATTAACATTTGGTCCCCCAAATAAATCCAGAAAAAGAAACCAAAAGCAAAAATCCATCTCAGAAAAGCAATGGAAACAATTACTTTCCAAACCCAATAAAAACTCGAAATCAAAATAGATGCATTTCCACCATATCCTCAAAAATTATTTCAAATCGCATTCAAAACTTTTATCAAAGTACATCCAGTAATAAAATATATTATTTATTATTTTATATTTATAACAATATTTATTTAATGATTAATTTCAGCATCCAGAAAATTCAAATTTTTTTTACAACCCTTTAAAAAACATGGCAAAATATATCCTCAAATTTTAAAAAACAATTTTTAAGGAAACTTTCTTTAATAAAAAAATATTTATTAAATTTTATTTGTTTTATTAATTTTCTTTTTAAAATTAATTATATAAATAGAATGTTTTTCATGCAACAAAAAACCATTGATTTCATTTTTTAAAATTAATGGTTTCTTGAAATCTAAAAACTAACCGAAATTTCAAACATTAAACGGCCAAAATTAAATGACACGGAACTTGAACTAGAATATAATTTTGGGAATACCAAAAAAATTTTTTCTTTTTTATGTGGCTTGGCTGGTTTTATTTTTTAATTTAATTTAGGGAAAAACCCAAGCCCTAAAAAAAAATTCTTGAGGTACCAAAAATATTTGTTAGATTAATATAAATATTTACAGGTACTTAAGAAAATTATACTAATGACATTAAGGGAGTTAAAATATTATAAAAAACTAGCCTTAAAAAAAAAACAATTTAACGTTAAGAAAAAATGAACAAATTAAATAAGCCTAGAGGCTTGGAAGGAAAAAAAGAATTATTCAAAGAACGGGGTTAAAATTCATTAATTGGAATAATAAAAAAAATAAAAAAAGTGGCTTTAAAAATTTTAAAAGAAAAATTTTTAAAATTATAAAATTATATTCCAATTATTAAAAATTTTAAATTTTCTTCAAATTTTAAAAACCAACAAATTTAAATTAATTTTTTATTTTATTCAAATTTTTGGGCCTTTTTTATTTTATTATTGGATAAATATTTCATTTTATTTTTTGGGCCACAAAGGGCATTTTTGGTTTTTTTGGGCTTTCCATTTTCGCATTTGGGCAATTTGGGCCCTTTTTTATATTTTCAATTTGGGCCCAACGGGCCCAAGGGAATTTTAAATTTGGATTTTTTATATGGGCTATTTGGGGAAAGTGGAAAAGTCTGGAAATTACTGAATTGCGGAACGAAATGGGTCAAATTGGGATTTTATTTTTTTTTGAAAGCAATTTATCCAATTAAATTATTTTTTCCAATTCCCTCATTTGCACAATTTGATTTTTTCCTCAATTTGGGCCCATTGGGTTCAATTTGGGCCATTGGTTAAAACTTATGCGCATGCCATGGGCCACACCCATTAATTTTCCAATTTGGGCTTTTTATCTAAATCCCATGGGAAATGGGCCCTTGAATGCCCAAATTTTCCCATTCTCCAATTAAACCGTTTTCATCCTCAACTTTTTGTCATTTGGGCCAACCTTCATTAATTTTTTAAAATTTCTAATTTGGCCCTTTAAATTTGCCCAAGTTTCTTCAATTTGGCACCTCTTTAAATTTCCCGTTTGCGTTTTCTCAAAATTTTTATAACTCCCAAAATTTTTATGGGTTTAATCGAAAATTTTAATTAATTTTATTTGGGTTTTCAATTAATTTTTTAAAAAAACAATTTTTTTTAAAAGCTTTAAAATTTTCGAAAGAGGCCAAAATTCCATATTCCAACCGAAATTTTTGTTACTTGTTTTTTTAACCCAAAAAAAGAAAACAACCAAAACCTTTTCTACAACTAACAGCCAATAAAAAAATTTGTCATCCTTAAACTTTGTAAACCTTTTTTTCTGGAAAAATTCGAAAAACCTTTCAAGGGATCTTAAAATTTTTTTAAAAAATAAAATTTTATAAAATGGGAACCCAAAAGCCCTTTAAAATCCCAAATGTTTTGAGAAGCTTGGGAATGAAGATTATAAAAGATACTAATGTAACTATTAAAGTAAAAATGATATAATTAACAGCCTTGAGTATAAAATGATTAAGTGAAAGTTAAAGTATAAAATGATACAATTAACTGTTTAAGAATAAAATGAAAATGTAATAGCCTTAAATATAAAAATATTTGAAAATGCTTTAAATTTTTTAAAGGATATTTCAATGGTGGTTTTAATATTTATTGGGAGAATAAAGGAATCACCAGCGATTCGGTTTCTTTTTCTTAAAAAAATGCCCTTTATATTTAAGTCCTAATAAATTAAAATTCTAAAAAATTAAAGAATTTCACAAAAATAAATTTTACCCATGAAATTTTATTTGAAATTGACATTTATTGGGGCAGGGGAATTTTTTTTTGCTGAGCCTTATGGGCTTTTAATTTTTAAAATGCCCATTTTGGTTAATTTTGGGCTTAAATTTGGGGGAATCCCAATTTCCCAAATGGAATTGACATCAAATTTTTAATTTTGGGAATTTAAATTGGAATTTTGGAATTTGGGCTTCTTGGGGAATCAATTGGGTTTTAAATGGTATTGGGGCATGCAAAAAAAATAAATTTTTAAAACCTAAATTTTAACGGAAAATTTTAATTAAATGATTTTTAAATTCGAAATTATTTGGGCCCAAATTTAAATGGGTTCCGAAATGTGAATGGGCCATTGTTTTTCAATGGGCAATATATTTATCACGGATGTTCAATTTAAAGATGAAATGTGCTAATTTACCGAACATTGCATTCATATGGCGCAGACTATTATTGCATTCGCTTCGCGAATGTTTAAAAAACCACATTCGTTACATAATACATTAGTACATACATATAAATTCAGTGACCTTTTGCCAGGTTTAACAATCTCGATTAATTTTGGGTAACTTTGTTACACACACAAAAGCATAAAGCCACGGAGTAAAAAAAAATAAAAACCTACAGTTGATTAAAAAAGATTGCAAAATTAAGACGTTCCACTTGCCAATAGGGACAACACAGGTTGCTCTTCCCTAAGTTGTTTTTGATTTTGGCACAATGAAGATAATGACTTTTTCAGTTTGTTTGCACAACAATCCAGACAGTTCTTTTTTGTTGACAATTTTAAATTTGGTTTTTCATTTTGAAGGCAATAGAAGCAAGAATGATGGAATAAAATATAACGACATAAGCAGATTTTATTATTCATTCAAGTTATTACATGTTTTGTTTTTATACCCGACACACTCTGTGTCGAGGGTATATTGTATTTGAGTGGTTCTGTGTAAAACCCAGAACCAGTCGAGATATACCATACAAAATATAAATGAAATATCAGCGTCACGAGGAGATTCGATTCGCCTGCCTGTCCGTCTGTCTGTCCGTCTTCTAGTATACAGTTTTTTTATCAAAGGAGTTGAGCTATTTTGAGGAAATTTGGTATGCGCGCTCACGGGGACATGGGTAAGATCAAGTTTCTGCATGGATCAGATCAGACCAATTGAAAAGATACCTCCAGTACAAAGGTTTGTTATAAAAAACCGCAAAAACTCGCCCCAAAATCAGGTTTTTTCGAGATGTTGTAATTAGATTTGGAGTTTGAGCTTATTGTCAGAAAAATCTCCAGAATAATTTATCTTAATACTGGTAGCCTTGGGGCCTGTTCGGAAATTGTAACACATATTTAGCTTACCCAATATATGTTTCGGGTCAGCCTTGCCTGACTATAACATCCTGACGTGTTTTGTATTGCAATGTAATGCGAACGCGTCGAGAGTTTGAGTATCTAAATTGTTTCTGCTATTGCCACCAGAAAACCTTTTGTATCATCGAAATGGGGGTCATTTTGTTGCAACTTCTCAATCTCACAATGTGATTTCCCTGACAGAGCCAAATTAAAAGACATTTGAACCCGAATCGCTTCTACCCTCGAACAAATGAATATTTCTACGAGAAATAATGAACAAAAATGTTATTATTGGGATTCATTCAGGTCTCGACTGTTTACGAAAATAGTGGTACTCAAAGCGTCGCGACGCTATCATGTTTTCCTGTCTCATCTGTAGATACTATTTGCATAACCCCATATATGTCTAAGCTCACAATGACATGTTTTTGATTGCACAGTCGTCTAATAATACAAAAAATAACAGCTGAAAAAACGAGTCTTTTGGGGCAAACACCTTATGTTTGCCATTTTGTGACGGCTCCTGTTGTCACCAGTGGCGGGTCAATCTGCCCCGGGGCCCCGCCCGGATGGCAAGTTAAATAAAAGATTTAAAAATAAAGATTTTTTCCGTAGGCCCCAAAGTGTCTAGTTGCGTCCCCGATTGTCACTATAATAAGAAGTTTCGTTGCAGTATTTTTATTTAAAAAAGTCGTTCTTTGAAACTTCATAAATAAATATTGATGAGGAATGAAAAAGCAGATTGATATGACTGTACCGAATCCAAAACATTATAATGCATGTAACTGTTATTATTACAGCTGCTTATACACGGTCTAATTCAAGGAGATTTATGTATATCAGACCGAAAAAAATTTATATGAGATAATCGAAGTTCATAGTCAAGTTCGACCTCAACAGCCAACATTTGGCTCAAATTCATATCTTCTTTGCGGGCGTGGAAATTGTTTGTTTCGATTTGGGGTTTCTATAGATTACATTTTATCTACTAGCCTTTCATCGGCGTCATCTCGTCTGCGAGTTAGTATTCGATTCTGATCAAGAATATGATTACACGTACATATGTACAGTGGGTCAAAGAAGTATACGCTCACCATTGAAATTTTATTTTCAAAGGTCAGAACGTTTAAGATCCTAATGTGTTGGAAAGAAAATTGGTTGGTATTTCCAACTATATACAATATATGCGTTTTTTTATTTCTTCTTATAGTCATTACCAGAGTGAATAAATGCTCGTTTTTGCATACAGCATACTATTTTTGCATATTTTAGTAGTGCGAGCTACTTTTTACTATTTTTGCATATTTCAGCAGTGCGAGCTATTTTCTTGCCAAAAACTATTTTTTGTGCATATTTCCCATATTTTTTTTTGATAGTACTATTTTAAATGCCTTTTCGTACCTAATTCCGCAAAAATTCAACACTGTTGAGTTTTTTCAGCTGTTTTTATTTCTGCTTTGTGGCTTTCTTTTGTCAATGACTCTTTTAAGGGCTGTGTCCAATGCTGGCGTATACGATCGATCGCGTATTTACGTTTGAGTACGTTTGCTTGCGCTTTTCGTGCGTATGAGCACGCAAGCATCGGACACCGTTCGTATGAAACGCATGAAGCGAAAGCAAACACACTCATGGCCTAAGTCCAATGGTGCGTGAGCTCGTTGCCAGATAGCTCTCCGTCACGGAGTTAAATGTCAAAATATTTTCAATACTCCGTGAAGGGCTCTCTCCAGCTCTGTAAGGAATCTCAGCAGGAATTTTCTTGATATTCCTTAAAGGAAAAAACCTAGCATAATTAATTTTTTTAATGCAATAGTGACAATCTATATATCTATATATTTTACGTCAAGACGTTTCTTCCCGAGTAAAAATATGCAGGCCCAAATCGGGCCCAAATCGCGCCCAAAAATCAAAACGCGCCCAAATTGGGCCCAAATCGCGCCCAAAATTCAATACGCGCCCAAATCGAGCCCAAATAATGCCCAAAACTCAATACGCGCCCAAAGCACGCCCAAACCGGGCCCAAATTATGAACAGTATCGCGCCCAAATCGAGCCCAAACCAAGCCCAAATTGAGCCCAATGCGCGCCCAAATTGAGCCCAAAAAAATCAAAATGGGCCCAAATTGAGCCCAATTCGCGCCCAAATCAAGCCCAAAAAATTCAAATGGCCCAAATTGAGCCCAAATCAAGCCCAAAAAGTTCAAAATGGGCCCAAATTGGGCCCACTGCGCGCCCAAATCAAGCCCAAATATAACCAAAATGGGCCCAAATTGAGCCCATTTTGAATTTTTTGGGCTCAATTTGGGCCCATTTTGGTTATATTTGGGCTTATTTGGGCGCGCACTGGGCCCAATTTGGGCCCATTTTGGTTATATTTGGGCTTCATTTGGGCGCGCACTGGGCCCAATTTGGGCCCATTTTAAATTTTTTGGGCCCATTTTGGTTATATTTGGGCTTCATTTGGGCGCGCAGTGGGCCCAATTTGGGCCCATTTTGAATTTTTTGGGCTTGATTTGGGCGCGCACTGGGCCCAATTCGGGCCCATTTTGATTTTTTTGGGCTCAATTTGAGCCCATTTTGAATTTTTTGGGCTTGATTTGGGCGCGAATTGGGCTCAATTTGGGCACATTTTGATTTTTTTGGCCTCAATTTGGGCGCGCATTGGGCTCAATTTGGGCCCATTTTGGTTATATTTTGGCTTGATTTGGGCGCACACTGGGCCCAATTTGGGCCCATTTTGAAGGTTTTGGGCTCAATTTGGGCCCCTTTTGTTATATTTGGGCTCAAATTGGGCGCGCATTGGGCTCAATTTGGGCGCGTTTTTGTTAGATTTGGGCCCAGTTTGGGCGCGCATTGGGCTCGATTTTGGGCGCTTTGTTCACTACTCATGCCCGGTTTGGGCTCGATTTGGGCGCGAGACTGTTCATTATTTGGGCCCATTTGGGCTCATTTGGTTTTTCTTTGCGTTTTTTTCAGATTTGGGCCCAGTTTGGGCTCAATTTGGGCTCGATACTGTTCGTTATTTGGGCCCGGTTTGGGCGTGCTTTGGGCGTGCAAAATTAATACCAATTTTTTTACTCGGGTTATAATCGAAAATTTTTGATTTCATTTATCCATTTCTGAAAATTACACATTGAACCTTGTTAAATCCATTTATTTTTTTCGAGCTTACCGCTTCTGTCAAAATTCCTTTCAGAAAGGACGGAAAATTCAATATTTCTAACAGAAAAATCTGTGTTACCGTGTTTTATTTACAGCAAAAAAGGGAGCGAAAACAGAAACTAGTTTTTGACGAACTGGAGACAGTTAACAGAAATTTCTAGCACAAAAACTCCTTCACTATTTCTTAAGCTTTTTTTTATATGAAGTTTTTCATTTCTGATAGAGCTGGAGAGAGCCCTTGACGGAAAGCTCTCTCGCAACGAGCTCTCGCACCATTGTACTTTGGCCATCCAACGTAAATACGCGATCGGACGTATAAGTACGCAAGCATTGGGCAGAGCCCTTTAGAACTAAAGAACAGTTATTTTGAAGAAACACAATCAGATTTCATCAGAAGAGATTAAGTTGTGAATTTTGAATCGTGAAGCTGTGTATTTTAACATAAAGCAATGCCTAAAACAAAGGAAACTTTACAAGAATTTTTACTTCGAGTTTGTCGTGAATATCCTGGTATTTTTAGAGTGGATCGCTCCGTTTTATTTTGTTTGATTTGCAACAGCGTAGTTTCTTCTCAGATGATGTTTAACATAAAACAACATATAGAAACAAACAAACACAAAGAAAACGCTGCAAAAAAAACAGCCAAAAGCCAGACTCTTTTAACGGAGTTTGAACGAAAAAATGAAACAAATCATTTCTCACTGGATCTGTGTGAACTTATTTTACAAAACAACATACCTTTAAAAAAAGTATGTGACCGCAAATTCAAATTTTTTTTTGAAAAATATGTCAGCGAGCCTCTTCCAAGTGAATCAACTCTTCGACAAAAATATGTGCCACAAATTTACAGGCAATGTATTACCAAATTACAAGAAAAAGCATCCAACAAATGCATTTGGGTATCTATTGACGAAAGCACGGACTCACAGCAACGGTTAGTTGTAAACTTCGTTTTTGGTTTGATGGAAAATGTCAATGAAAATTCAGAGGAATTGGGAAAATCATACCTTTTTAATGTTGGTATTGTAGAGTCTGCAAATGCAAGTTCTATGGCTGCTTTTTTTAATGACTCTTTATCGCTGTTATGGCCTAACGGTAAGAGCGTTGCCAAAATAAAATTGTTTAAAAGTTAAAACATAGATATACCAATTTTTCTAGGTATTCAGTATCAGAAGGTTTTGCTGGTGGTCACCGATGCAGCTGCTTACATGATAGCAGCAGTAAAGTCTTTACAGATTCTCTATCCTAAAATGCTTCACATAACCTGCCTTGCACATGGCTTACATCGGCTAGCTGAATACATTCGGTCAGATTTTCTAATGTCAATGGACTGATTTCCAGTACGAAATCTGTGTTTCTCAAGGTAAATAGACAATAACCCAAGATTCAATGTGTTTAACTTTACATAGTATATATCGAAATTTCTAGGCACCACATCGCCGCAATCTCTTTAAAAGTACATATCCAGACTTACCGCTCCCACCTTCTCCATGCATAACACGTTGGGGAACGTGGCTTAAAGCAGCGCTCTATTACGCCGATAACTTTTCTGCTGTAAAAGCAATAGTGGATATGTTAAATGAAGCCGATTCAGAAGCAATTTCTCTATCTCAGATGTCACTTGCGAGCAATCAAATTCAAATGGATTTGTCCTTCATCAAATCGAATTTCTCCTGTTTGATTTATGCTATAGAGAAACTTGAGACTCAAGGGTTACCCTTATATGAAAGTGTATCTGTGGTAGAAAATATAAGAAAAAAGCTGTGTAGCCTAAAGGAACAAAAGTATAAAAAGAAATTGGAAGCAGTATTGACTCGAAATAAGGGCTATGAAATTATTTGCGATATAAATAGCATCTTAAATGGGAAAATTGTTAAAAACACTGATTACATTCAATTATTGGAACCGTCGGAGATTACAATGTTCAAATTTTGCCCCCTTACCTCTTCAGACGTTGAACGTTCTTTTTCAATGTATAAAAATCTTTTAAGCGAGAAACGCCAACATTTTTTGTTTGAAAATGTAAAACAACATCTAGTCATATATGTTAATAAGTCTGCTGAATAAAAAATAAATTTTAACAGCATATTTTTCAGACTATTTTCCTTGTTTTTTCGAGCTTTTTATAGCGCTTATTTTAAGTTTTTTTCGGGCTTTTTTTACTCAGTCTGGTCATTACATTAAGGAACACAGGCAAATTGGAAAAAAAATATATCTCAAAGAAGTATACGCTCCAACAAATAAAATTATAAAAATTCCCTGCAGGAACTATAGTTCCAACGTCAACAGTATGTATAGGCGGTGTCATTAGAGAAACTGTACTGTCAAGAGGTATAGTTCATCGTCATTGAAACAACGTGTCTCCTTATAAAGCGAAAGAGTACACATTTTGTCTACATAATAATTCCGCCGTCAATTGTTCGTCAATAGTTTCTCGATCTACTGTTGACATTCAATGACAAATCAATGTTAAATGTCAATAACGCAAAGCATTGCGACGGGTATAACTGGTCAGTAGTACCACTAAGCATACAATATATAGAGGAATAATTTCATAGAAGCGTTTGGCACCCAAAAAGCAGCCATCAATAACTCCCAGGCTCTCAGTTTTATTCTTGCTCTCTCACTTTTGTTTAAGCTCTCTCAATTTGCGCTCATAAATGAGCGAGAATTATTTCATCTTCGCTTTGCTACACTGAAGTCGTATTGAACATACTACGTGTGTGTGTGTATGTGAATATGTCGAGTTTTTTCTTCTGTTGTTCTTCTTTAATTCTTTTGAAGAAGTTACGATGTGCGTATGTAAGAAAATTTTCGATTCGATTTTGATTTTTGGTTTATGCATGGAACGAAAATGTGCGTATAAGCTCTTTCACTGCCGACATGCCGCATTTGTTTTGAAGAGTGTTTTCATTAACAAAGTAACAACAAAATGAACAAGCATTTTCGGTAGTGTTCGACCTTTAGTGATTTTGTTACTCGTATGATCACTATTAAAATAATTTCTCCTTGTTTTGATATTTCATATTATTTATATTTTAAATTGAAATTATTTTCAATTATTATGAACATTATTTATTGGCAAAGAAAAATGAAAGAATATATCAAAAGGACAGTATGGGAGCATGAATATTTTTTTAATAATAGGTATTGCATTAAAAAATCTGTAATGCTCTTTTCTTTACTTTTCGTATTGTCGATTTCTTCGAAATCCAAGTAAAATGAATGTTTAAAAAATTATAAGAAATTATTTTAATAGTGATCATACGAGTAACAAAATCACTAAAGGTCGAACACTACCGAAAATGCTTGTTCATTTTGTTGTTACTTTGTTAATGAAAACACTCTTCAAAACAAATGCGGCATGTCGGCAGTGAAAGAGCTTATACGCACATTTTCGTTCCATGCATAAACCAAAAATCAAAATCGAATCGAAAATTTTCTTACATACGCACATCGTAACTTCTTCAAAAGAATTAAAGAAGAACAACAGAAGAAAAAACTCGACATATTCACATACACACACACACGTAGTATGTTCAATACAACTTCAGTGTAGCAAAGCGAAGATGAAATAATTCTCGCTCATTTCATGAATTGTCGCATAATTGAGAGATCTTAAACAAAAGTGAGAGAGCTAAGAATAAAACTAGAGAGCCTGGAAAATTATTGAATGGCTGCTTTTTTGGGTGCAAAACGCTTACAAATATGAAAATTAATTCGACTATATTGTATGCTTAGTGCGTAGTTACTGTTGACGCAGTCAGTAGAGAAAGAGTATAGATCTCACTTTAAAATTTCCTGGACAGCGATTTGAAACTAAACTAAAGTGATTTTGATAAACAGAGCTTGGATATCCGATAGCGTTTCGAGGACGCTTGCAAATCGTTTTGGCAACAAGTTTTGCTAGTGTATACTTAGTCGAAATAAAGTATTTTCCCATTCCTGCTTAAGGACAGACTTTAACATTTCCTTGCTGGTTATACCGTGTTTTCGAATATATTTTTCTAACAATGCTCAAAGATGTTCAATAGGGTTAAGATCCGGCGACCGGGGAGGGTTTTTGAGGTGGTGAATTACACAATGCTACAGCGTTCCGACACTATTTATACCCGACACACTCTGTGTCGAGGGATATTGCGTTTGTGTGGTTGTGTGTAGCACCCAGAACCAGTCGAGATAGACCATACAAAATATATAATATATAGAAATGATCAACGTCACCAGGAGATTCGATTTAGCCATGTCCGTCTGTCTGTCTGTTCGTCTGTCTGTCTGTCCGTCTGTCTGTTTGTATACAGTTTTCCAGGGGCGGATCCAGAGCCATCCGTTGGAGGGGGCAATAAATTGTTTTTAAATTAAAATGTTCAATCCGTGTTTTAGAAAGGATGCACTATACAAATATTTTATTAGAAGATAAGCAATTGATTTTGAAAAAATAAAAACGACAAAAACCTACAAATAAAAAAAAACTTATTTATTAAAAAAAATTTTTTTAAATAATTTTTTATTTAAAAAGAAAAAACAAACATTTTGTTACGTATATTTAATATAGCAATTTTATACAGTTTAGAAAAAAAAAAGATTTCAAAAACAACCTATAAGCATGGAATACAAAAATATCGATACATCGAAGTTAAGCATCGATACCTTCGATTCAGCGATGTTCACTCGGCCAACACCGAAAGAAAAAGGTAGTTATATTATATTAACTGAAAAAGCAGGTTAAAATAACCAAGTTCACCGTTAATTGTTAGCTTATGTGTAGTAGCGGTCAATTCAACAGTACAAACACAGTCAATAAGGATATAACTACCTGATGGTTGATATAACTCTCGCGGTTAAAGCAACTGTCACCAGCAACTGGGAAAAAATAATTTATTTTTGCTTTGACTTTTTTTTATCTTTTTTTATTAAGATTTTTTTTTTTATTAAATTATTATATTTTTTCTTTTTCTAAATTTCCCCTTTTTTTTAAGTGTATATTTAAGCCTCCGATTAGAATTGCAAAAAAAATGGAAAAGTGGGCGTGGAAAAGGGGCGGTTTTCATAAAGAAATTGAACAAAAGTCGGTATATGGGGCCCCTAATGGCTTTAAAAACCTCTTGAATATTGTAACTTAGTGGTCCTGTTTTTGGGGCGTGGTTCCAAAATTATTTAAACATGTGTGTCTGTGTCGGGTATTTTATTGTTGTTTATTGTACTGACTATAACACCCTTACTTGTTTTCTAATGGTTATTTTATGTTAGCTAAGGGCTCCCTCATTCCAAAAAGGTTTTTGGTTTGATGGATTTAAGTAGCGTTTCCGAGATATAGCCCAAAATGTGAAAAAATTCAATTTTCTCTACTTTTCCCCATATTTAGGGCCATAACTCAATTACCGTATATGGTAAGATAGCTAAGCGCATAGACCTAATTTGTAATGGTGGAGACCGTGCGAAAATTTTAAGTGCCTAAGCGCCAGCCTACGACTATAATTATAGTCAATTATACAATTATAATTGTGGCTTCTATGAAGTCAGAAGGGCCATTTTTTGCTCATATTTTTCGCTACTTTCACTCTCTTATCAAGCTATATCTTAGCAATCAGCGCATTTTATCCCAATATTAACAGTTTTTACGAGAACTGTAACAAACATTTAAAGCCACAGAACTCGACGATCGGATGACAAATCTGAAAGTTATAAGCAAAAAACTGCATTTTTATTTTTTTACAACGTGGGTATTTGGTACTGTAAGATACCACGAGAAATGATAAGCCAAAAATGACGCAGAAAAACTAAACAACATCCACGATCTCAGCTGCGAGTCGAACCCAAGTCCTCTCGCTTCGTAAATTGGCATCTCAGCCAACTACGACAAAGAGGCCGCCTAACTAGGTGAAGATAAGGAAAGACTTTTTATACCCGACACACTCTGTGTCGAGGGTATATTGCATTTGTTGGGTTGTGTGTAACACCCATAACCAGTCGAGATAGACCATACAAAATGTATATAGAAATGGTCAGCGTCACCAGGAGATTCGATTTAGACATGTCCGTCTGTCCGTCTGACCGTCTGTCCGTCTGCCGTCTGTCTGTATACAGTTATCTTATCGAAGGAGTTGAGCTATCTTGACAAAATTTGGTATGCGTGCTCACGGGGACATGAGTAAAAACAAGTTCGAGAATGGACCCGATCGGACCATTTTTAGGGGTACCTCCAGTACTAGGGTCTGTTATGAAAATCATAAAAACTGCTCTAAAACCTGAGTTTTTCAAGATAATTTGATGTAACTTGGTATTTGAACAGAATGGACCCGATCGGACCATTTTTAGGGGACTTAACCCAAAGTTGGCACGTATGCTTCCTTGATAGCCAGTAACATCCTATCGATAGAACCATTATTAAGGGTATCTCTAGTACTAGGGTCTGTCACAAAAATCCCAAAAATGCCTCAAAAGCGGACTTTATTGTAATATTTCAATGTTATTTGTAAATTGTTCCAGTGGAAACGATTTTTCGAGAAAAATTGTTCTCCTATTGTAGGCCAACATTGCAAATAAAACTTATAGTTTACTTATTAATACTTTGTATAATAGTCGCACCTGATTGACATAAGCTTCCATACATGTGTTTTGACTGGAAGGTCTTCCTAAAAAACACTAAATTTGCTTATTTAGTCAATTTCAAACGACTGAACTGATAACAAATGATTCTCAAAAACGGTTACTTCCAATTTTTTGCTTTCATTTTAGTTTTGAATTCGATATATTTCTTTATTCACTTTAAATTTTGTAATCAAGGCAAATATGTCAAAAGGTTAGTTAAAAAATCTGATAAACGAAATTGGAGTGATGAGGAAGCTATTAAATTGGCGTTGGCGCGTAAAGGACCAGGTGAAGTCGGATCACCAGTTGAATTCGATGAATACCGATCGGCGTTGTACAAAGAATACGGTTACGATGCAGTTCTCTCGGATCAAATTTCCCTCAACCGCTCTGTACCAGATGTTAGACCTGCAGAGTAAGTCACTCAATGCATCATTTTCTCGAGTTTTAATCGGTTCCTTAATAAGGTGCAAAAATTTTACATATTTGGCTGAGCTTCCCAAAGCATCCGTAGTTATCATTTTTTTCAACGAACGTCGCAGCGTCTTGCTACGGACAGTATATGGAATAATAAATCGTTCGCCAGATGAGTTGATCCATGAGATTATTCTCGTCGATGATTTCAGTACATACGAAGAGGTGCAGAGTCCTTTAACGGAATACCTTCGCATTAATTTACCCCCGGAACGTAGTAAAGTGCGGTTGGTGCGTTCACCCAAACGCGTTGGACTTATGGCAGCGCGTATGTGTGGGAGCTCGAGCTGCGTCCAAAGATAGTAAAGTGTTAATATTTATGGACGCGCATTTCGAAGTGAATTACAATTGGCTTCCACCGCTGTTGGAACCAATTGCGCTCAATCCAAAAGCGTGCACAAGTCCAGAATATGATCGTATATTTTTCAAAAATTTTAAGTATGAAAAATCTGATCCGTTTCGTGGTATTTTCGATTGGACATTTAATTATTTTTTTTATAAGCTACACAATGACGAATATAAAACACCAGCTAAAAATCGTCAAGAATATGTTTTGATGGGCGCGGCCATAGCAATTGGAACGGATTTCTTTTGGGAGTTGGGTGGATTTGATGAAGGAATGCAACTTTGGGGTGGTGAGCAATTCGAACTAAGTTTTAAGATTTGGATGTGTGGGGGCGAAATTATTACGGTTCCTTGTTCACGAATGGCTCATCTATTTAGAGATCCTAACACCAAAGGAAATACGAACTTATATGGAAACTATTATTTTTTGAAAACAGTAAGTGAAGAGCTTTAAATATGTATCCATAAATTTTTACAAATTGATTTATATTTTCAGAATTATCGACGTTTTGTGGATATATGGGTAGACAATGAATATCGTGAAATTATTTTTCATCATCTTCCGGAGCTCAAGACACGGGATCCTGGAAATCTTAGTTATCTTCTGGCAGTTCGTGACCGACTTCATTGTAAAAGCTTTTCTTGGATGATGGATAATATAATGCCGGATGTAAAAACAATTTTCCCTCCAATTGAGCCGAACAATTTGGCAACGGGGCAAGTGAGAAGCGTACTTGATCCAACATTATGTATCTCAGTGATCAAAAACCGGCATGCCGTCCTCGAACCGTGTTCGTCTGATAAGCCATTGAAAGGCATTGAACACTGGATATATAACTGGCGTGGCGAAATTCGAACCAATGGTGGTATATGCTTAGAATCAGACCTTAATAATAATGCCGTTAGTGCATTTTCATGCCACATAACTGGAGGCAATCAAAGATGGTATTATGATCGTGAGAAACAGTGGATAATACAACTTAAGTATAAGCAATGTATGGCGGCTGATGTCAAAGAGAATCGCGTTAAGCTCTTCGTTTGCGATGAAAATAATGCCGCCATGAAATGGACACTATCCAACATGAATTTAACCGAAATGGATGCTTGGGACGAGAAATTAAAGAAAAACGACTTTGACTTTCTAAGACTTTAATAATGTATTTGAAGACGACGTTGGATGTTAATAGCGGCGAAAATACAGGGTGTGTCCATGCAACTTTATGCATATTTTTAATATGCGATACCTTATGTTAAGGGCTATGGTTTTTGTTCTTGCGCCACTTGCCTAAAATGTACCGATACTGAGCTATAGCGCTTTGAAAAATTATGATTTTTTTAACGGTACATTTTTGGCAAGTTGCGCAAGAACAAAAATCATAGCCCTTAACATAAGGTATCGCATATTAAAAATTTGGTTTGTTTTACTTTAAATAAATTTGAAGAATTGAGGGTGTTATAGTCAGGCGAGCCTGTCAGTGAAATATCGGGCACCAGGGGCGGACTGGGGGTCAAAGGGCCCACCGAGCTTCGTTACCTAAGAAAAAAAAAAAAAAAGCACAGCCAACCCGGCACAGCATTTGCCCGGTTGCCCATGGGCCCAGTCCGCTCCTATCGGGCGCAGATAAACTCCCAGCAGCGAAATAGTAGTGTTACTCATGCAGCTTCGCAAAAGCCTTCCCAACTTTTCGCATCGCAAATTTTCATATAAATATTGACAGATGTGTGACAAATTTTTCATTCCCCACAATTTGCGGAGCTGCATGAGTCCCACTAGTAATTCCATGCCAACGACATCGAATCCTGAATCGACGGCAAGCTCATGCAAGTTAATTAATATTTCGTGAAACGTTTCAAACGTTTCAAACATTTCAAATTAGCGTTACCCCTAAATCAAATGCTCGACTTAAAATAAGAAGAAAACATATTATTCGCCTTTTTCAACTACATATAATGCATTTATTTAAGTATATTGGGAGGCGGGTGTTACCCTTAGAAACCAACAATTGTTAGAATCAGGTTTGAGATCGATACAGTTTTCGTGTTGCTTTTGGCAATCGATGGCAACAAATAGAGGTATAAAGTTTTCGTGTACGTACCTTCTATACAAAGAAAGATGACGCTGGGCCAGGTTAGGGAGTGGCAATGTCCATGCTTGAAGGTTTCCTGTTATGACAATGTGGATTACACGAGCGCGATTACATGTTTTTGGTGGATAGGATTTCGCGGAGCACTCGGTCACGGCACTTTCACGCACTTCTATTCTACCTCACTTGTCTTTTACGCGCGGGCGCGGTGAACGAAAAGTTAATTAATACGCAAGCCATGATACAAGAAAACAAGATAGCGCCACTTGAGAGAGGAAACGTCACAAACTCAAAATCGCGATTCGTTATTGTTGTTTCCAATGTTAAACCGGCTTTTTACTTTTTTGAATAGCATGGGAAACAACAACAATTTCTCGCTCAGTGACGTCACAAACTCAATTTTAGGCTCTCAAAGAGAGCCTCAAAATAGCGGTACTGAAGTGGCGCTATCTTGTTTTCTTGTATCATGACGCAAGCGAAATTATTTTTCAGCTTTGCCCCTGCAGTAATTGAGTCTCCCCCTACTCACCTATGGTTAACCTCTAAAAGACTACAACTAGTCCCCACATAATTTACTCTTACATGCATTCAACTCACCTCTTTAACATGGGGCCTACATTAGAAAGAGAGTAGTGCATGTATGACTCACCCATGGTGAGACGTTTTGGGTGAGTTGGAGGTCAATTGACGATTGTGTTAATTTATGGAAAAAGAAAATTTAATTTTTGTTTTATTTTTTTCGTGTTTTTATTTTGTTTATTTTTTGTTTTTATTTTTAAATCTTTTTGTTTAAACATTAGTTATGTTTTTTAATTTTCTCGTCTCGAACCATATAGGACTATAGGTCTTACTCTTCTTCTTCCTAATCCCTGCAATGTGTTAGAGCCACGCTGCTTCAACATAGGCATAAAGCCTGAGGAAAAGAAAAGCACGCTATGGCAGCGAAATCTTCAGCTCTGCTCTGGTGAATTGCATTGCCACTTTTAGTTTTAATTTTGGGAGATTTTCGAGTTCATTACATATAAAATATCTACCAAACTCATAAAATGATATGAAAAGTTCGAAAAACATAAAACTAATCAAGGAAACTCAATATCAAGGAGAAATATAAAATCTTTTTTTAGTCCTACCCTGTCTACATAACTTTTTGATCACAATGTTTTATCAAAAATACTAAATTCTATGTACAATCAAATTCGTAGCTGTAGTCAAAAATGTATGTCAATTTATTGAAATTGATATAAATGAACACATTCGTGCACATTGAGCAAAAACATATCGTAATACATTTATTAAAGTTTAAATAATGAACTTTTCAAGGAATATTATATAAAAAACCGAGTCGACGCGGTGTTTCTTTTATAATTTTCTTGCAAGTGGCATCATAGTGCAACTTTTTGTCTGCCCGTATTGTTGTTGGTAGCTTTCTGGTGAATTTCTCGAAAGAGTTGAATTTCCTATACCTACCTAATGGGGAATTTCTTATTAGCGGCAGAGGCTTTTCGACGTCGACAGTTAGACCTACAGTCCTACATGACGTTTTGGAAGGCGCAATGAAGGCAACTCTATTTGTTTCGTTGGCAAACTTACTTTCTGTTTCCCCGTAATATTTGCCTAGAAATTTACTTGCCTGTTTTATTCCCCATTTTTCCACAAATTGTCTTCTATTTGACAGGGTTCAAACTCGGACCTTCCAGATTACAAGTCAAGCACACTTCAACTACGCCATCGCGTGATATGATTTGAGCTTGCTAGTTTTATTATATTAATACTATATAAGTGGGAAACAGTAGAAACTATTAGATTGACAGTAGAGCTTATTGTATTTTACGTACACCGAGAGAAATAAGAACTGTTAAATCAACCACTTAGAACAGTTAAAGTAAGAGTGGTCAAATAAACTGTATTCTCCGTTAAATGCACTGGAAAAGGATGTCAAATCAACAGTTGAAAAATAGTCACTTTTTATGTTCAAGTTCGCTTTCGTTCACTTAGACGTATAAGTTCGCATTCTGATCAACTGTCTCCGGAGTCTTCAATAGCTCAGTTGTTTAAGCTGTGAGTTGACCGTCGTGAGATTCGGGGTTCTATCCCTGCTGGCGGCGGGAATTTTTCTGGATTTTTTTTTTTTAATTACAGTTTTTTTTTTTTGTTCAGAGTGTAGTTGTTTTTTAAGGCAAAAATTTTCTCCTAAATTTTTAAGATTTTAATTTATTTAATTTTTTTTAATGGTTCATTTTCAAGCAAAAAATTTTGCAACCATAAGCTCAAGTGAGCGTTTTGACCAGCAAATTAAATTCGTTCGTTTAGCGTAATGGTTAAGACGTTCGCCCAGCGAAGTGGTGGTCTGCGGTTCAAGGCTCGGCCGAGGCGAGAAAATATAAAGAGATGAAAAAGAAACAGTTTTTAAAAGAAACAAATAAATAAAGAAAAAATATAATAATTTAATAAAAAAAATATTAATAAAAGAAGGGAAAAAAAAGTCAAAGCAAAAAATAAATTTCTTTTTCCCAGTCGCTGGTGACAGTTGATTTAACCGCGAGACAGTTATATCAACCATCAGGTAGTTATATCCCTATTGACTGTGTTTGTACTGTTGAATCGACCGCTACTACACATAAGCTAAGAATTAACGGTGAACTCGGTTATTTTAACCTGCTTTTTCAGTTAATATAACTACCTTTTTCTCTCGGTGTAGATTCTATTATATTTTTCTACGTCTTCCTATCGTAGAAAGAACGATGCAAAATTGTTTCAGTGTATGGTCATCATCCTACACATTAGAAAAAAACATTCTTTCTTTTATTCTTATATCTGTATACAAAAATTATTTTTTTTGCTTCTTCTGATTGTGTATTTTGCCGCCAAATAAAGTCGTCACTTATGGTTAAATTTTGACCATGACCACCATTCGCGAAATTCGCAAAAATTTATTTTCACTATTTTGAATTGAGGTTTTCGCAGCTAGACAAAATGTCCTCTAACGGTTAAAATTTGACCATGACCACCATTCGGGAAAATTTTGTGCTTAATAATAATCTCGAGTTTTAGAAGCTAAATCGAACATGTTTCATCAAAATATCTTGAAAATATTTGGTTATTGAGCAGTTTTTGTGATTTTCATAACAGGGCCTAGTACTACAGGTACCCTTAAAAATGATCCATTCTCGAACTTCTTCACGCTCATGTCCTCGCAAACACGCATCCCAATTTTCGTGCTCAGAACCTCAAATTAAAAAATTTTAAATGATGCCCAAATTTTTCGGTTTATATTATCTTTCGTTTGAGGGCCCGCCGTCTTCAAAATTCCACACTTTTTTCACGTCTGAAAGGCCCTAGTCTAACACACAACCACACAAACGCAATATACCCTCGACGCAGAGTGTCGCCGGCTTTAGCTTTCATAAATATATTTTGATTTTAAGATCTTCTTCAAGTTATACAATGAATAAGTTTAGTCAATCTCAAACAACCGAACTGGCAAGAAATGTTCTTTAGAAGTGTTCGCTTCCAAATTTGTGCTTGTATTTTATTTTTAAATTCGATACTTTTTATACTCCAATTGAAATATTATGGCCAAAGCCGATATCAGAGAAAATTATTTACAAAATCGGAGAAACGAAATTGGAATGATGAGGAAGCTATTAAATTGGCGTTGACGCGTAAAGGACCAGGTGAAGTCGGATCACCAGTTGAATTCGATGAATACCGATCGGCGTTATATGAAGAATACGGTTACGATGCAGTTCTCTCGGATCAAATTTCCATCAATCGTTCTGTACCAGATGTTAGACCTGCAGAGTAAGTCACTCAATGCACAATTTTTTCGAGTTTTAATCAGTTCCTTATTAAATCAGGTGCAAAAGTTTTACATACTTGGCTGAGCTTCCCAAAGCATCCATAATCATCATTTTTTTCAACGAACGTCGCAGCGTCCTGCTACGGACAGTATATGGAATAATAAAGCGTTCGCCAGATGAGTTGATCCATGAGATTATTCTCGTCGATGATTTCAGTACAAACGAAGAATTGCACAGTCCTTTAACGGAATACCTTCGCATTAATTTACCCCCGGAACGTAGTAAAGTGCGGTTGGTGCGTTCACCAAAACGCGTTGGACTTATGGCAGCTCGTATGGTGGGAGCTCGAGCTGCGTCCAAAGAGAGTAAAGTGTTAATATTTATGGACGCGCATTTCGAAGTGAATTACAATTGGCTTCCACCGCTGTTGGAACCAATTGCACTTGACCCCAAAACCTGTACAAGTCCAGATTTCGATTCTATATACTTTAAAAATTTTCAGTATAAAAAGAGCTCCCCTTTTCGTGGTCTTTTCAATTGGACATTGAATTATTTCTTTTATAACCTCCACCATGACGAATATAAAGCACCAGCTAAAAATCGTCAAGAATATGTTTTGATGGGCGCGGCCATAGCAATTGGGGCGGATTTCTTTTGGGATTTGGGTGGATTTGATGAAGGAATGCAACTTTGGGGTGGTGAGCAATTCGAACTAAGTTTCAAGATTTGGATGTGTGGTGGGAAAATAATTTCGGTTCCGTGTTCACGCATGGCTCATTTGTACAGAGATTCAGATACCAAAGGAAATACCAATCTATATGGAAACTATTCGTTCTTGTACAGAGTAAGTGAAAAGCATTCAAGTATTCAATACATACAAGGCTTTTTACAAGTTGCTTAATATTTGCAGAACTTCCGACGTTTCCTGGATGTATGGGTAGACAATGAATATCGTGAAATTATTTTCCATCACCTTCCTGCGCTTAAGACAAACGATCCCGGTAATATTGATAATCTTCTGGCAGTTCGCGACCGCCTACATTGCAAAAATTTTTCTTGGCTAATGGATAATATAATGCCGGATATAAAAGCAGTTTTCCCTCCAATTGAGCCGCACAATTTAGCAGCTGGCCGTGTTAGAAGTTTACTTGATCCAACTCAATGCATATCATTGATCAGAAGTAAGCATGTCGTCCTGGAGCCATGTTGGTCTGATAAACCGTTTAAAGGCGATCTAAACTGGCTGTATAATTGGCGTGGCGAAATTCGAACCAAGGGTGGTAAATGCTTAGAGTCGGATTATTGGCATAGTCTTGTTAATTCGTATTTTTGCCATATGACTGGAGGCAATCAAAGATGGTATTATGATCGTGACAAAACAGTGGATAATACAACTTAAGTATAAGCAATGTATGGCGGCTGATGTCAAAGAGAATCGCGTTAAGCTCTTCGTTTGCGATGAAAATAATGCCGCCATGAAATGGACACTATCTAACATGAACTTTACCGAAATGGATGCTTGGGACGAGCAATTAAAGAAAAAAGACTTTTTTATATGATTTGAGGTTCTTATATATCTTAATAAAATATTGGAAAATGTCCATCAAAGATTCGGGCATGACGATAAAGTCTTGGTTTCTAAATTGATAATACAATATGGCATGATAATAGCTTCAAAGTGAAAAAAAAAAAAAATTAATTGGGTTTATTTGCAAAAGTCTTAATCAAATTTGCCGCTTATTTGCTCTCACTAAAACATGTGTTTAATAAAATTTATAATTCTTATTTGGAAAAGGGAAAGCGATTTTGAAACGAGCGTGCAAATATTGATATTTGAATAATTTTTATGAGGGTTCGGCTTTTGAATAAACACAATTTTTGCAATAAATTAATTTTAATAGTGAACACATCGTAGACAAGGGAATAAATTATATTTTTCGGGTCTATCTGTCTCTCATAAGTAGGGCAACACGTCAAGTGCAGCCACCTGAAAAAACTTTTCTCTCCGATGTGAATGAAATTTGGTGGAGCTGTTAAGGTTGGTGAGTACAATTAATGTGTAAAATTATGATACATTATTTTCAGAGGGTGTCGAGATGCAGGGTGTCAAAGTTAGCGATTTGTATGCGATTATTTATATATTTTTATATTATATTTTTTTGTTGCATTATAACGAGGCTAAAAAGATGTTCATGGACATATTTTTTGAATGTTTCTTGAAGAATATTTTCTGAGCATTTTGAAAAAAGTAATTAAAATATTTTTTGGTAAGAGAAAATGTGAAGAATTTCGAATTTTAGCTTTCATTCTACGAGAGACGCCATTTTTCAGATTTTTTTTTAATGGCTTTAGAAATATATAACATTAAAAACGTGACTCCGGTCATTTGAACGCCTTGCTGTTTCTAGTGTTGCACAAAATTATTTGGCGAAATAAGCATATCTATAAATACACATTACGGTGGCCCTTAATTTAAAATTTTGGTTTTTTGGTGTTCCGGCAACGGATTCATGTGAGAAATAATAAAAAAATTTTTTTTGCTCCAGAACTCCCCAATCGGAAATCGTTTGGTGGGGGCGCAACGTCCTTGAAGTCCTGTAAAAATAGAAAAAATACATTAAAACCTTTATAACTGTCCCAGAGTCGCTCGTAGAGGGGTAAAATGTAAGACCAGCGCCCATCATTACCAACCCCACCCAACCCCCGTCCCCACCCACCAAAAATTTTTCGGAACATAGCAACCTCCTATCATCCCTCCATTAAGGGGGCTCCCATACAAAGATAATATTTTTATAAATTTGCCCCCCATAGTCCTAACTAGCCTCAGAGTGCCCCTAGAGGAGTCAAATGTATCATCGACCTACATTAACTTTGTCTCCCTATCATATTTTCGGAACATATTGACCCCTATCTCCCCTCCTTAGGAGAGTTGACGATATACGCCCATAGTCACGCCCAAAAATGAAGATTTTGTAACTTCCGAAGTCAAAAGCGAATAAGCTTCAAATACGGAACAATATTTGGCTAAGGGAGCGTCCATAAATGATGTCACGTTTGGTGGGGGGGGAGGGGGTCAGCTCATCTGTGACAGTTTTGTGACATAGGGTGGAGGGGGGGTTCCCAAGCATGTTATGTCACACTTTTCATAGTAAAATTTGTTTAAAAAAATGCGTTAATTTTTGTACTATGAACTAAGTATAAGGCAATCGCCGTGTAAACATTGCATTAGCTTAATTGAGACAGTATGTATCGATAAAAAATCAGCTGTTTTATTTTAATATAATAATAAAATATAAATATAAAATAAAGATTTTGTTACATTAATTTTTTTATATGAAAAATAGCATCATATTTATAAATTAGTGATATGTGTCACAAAGTGCAAGCTAATTTAAGGTTTAATGTGTTAAAGTAGGCGTGAGATGTCAAACTCCATATAAAAAACATGTTAGCATATTTAACCTTAAATTAGCATTAATTGTGAATTGGCCTATACTGTTTTTTCATATTAATTGTGACGTGACACTGGGGGAGAGGGGGTTAGCTCATATGTAACAGGTTTGTGACAAAGGGGGGGGAGGGGGTCTAAAAATCGCAAAAAATGCGTGACATCATTTATGGACGCTCCCTAAGGCAAATGAAAGGTATACCGAAAAAGTGATGTGTCCCGGCCACTTGCAGTCCTACAAACATTAACTTTGTGTAACTTCTGTACGTAAAGGCAATACATAGTGCGTCAATATTGTTGGAGCGCTGGTTATATCAAAGTCGGACTTAGCCGAATATAGCTTCCTTACATGTTTAGTTTTGGTCCCACTTAAACAAAGGTAAATCGTTGAGCTTTTTCAGAACAGCAGACCAGAATGTTAATAGAAGAAAAAACAAAAACAGCTTTAATAAATAACTCTCGGGTTAAAATCGTTGTGTCTAAAATGTCTCGCCGATAAAACAGTAAAACATTTTATGTGTTGCACCGTGTTATTGAGTCGGCCTCTGTGCCGTAGTTGGCTCAGATGGCAATTTACGAAGCGGGAGGTCGTGGGTTTGACTTCCAGCGTAGATGCTTGTGTCGTTTTTTCAGTTCTTGTTTTTCTTTGTTTTCCACTTCTACGTGGCCCATTTGGTGCCTAAGTGTGTCACCCTTGGTGGCAGCCTTACTAACCTAACCTTACTGAACCTAACTTAACCTAACCTAACCTAACCTCACCGTGTTATTGAATCGAATTCGGCTTTATGATCTTGGAAAGTCTCCAGAATACTTCGGCTTACCGGTCATGATCTTGGGAACTGATTCCACAAAATATTCAATCAAAATTTAAGCTAGCCGTTTATCTTTGTCAGGCTCGTCTGACTATACCACTCTTCTTGTATTCGTAATCACACCCAGTATGCAAAAATTTTTTTTATTTATTTTTTATTACAATGTAATTAAAATCTATCCTACTGATATTTAGTAATTGGGATATTTTCCTACTTAGCAGAGTAGAGAGCTACATTAAGCACGTCTACATAATTTAGTATAGCATCTATTTACATGTCTATTTACAGAGTTAAATGTCTGAAGGGCAATTCTAGTACGTGGAATCTCTTCAGTCTTCGAATTTCATTGCTAGAGTCTAGTAAATTTATAGCTAGTACATTTTCGTGGTTACTTAGTCTGTTCAAATAATTTTCACTTAGCCTACTTATTTCTGATTTCACAAATGGTATGTTAGTATCTCTGTGTTTAATTTCATTGGAGACAAACCATAGAGATTTTACTATCAACCGTAGAGTGGTCGATTGATATCGTTGGAGTATTTCAATGTTAGAATTACTAGCGGTGCTTAGTACTAGTACTAGTACTAGTATGGCTTTATGAAGTCTTATCTTATTTTCTAAACTTAATTCTGATCTTGGGCCGATTAACCAGTGTAGTTTTATATTTTGAATTTTAAATTGTTGCCGTTTAGCTTTAATGTGATTCTTCCAGGTCAATCTGCGTTCAAGATGCAACCCTAGGTATTTGACTGAATCAGAATAAGGAATTATGTTTTCATTGATGTGGACTGATGGGCAGTTACCTGGTCTCAAGGCGAACGTTATATGGGCAGATTTAGTGGGGTTAATTTTTAGATTCCATTTTCTAAACCAATCATCAATCTCATTTAGCGAATTTTGTGTTTGGTGGGAGGCTTTATCAGCGTGTTTGTTCGAGCATAGTACAGCGGTGTCATCCGCGTAAGTTACAACTAACACATTATCGGGTGCAGGCATATTAGATGTAAAGAGAGTGTAAAGTATTGGTCCTAACACGCTACCTTGGGGGACTCCAGCATTAGCTGAAAGTATTCTAGACATTTAACCATTTAACTTAACATAAAAAGTTATTTCAGCTAGATATGACTTTAAAAGTAAAAAGTGGGGGGCAGGGAGCAATATTTTAATTTTGTAAAGTAGACCAGCATGCCACACTCGGTCAAAAGCTTGTTCTACGTCTAAAAATACCGCAGAGCAGTAATTTTTTTATTCTAGCGATTCCCTGATTAGGTTGACTATTCTGTGACACTGTTCAGTATGCAAAATACCATTTATACGGGCATGTGATTGGATTCCCTTTCCCCATATTTTGGGGAAAGGGAATTTCGTTCCTCCAATATTTTGAAGAATGTATGGCTATTTTGAAAGAAATGACATTGTCAAAAACAAAAGAGCGGCTATACGATAAAATTTTTGAATTAAAAAATTTCGAAAATATTTAAATTCCCGAGTATTTATTTCAATTTCCCGGGGAAATGAATTCCCGGGAATCCAATCACACACCTGATAAAGTTTTTGAATTGCAATAAAAGTTTTTATAACACAAACATTTTGAAGGAAGGTTTTTGAATTTTGCCGGTTTTGTGTTTATTATAAGATAACAAGCCCGCAATGATAGCACAGTGCTAAAAAAGCAAAACAATTAAATGAACTGTTAAAGTGACCTAGTAGAGATTGTTTATGTGGTGGATTATAACACAAAACCGTGTTTAAAATTTTTGTAACAAACTAAAAATCTCAAGTAACGATTTTACGTTCCTTTGAGCAATGAGAAGTGGTTCCGCTATCAATTAACCGATTTGTCATTAGCTAAACAGCTGAATCCAATTGTACGAGGGTGGTCTGAAAAGTTTGAACCCAACAAAGTTACAAGTCATATTTAAAAAAAATTTACTTATACTTTTGTACATTGTACACTTTCTTTTTAAGTCTACACACGGCGCCAAAACTCTGATTTTTTTTTAACGCCTTAAGTGCGGGAACAGAGCGTTGAAAATGTGTATTTCAACAAAGTTTTTGTCCTGGAAAAATATGTTAACCCTTAGCACTGTAGCTATGGAGATAATGCGGAATTATTTTCAGCTTATATGTTACACAGTCGCATATGGAAAGAATAGTCGAAAAAACGCTCTCCTGTACAATTTAGTTTTTGTAACATACTTACAATAAATTCGCGAAAAGGGGTCGAACTACTTAGAACAGTGAAAGTACCTAAGAGTGGTAAAATAAAGCGTATTTTCCGTTAAATGCGCTGAAAAAGACAGTCAAATTAATAGTTGAAAAACAGTTACTTTTTATGTTCAAATTCGATTTCGTTCACTTAGACGTATAAGTTCGCATTCTGATCAATCGTCCTCAGAGGGTTCGATAGCTCAGTGCATTAAAGTGTGGCCCGACAGACGCGATGTTCGAGGTTCTATCCCTGCTGACTAGTTTTGGAAGACAAACATTTTCTCCAAAATTTTTAAGGTTTAATTTTTTTATGGTTTCATTTTCAAGTAAAAAATTTTGGGAGTGAAACAATTCCTTAAGCACGTTTCCCAAAACTTGAGCAACCATAAACTCAAGTGAGCATTTTGAACAACAAATTAAATTCGTTCGTTTAGCGTAATGATTAAGATGTTCGCCCAGCGAACTTTGGAGGTCAGCGGTTCGAGGCTCGGCCGAGGTGAGAAAATTTAAAGAGATCCAGCGGCAAATGTCCCGCTGACATCATCGATGAAGTCAGGGAGACTTTGGATCCGGTATGGCATGAAAATTCATATGATACTTTGTATAACATTTGTACAGGAGTTGGACAGTGAATTCACGGGTGACAATGTCTAGGGTGTGCGATGGCGAATAAAGCATTTGAGAGCAGCACATTGCTCTTTTTCTCTTTAAGTGTCAATTTATAGAAACCAGTTTGATATCTATCTTCTTTGCCCTCTCTTTAAATATTTCTTAAATTTTTTTAAATCTATTTTTAACAAATTTTGTTCGCCTCAGCCAGGGATCAAAACCGCGTTCTTCGGATTCTGAGTTCAGCACTCATTCTCTACGCCACTCCTCTCCTCGCTTACGCTGAACTGACGCTTAAACCTTATTTAAATTTCGGTAGCCAATGAGATTCAAGCACGTGAACAGCATCCCTCCACGATGCCATGTCCTCCAAGATGTCATGCATGACAATGTCACCTATATGTCGTCGATGACATCATTGGTGATTTTGTCATGCAGGAGATAATTTTCCGCTGGGGAAGAAAAAAAATTTATATAAAAACAAATAAATAAAAAAAAATATAATAATTAATAATTTTAATAAAAATAAATAAATAAAAAAATCAAAGCAAAAAATAAATTTTTTAATTCCAGTCACTGGTGCTAGGCCATTTTCCTTTCGACAGTTGATTTAACCGTGTGACAGTTACTGCTCGGTTATTTTAACCTGCATTTTTTCAGTTGATATTACAACCTTTTTCTCTCGGTGTATAGAAAGTAGAAAAATCTTTCCATAGATGTATATATTGTTGGAGGGAACTTTAAAAAACTTGGTCTTTTTGTCGATCAAAAAAAAAATTGTTACTATTTTTCCTCACTTTTTTAAATTTTGGGGATGGTTTCGAGGTCAACCAGGTATGAATTTATTATAAATTCGTGGTTTTAACCGTTACTTAAGATTTTAAGGTTGTTACAAAAATTTTTAAAAACGGTTTTGTGTTATTTTCGACCAGATAAACAATCTCCACTAGTTCACTTTGAAAGCTCAGAATCACTGTTACACTGTGTTATGACTTCAGCAGCCGGGTTATCTACCTCAACTTAAATATATATGTATATAGTAATAAATTGGTTGGGTTACTGCGTGCAAATTGTTTGTACAGCTTATATTTTGGTATGGTAAGGAATTGAAATTAGAAGACGAAAATTTTCTGATGAACTTTTGTTAAGCAAGTCTTGGCATTATTAGTCTCATTTTTGACTGTTAACCTTACGTATTAACGTCGCAATTTATTTTTTTTAATTTTTTTATTCGTTGTGAAGCGATGTTTTTTCAAAGAAACTATTTAAAAATATTTTGTTTTATCGCCGCGCTGAACTTTTTAATTTTGATCGCTAACTACGCTTACAAATTTGGATATGGCAATGGCAGTAATGGTGATATATCCAAAGCCATGCGAAAGTGGCATGACGAAAGTGCAATTCGAATGGCTCTTTCTCGTTCGGGGCTGGGTGAAGTAGGCGTCGCGGCTGATTTCGACGAATACCGATCAAGGTTGTATAAAGAATACGGTTACGATGCAGTTCTCTCGGACCAAATTTCCATCAATCGTTCTGTACCAGATGTTAGACCTGCTGAGTAAGTCACTCAATGCACCATATTTTTTTTTTTTGAGTTTTAATCGGTTCCTTATAAGGTGCAAAAGTTTTACATACTTGGCTGAGCTTCCTAAAGCATCCATAATCATCATTTTTTTCAACGAACGTCGCAGCGTCTTGCTACGGACAGTATATGGAATAATTAATCGCTCGCCAGATGAGTTGATCCATGAGATTATTCTCGTCGATGATTTCAGTACATACGAAGAGGTGCAGAGTCCTTTAACGGAATACCTTCGCATTAATTTACCCCCGGAACGTAGTAAAGTGCGGTTGGTGCGTTCACCCAAACGCGTTGGACTTATGGCAGCGCGTATGGTGGGAGCTCGAGCTGCGTCCAAAGATAGTAAAGTGTTAATATTTATGGACGCGCATTTCGAAGTGAATTACAATTGGCTTCCACCGCTGTTGGAACCAATTGCGCTCAATCCAAAAGCGTGCACTAGCCCTGGCTTGGACCGAATTTCATTTAAAACTTTCATCTATACGGAAGACAGGGCGTTCCGTGGGGTTTTTGACTGGAAACTTTACTTTTATTTTTTCCCACTTCACGAACGTGAATATAAAGAACCCGCTAAGAATCGTCCCGAATACATTTTGATGGGCGCGGCCATAGCCATTGGGGCGGATTTCTTTTGGGAATTGGGTGGATTTGATGAAGGAATGATACTTTGGGGTGGTGAGCAGTTCGAACTTAGTTTCAAAATTTGGATGTGCGGTGGCGAAATAATAACGGTTCCTTGCTCGCGTATGGGTCATCTGTATAGAGACCCTAATACTAAAGGGAATACAAACTTGTACGGAAACTACAGTTTTGTTTCAAGGGTATAAAAATTTATGAAATAATTTAATTGGTTATTGCTCTAAATGTTTTCTTGCACTTGAAGAATTACCGGCGCTTTGTGGATGTCTGTATGGATGACGAATACCGGGAATATACATTTAAATACCGACCTGATTTAAAGACCGCAAACCCCGGTGATCTAACCGATCGTAAAGCAATTCTTGAGCGTTTGCATTGTAAAAACTTTTCTTGGCTAATGGATACAGTAATGTCGGATGTAACTGTTACTTTTCCTCCAATCGAACCCAATCCCTTGGCATCGGGGCAATGGAGAAGCCTTATCGAACCAAATCTATGCATATCAGTTACACGTGATAAGAAAGTTTTCCTAGAATCCTGCTCAGACGGTAGTAAAAGAAATGGCACCACCGACTGGGTATACGATTGGCGTGGGCGAATAAAAACCAGTGATAACATTTGCTTGGATTCTGATAGTACGCAACATCTCATAAGAGGATATCCCTGTCATTTGGCAGGTGGCAATCAAAAGTGGTACTATGATCGAAAAACAAAATGGATTGCACAGATTTTTAACGACGCGTGTATGGTTGCAAGTGTTGTGGATAAGCTTGTTAAGTTCATTAAGTGCGACGAAAATGATCCAGCTATGAGATGGACAGCCACGCAGATGAATTTCGAAGAAATGGATAAATACGAAAGCAAGTTCGGATGGTCATCTTAAGAGTTATACGAGCATGATCAATAATCTATAATTAAGGTTTCGTTTAATATAAATAAGTCTTTCGAAATAGAAACTTAACAAAATGTATTTTAAAAAATCCTTTCCCATGAAAAATTTAACTCTAATTGCAATGGTCGGAAAAAGTATTTTTACAAAACAAAAACAAGTAAGAAAGCTAAAGTCGGTCAAGCCCGAAATTTGTGGACGAACGTCTTCCATAATCGGGGCCCGATATATGTATGTACCTGTGTGCCGAATTTTAACGCAATTAGTCCACCCGCATGGAAGGAGATCCGATCTCAGACGGACGGACAGACACGGCTTGAGTTCAATCGTATAGACAGACATATTTTAAAAAATCTCGTAGAAGACGATATTCTTGACTGTTGTTAACAAATTTATAATTTTTGAATCTATCAACAATGGCAAGGGGTTCGATTGTTGCAAATATTTAAACAGATAGAAAATATGTATAGTACACTTTGCCCCTAAGAAAAACAAAATCTTTACTACCCTGCATTTCTATATAGAAATAAGCCTAAAGCAGGTGTATCAACATTTACATGTACATCATTTTGTTTAAAATAGGCGAATTACTCACTTCGTAGTCTCCAAGGATAGTTACATGGCCGCAGAATTACTGCCGCCGATAGGTAAATACTGATGATATTTGATTATTTCAATTTTTAAAGACAGTTGTTTTGAAACCGGTTTTGACACCGACAAATCGTTTTTTCTTTTATATCAGTGAGTGTACATTTACGATAGAAGTTTATATTTACAGCTGTGCTGCTGCTCCACTAAGTTACTACCCAGTCGGATTTTTACAAGCGCTATCTGTAAAGCATTCTTTTTATACAGGTTTGCACTTCTTCTTCTTATTCATTTTTGACAAATAGAGTTTTTCGAATTGTAATAATGCTTGTTCAGATTTCTCATTGTGAAAGAAAGAGAATTGTATCCGCAAAAATTGATGGGCCTGGGTCATTTTCTATGGTTATCTTTCCCCTTTGATCGATTCTCTAGCGTTGAAATATTTCTCAAGACACATAATAAATCATTTATTTTCTATGTTCATAATTTTGGAAATATTGTTTTTCTACTTATGTATAGCTACGGCCACCGAAAATGAGAAATTTTTAAGAATTTCAAAAAAAATGCAAACACAATTTTCAAATTCTCGTTTGTTTTTAATACAAACCAAGGCGTATTTATTAATGTAATGTCAATATCAAGTTTGTCTTCTTCTTTCTGAAACGAAACTGTCAAATTATATGAAATTTTTTGAATTTTTAGTTTTTTTGCCACAACAAAGCAATGTGTTTGTTTTAGATTTGTTTTTCTTGTTTTAGAACTGCTATCACCTTATTGTGACTAATGCTATGTTCATGCTTAGCCCTAAAAGCGCATTTACGGTTTTCGAAAAGCGATTTTTCGAAGAGTGTTCATAGTGCCGCATTAAGTAAATGTGCTTTTACACACAACATATGTTCTCGACTTACAAAACAACTGTCCTGTTTAAATTTGATGAAAAAGAAATCGAAATGCGTCGGCTGAAATTCATTTTATTTATTGTGCAGATATACCTGTCCATTCTGTTCAATTTAAACAAAATTGAACAATTAAACACATCGATATGTGCTATAAACAAAAAGCGTGCCAGTTTTTTTGCAACTGCTCGCTTTATACAAAGGTGTGCAAAATTGTGTAATGAACTACATAAACATTAGACTATTAACTAGGAATAGAACTTGTGCGTGACGACTGGAAAACGTAAACAAACCAGCAAAAACGTAAACAAACCAGCAGTGCTGCCATATATTCGTACTATCAAATAGTTCGAAACATGAAATTTTTCGAAGTTAGCAGAGTTGCATTCGCCTTAATGCTACATTGAAGTTGCTTTTACTTGCATTAAGCTTTAAAATTTTGTATGGCTAAAAGCACATTTAAAGTCGCGTTAAGAGCTAAATGCGCTAAAAGCGCTTTTAGGGCTAAGCATGAATCCAGCATAAATTACAACAAGGCAGTGGCAGTGCCAGTGACAGTTTTCGAAATTTTAGATAGCACTATTTGATATGAAATAAATTACAATACGTATTGGAACTTGTTTCATATCAAACAGTGTTGGTGAAATGGCTAATAGTGCGTTCATGCTTAGCCCTAAAAGCACATTTAGCGCATTAAGCTTTAAATGCTACTTGAAATGTACATTTAACCATACAAAATTTTTAAATTAAATGTGTTAAATGCTACTTCATTTTAACATTTAGTCGAATGCAACTCTGCAAACTTCGAAAAATGATATGTTTCGAACTATTTGACAGAGCGAATATGTGGCAGCACAGCTTCTCGTTTTCTCGTTTTCTCGTTGTTTTAAACAATAATTTCTTTTATCTTGCGGCACTTGTACAAATTGGTAAGTTTGATTTCATTTTATTCAGCGATAAAATAATTTTGATTTTAAAAATCAGCAAGAATGAAGCGATCACGAAGTGCGTGGACCGTGGCTGCGGATGAAGCACTCATTGAAATTTGGCAGGAAAACATAGAGGATTTGAGGGGACCTAGAAAACACACCCATGTGCATCAAGATATGGCGGCAGCAATGCAAAAGCAGGGACATGCAACAAAATACGACGCATTTTATTTGTGGCACATATCGATGAGTTCAGCTCTTCCATTTTTGTGAAATTGTTGAGAATTGACTCATAAAATTTCCCCGTAAATAAAATAAGTTGAAGTCTACGCATTTCGATTTCTTAAAGCAATTTTTCTTAAAAAAAAATTTCAATAGACGTTTTATAAACCAAATGCATAGGTTGCTTGAATTTTGTGTAAATGCACATTTACTAAATGCGGCACTATGAACATTCTTTCGAAAATGGATTTTCGAAAACAATAAATGTGCTTTTAGGGCTAAGCATGAACGCACTATAAGGCACAATTACAACAGCTTCGACCTTTTTTTTTTTTTTTTTCGAATTTAAATTTCAAGTGTCACGAACATGTCTTGTAAGTTTGAAAATGGGATAGCCAGTAGTTTCAGAGATACAAGCACCGAACATGCGTACCCAGCAAATTTTCCCTCAATAACTACGATGCGAGCAGCCATTTTTAGAAGCTCTAGTTATAAGAAAACAATAATTTTCAAATTCTATAGATAAATAAAAGAAGTTTGTTTATTATTTTATTTCTGTTTCGAGAAATGTTGTGTGATGCTAGAAAATCGAACAAGAGGAAAAATAACCCTATAAATTTGGCCAAGTCTAATAATTTTTCCGGACACAAAGCAGTTTGTCATATTGAAAATCAAATTTCAGGTTTACAAATAACGTAGACAAACGAACGTCTATAAAAAATTTAAATCAAGGATCCGCCAAAAAACTATTATTTGAATGAACAGAACCATACGATCTAGTGCCGAAACCTCTTTAAATACCAGGGACATAAACCGGTTTTGAACCGGAAAACCGATTTTATCTGCTGATGAACCGAACCATTAATCGAACCGAAATTTTTCACAAATGTTTGAACCGAACCGAAAACCGAACCTCTTTTTGTAAAGGTTCAGGGTTTCATTGTTGCCTGCAACCATGCACAGTAGTCACTCCTATAGGCCAAAAATAGAAAAATCAAAGTCGATATTCTTATGAAATTAGTATCAATAGATACCATCTCTAATATGACTAAGGTAAGCACCACTAACTTTTTGTTGTGCAAATTTTATCCCTAAATTTTAAAATATTGCGTTCGAAGTGGGAACACGTGCTAAAAATAATGTTCAGTTTGAGAAATTCCCGAACCGATTAACCGAACCGAAACCCCGGTTCAAAGAAGTAGAAAAACTGGTTTGACGAACCAATCGAAAAGTTCAAACACGCTTCGAACCGCCGAACCGAACCGGACTAATTTTCCACCCGGTTCACGTCCCTGTTAAATACACCTCGAAGAGAAGCTATAATTTTTCTTATTTTGAATAATTTCAATCATTTTAAATTCAGCAAAGTTTGCGTTTATTGAGCACTTTAAACAAAATCACTTAAGAACTATCTCCTCTTGCTTTATAAATTCTTTAAGGTATTTCAATAATCTCATTTAATTTAGCTTATGCCTACACCTATTGCTATGATATTACAATATAAAACTCTGTTCTGCTACCAACATCCCTGTTGTTTCAAAACATCAAGAAAATATGTTATTTTTTTTTCAATATGTATATTTTTCTATTTGGTTTTCTTAAATAGTTTTCCTTAAATAGCTCCGACCATAAGCTTTAGGACCATTTTGATGGTTCGAATTAAATGGTCCTTCTGCTTAACATTTTTGTACTATACGCTTAGAAAAATACATTTTTTCACTAATTGTAATTGTATTAATTTCAAATTCTCGAAAATCTGAAGAAGTTTAACTTAAAAACTAAAAACCTATAAAATGTGAAATTCGATTTTATGATTAATCCTTACATATACGAATCTACGGGATAGCGTTCAGATTCCTCGAGCATCTGACGGAAATCCATTGCACGACCTGGTCGTATATCACCATTCATCTGATTACCAATATGATTGCCTGTAGCACTATTGTTTTTACGGTTCTTAAGATGTCCATTCATTAGACTGACGTGATGGCTTATAGTTGGCACTGTACCAGGCACACTTGCTTCCAAATCCTGTAATATTGCGTCAGTCTGACTGAACGCGTTCGAGTTATCGTTAATGCTGTCAGCGTGCACGGCTTCTCCGTCAGGACGATTTGAATTCGTACTTTGAATGTGAGAACGTATAACTTTCTCAAATTCACGTTGAACTGTTGGACTGTCCGTGTCGCCATCGATCTGAAATCGATGAGCATTTTATTAGCGATAAGCTGTTAAACTTAAAGAGAAATAACTGTGTTTTATTTACAATTTGCAGGCGATGACTATTATCCAATGCCTTAAGCATTGGCAGTGTTTGCTCTCGAAATAATTCGAGTCGTCGTCTGAACGATGAAACCGTATCATCAATGCGACCTCTGCCTAATTGAAGTTTTGAACAATCCAGTAATATGATGGGGGGCCGCTGCTTGTACTGAAATAAAAACAAAAACCCTTAAATCGTATCAATCTCTTTCAGTAGCGAAGCGACGGGTGGTCGCCACGCAAAATCATATTTCAATTTTCAGGAAGCTATTTTTTATTGATCTGATTCAGGGGCGGACTGGGCCCATGGGCAACCGGGCAAAAGCCCGGTGGGCCCCCAGCTTGCCGTGCTTTTTAGATGTTACGATTTTTTCGTAGGTAACGAAGCCCCATTTTTCAAACGCCCGGTGGTCCCTTCGACCCCCAGTCCCAGCCCGCCCAGATCTGATCTCATTTGACTCCTACCTTGTTTTCAAAGTATTTGACTTGTTGTAAGTTTCGGGGATATCCATCTATAATGATACCCTCCCGATCGCGTAGTTGTCTGAGATGCATATCTAGTATGTTATTAACTGCCTTTTCCGGCACCATTTCTCCTGATGAAAGCGCTTCTTTCACAGCATAGCTTTCCGTATTGGCACGTGGTGCAGAATCGGTTATAGTACGCAATAAACGACCAACACTGTTAAAGTGCGAATTTTAATTGATTTTGAATTTTTTAATAAAATTATAGCAAAAAAAAAATTATTTACCTTACATGACCCCAACCGGGATTAATTCCGACAGCTTTTAAGCAGAGCGTAGCCTTATTGCTGCCAGGGCCACCAATAACCCAAATCACCGTTGGTATCCGGTTGTTTGGATCGGTATTCATGCTTTTAGCTGCGTTCGTATGCATTGGCTGCCGGGTTATTGCACCGGCGACATTTCCGCTAATCGCAAGCGAAGTATTGACGGAATTGGCTGCCGCAAATGCGTTTCTCGTATTCGCTGCGGCAGCGCCTTCCGGTAAACTTTTCGCATTCGAATTGATCACGCCCGATTCTGGAATATTCTGCGCTTGACTAGGTGCCGTGTCTACGCTAACAATACTGCCGGGTATATCATGTATCCCTCTTCCCATACCTGAAACTCCATTAAGGATAGCCTCTTGGTTCTCTAGCGTACTGAGTACATCAAGTACAGCTGTGCGAAAATCTTTGTAAACATCGGCAGGAGCGCGTTCACCATTCACCTTAAATAGAAAATTGTTACGAAGGAAATGTATTTTTAATTCAATTGCAACTTATTTGAATTTTTTTCTTTTTTGCAACCAACAAGTTTTTTTTTCAACTTTTTATTCTAATTTAAATTGAAATAAATAAAGGAATATATTATTGGTATTCACACCGATGTCGGTAGATTGATAATTGATTAATCGATATTTTTCATATCGCACCCGGTCAACTAAAGTGGCACAACTCAAAATTTGCCATTTTTCAGAAAACGCGAAAAACAAAATTCGTCGCAGTGTCGATCAAAGCAGGAAAAAAGACATTACGGCTTTTTTTCGGTCTTTTATAATGAGAAAATGGAATGGAATTTTTCCTGTAGGTAGACGGATGACTTGGGAACAAGATTCATAGCATAACTCGAATTTCAGAAATTTTGAGTTGTGTCAGTTTAGATGTCAGGGTGCGATATGTTCTTTTTTTGTTCTCGCAATTTGAAACCCCCAGCGGCCAAAATGCTGCTTACAGAAGCGATGAACTGCAACACATTTTGTAGGTCGGAGGTGGTAATGCATACGACCTCATATATCATTCTAGCTTTGTAGAGTGAACGCCTACCACCACCACACAAAGTAAGCTATAGGTAGACAGTTCGCCTACAATCTCGTATACTTTGTAGCCGTTAATGGTAGGTCGCTTACAGTCCCGTATACTTTGTAGCTATTAATAATAAAGCTTACAGTTTCGTATACTTTGTAGGCGGTAGGCACTGTTAGCCGCTGAGACTCGATAGAATTACAAAAATATGGCGCATATAAAATAGTACCTATCGGTGTGAATACCGTAATTATCGCATTTAAGATTTACCGCTATTAACATATCACTTTGATCGAAGTAATCAGCTACCGGCATTACATTCTTAAAAAAGTTTTCTAATTCCATTTTGGCTAAAGAGAGTACTACATGGCCTAACTTCGCGCCGTAGTCGATCTGTTTTTGTAAAACTGATTGACGCCAGGATATCAAGATCACTCCATTGACGACTTGAATCTATAATGAATGTGGAAATAAAGCAGATATAAGACGACCGAATTTTTAATATAACGTATGTATATGAGAAGTAAATAAACTCGAGACATGCGTTATTGCTGGCTTATTTGGGCAACCAATCTCTCTAAATTTTTTTATCAGCCGAACGCAAATAAGCACCAAAATGTTTATTGATCGCAAACCTTCTCTGAATATTCAACAACGTCTCGCATTGAACGTGGATATCCGGATATTAGGTATGCTTTGGCAGCTGGAGCCATCTTCATTTCTAGCATAAGCACTTCTGTGACGGTCTTGGAGGAAAGCTGAGAAAAGTCTTGCATGTCTGGTGCAATGAAATGAAAGTCACATAAAATTCGGAAAGTCAAAGAAAATAGCGAAGTAAATATTAACTGTTATCATACCATTTCCCATAGCATACTGTTGTAGCAAGTCCATCATATTGATGTGCGTTACGCCACGGCGCTCCTGCATAAACGTATCGCAATGTGTGACTTTACCACTACCTGGGCCGCCTAAAACAAATATCACTGGCACCTTTGGCGGATCGAATTTTATTTTTCCAGCATTTGCTATGTCGATAGCGGCAATATTTGCTGAATTTGTACCCATATGATCGCGACCAGCATCGTTCGCACTGTTCGAATCGCGTGCACGACTCCAGTCGTTCTCGTGTTCGACAGTTTCTTGTCCCGCGCTGGCATCTGGAAACGAAATCTTTTAGGTTGTTTCAAAATGGAGTTTTTGAGTCGGGCGATCGTGATAGCATATAACCCGACATTTGATACATATCGGACAGTACTATTCTGCACAAGTCTAAAATTGTTAATCGAATATTTCAGCTCCGCAATTTGACCTTGAACGGCCCACGAGGTCACATCCGTCACATGATTAAGACAAAGCTCGAGAATGGATCTGATAGGACCATTTTGAAGGGTAGCTCCAGTAATATATTGCCTATCAGTCGCCATTTGTCTCATCTTTCTATCTTGACTAGTTTTTCAAGAACAAAATTATAAAAAAGGGCTTACTTATTTGGGCTTATAAATTTGACTTCAGTTTCTGAAAGTGTTCGGCGAGTATAAAAACTTCCTATATTTATTTTAGTCAGATTTTCAATATTTCTATTTTGCATCGATCTCAAAAAGTGAAGGCGAGAATCGAGCTACGCACTAACTTAGCTATATCTCGTAACGTAAGGTTAATTTGGAGTTTTTCGTCTGATTTTTGGTAAAAATTGTTCAGCTTTGCAGTGGCAACACAGTGTTAAGAAGCGCTCAGATGCTCAGTAAGTGGTCTCGAAGAAGGGAACAGATATGCATAATTTTTCTACATTTTAATAAAAAAATTTGGAAAACTTCTTATCGACTGAGGAGCTATGGGGAAGAAATATTAAAAAGACGTGAAAGAATCGCCAATTTGAGATTTTTGCAATTTATACCTTCTAGATGTAGGCTTTTCGGGTATATAATAATGAACGCATTACGATATATAGCCTTCGGTAAGTGCGCAACTTAAATCTGGGCCATACTTTTTGAGATTGATTTAAAAAAGTAATTCAGAAAATCTGACTTAACCAAATATAGGGAGTTGTTACGCACAGAAAGACTTTTGTGCGTCAATACAACCAATTTTTTAACCAATATAACAAATTCTTTGTTAAAACTCAGCCTATCACACTTTTTTTTTTATATTAACAAATCTTTTAAGGGTTCGCTCCAGTTCGGTAAGAAATACCCGCGGAAATTCCTAGGCTATTTCGCCGAGGAAAAAAAGGTATCATAAAAATATTCTAAACAGCCCTGACGGCATAAACAGTTGCTTTAAATTTCAATTTGAGTTTGAATTTCGAAATGGAAACTTTTTTTCTAAGTATTTTTAAGCGACCTTCCAAACTATTTTGACATCAACTGTCGCTTTTCCGGCGAGAAACAATTTAACTTCAATTATTTCTGCTAGAGGAAAGCCTGGGTTTCGATGTGCATTTTTCATGATACTTTTTTACTGAACTGCGGCCAGCCATCAGAATTGCCGCGTGAAATTTCTGACAGGAATTTTCGGAAGCTTTTTTTATATGGAATGTTTCATTCCTAGCCGAACTGAGGCCTAAGCTTTAATTGGGACAATTACTCGAAGTATTAGGAGCATTCCACAGAAAATTATACCTTTGTCTCGTACAAACAGACAAAAACTAATACAATTACTCAAAAATTTTTGAAAGGGCACCTTATAACCTGTTAAGTATCTTAATATGAGTACATTAAAATAATCTTTTCATCCAATTAAACATTTAAAAAAAAACAAGTAAAGAAGTTTACATCGGCTAAGCCGATTGCACACATACCTTTTCCTCAGCCTGAAATATGTTAAAATAATACCCTAACGAAAATTCCTGCCGTTTTCGTTGCTCTAGCTTGGATATCTATTTATACCTTATCTGTACTTCGATTTAGCTTCTAAAACTCGAGATTATTATTAAGCACAAAATTTTCGCGGATGGTGAGCATGGTCAAGTTTTAACCGTTAGAGGACATTTTGTCTAGCTGCGAAATACTCAATTCAAAATAGTGAAAAACAAATTTTTGCGAATTTCACGAATTGTGGTCATGGTCATAATTTAACCATAAGTGACGACTTTATTTGGCGGCAAAATACACAACCAGAAGAAGAAAAAAAAAAAAAATAATTTTTGTATTCAGATATGAGAATAAGAGAAAGAGTGTTTTTTTCTAATGTGTAGGATGATGACCATAAATATAGCGATGTCGCAATTTTTTTCCAGCGAAAGCTTAAGTCTACATAGTAGCTATACACACAACAAATTTCAATAAGCTGGGATGTATAGTAAAAAAGTTATTCACGGAAAACGTTAAGAATCGTGATTTTTGAAACTTCTGAACCACTGCCCACGACCCAAGAAGGGACTACGAAAAAAATTTGTATGCAGTTTTTCGGACATTTACCTGGTTCAAGTCCATGCCAAATTTCAATATGATATCTTTCATGGCTTAGGAGTACATTACGAAAAACTAAAGTGTGACCGACAGACAGACAGACAGACATGGCTAGATCGACTCCGCTTGTCACCCTGATCAAGAATATATATATATGTCTATATCTATCGCGACTCCTTTGGTATGTTACATACTCCGAGCCAAACTTAATATACCCTTTCCTTCGGAAAAGGTATAAAAAATATCATGAATATTATTTGTCCCGTACGTGGAATGTCCCATTGACACTCAACAAACATTTTTAAACAGCGATTTGTAATATTAACAACCAAAAGTATTAAAAATCAACAAATTATTTTAAATAAATAAACAAGTAAGAAAGCTAAAGTCGGTCAGGCCCGACTTTGAAATATTCAGCGTCCCGACATTATAACCGCACTATGTTTTGCTTCTCTATTTGTGGGCGTGGCAGTTGGCGGACCACATAAATTTTTTCCCTACACCTTTCATTCGCCTTGATGAACCTATCTTGCGAGTTTGAAGCTTCTACGCCTTTTACTTCGGAAGTTACGAAAATTCTCCATTTGTGGGCGTGGCAGTAGGCGGGCTACATAAATTTTTGTTCCTAAACCTTTCATTCGCCTTGGTCAACGTATGTTGCGAATTTGAAGCTTCTACGCCTTTTACTTCACAAGTTACGATAAGCCCTTATTTGTGGGCTTACTTATGGGCGTGGCTCGAGGAGAACGGGGTCCATTTTTTTTTCAGGATATGTCCCTTTTCGTAGTTTACCAGTACACCAAATATCAATGGAATGTGTCTATATCTCCGGAGCTTAATTCTCCCTGTTACAAGATTCGCATAAAACTAATATACCCCGCTTACGCTGGGTATAAAAAGGAAGAAATGCATCATCTACATATTCCATAATATTAGGTGTAGTAAAAAGAAATTTCATTATTCATTATTCATTATTCATCCATTATTTTTCCAATAGATGGCGTTATTTATCTGCATCTCGCGTTGTATAAGTCCGATCGTGTTCCGCTAGGGGGCATTAGAAAGATGACCAGTTCCTACTAAAAAAGCTTTTTTGACACTTTTTTGATTGATTGATTCAGTTTTGTTTGAGAGCTTGTCAAAGATGGACATCAGCAAAGAGAAAATTCGCTACATTTTACAGTTTTTCTTCGATAAGGGAGAAAACGCAAGCCAGGCGGCTGAAAATGTGAATAGCGTTTATGGACTTGATACTGTAACAGCCAATCGTGCGCAATTTTGGTTTCGTCGATTCCGTTCCGGTAACTTCGATGTCAAGGATGCACCACGCACTGGAAGGCCAATTGTCGAAAATGTCGATAAAATCATGGAAATTATCGAGTCCGACCGTCATGTTAGCACTGTTTCGATTGCAAAAGAGCTAAAGATTGCACAAAAAACCGTTTGGAACCATTTGAATAAGCCTGGATACACAAAAAAGCTCGATGTATGGGTGCCACACGAGTTAACGCAAAAAAACCTCATAGACCGAATTTCCATCTGCGAATCGCTGCTGAACCGCAACAAAATCGACCCATTTCTGAAGCGGTTGGTGACTGGTGATGAAAAGTGGGTCACTTACGACAACGTCAAGCGAAAACGGTCGTGGTCGAAACACGGTGAACCGGCGGAAACGGTGGCCAAGCCAGGATTGACGGCCAGGAAGGTTTTGCTGTGTGTTTGGTGGGATTGGCAGGGAATTATCTACTATGAGCTGCTCCCATACGGCAAAACTCTTAACTCGGAACTCTACTGTCAACAATTGGACCGTCTGAAGGAAGCAATCGCCCATAAGCGGCCAGCTTTGGCCAATAGGAGAGGAATTGTGTTCCATCAGGACAACGCCAGGCCACACACATCGATAGTGACTCGCCAGAAGCTCCGGGAGTTTGGTTGGGAGGTTCTTCTGCATCCACCTTATAGTCCGGACCTGGCACCAAGTGATTACCATCTGTTCCTGTCCATGGCGAACAATTTTGCTGGTGAAACATTCGCTTCAAGAGAGGCTTCTGAAATTCGACTGTCTCAATTTTTTGCTAATAGGAACGAGGGCTTCTATGAGAGAGGCATAATGAAATTACCTTTAAAATGGCAACAAGTTATCGAACAAAACGGCGTATATTTGACCTAAATCGGGTCATTCTAACTATCTTAAATAAAGCCCTCAATTTAATGCAAAAATAATGGATTTCTTTTTACTACACCTAATATAAATTTGAGTCTGCAAAGTCAGTTTACGGAAGATAATTATACATTAGGGGTATTCACAATGGCGTGTTAAAAACGTTGGAAAGTCGGAAAATCGGAAAATTGCGACTTCTTAAAAAAATTTTAAACTTTTTTTGTATCTTGCAGAACTTTTTAATCAGATAAAATTTTCCGATTTTCCGACATTACATTTTTCCGACGCCTTTGTGAATACCCCTATTATAACATCATGATTCATGTAGGAGTGTAGGTCTAACCGGCGACGTCGAAAAGCCTCTGCCGCGATGGGGAAATACACCATTAGGCAGGTATAGGAAATTCAACAAATTGGGGAAAATCACCAAAAAGCTACCATAAAAAACGTTAGGCAGGAATAGGAAATTCAACAAGTTCGAGAAATTCACCAGAAAGCTACCAACAACAATACGGGTGGACACAAAGTGGCACAATGATGCCACTTTCAAGAAAATTATCAAAGAAAAACGCGTCGGGATTTTTATATATGGGGCATTCTTCTGTAGCTTTAAAAGTTATAATTGAAGCTTTACTAAATGTGTTACGATATGTTTTTGCTTAATGTGCACGAATGTTTTCATTTTCTAATAAATTGACATACATTTTTTACTACGACTACGAACTTGATTGTACATAAAATTTAGTATTTTTGCTGAAACAGTATGATCAAAAAGTTATGTGGACAGGGTAGGACTAAAAAAACAATTCCTTTTTCTCATTGAAATTGAGTTTCCTTGATTAGTTTTAAGTTTTTCAAGCCTTTCATATCATTTTATGAGTTTGGTAGATATTTTATATGTAATTTACTCGAAAATTTCCCAAAATTAAAAATAAAAGTGGCATTGCATTTCACCACAGCAGAGCTAAAGATTTCGCTGCCATATCATGCTTCCCTTTTCCTCATGCTATATGCCTATGTTGAAGCAGCTTAGCATAACAGAACATAACATAACATAAAATAACATAAGCACTTTTTGAGTAGTCAGTGAAGACATAAGAAAACATAAGAGCACTAACTAAATATGTATTTCTTTCCTATCCCACAAATCTCGCGTAACTTGCACACGTAGTCTCGGACAGCATAGGATCCAAAAGTTGCTAATGTTTTCGGTATTTCGGGATTCCACGGTATTCGGACTGGAAGTCCTAACGCCGCTGCTTAAACACCAAAAATTTAAATACTGAATCATAGGGAACCTTGGTTTCGATGATCCAAGAATGGAAATAATGGTCCACGGAAAGGAAACAATTTTAGTTTTAATGAAACCCAAAAACGTTCAGCACAGAGTAGCGATATTGATTCAATGTTCTAGCGCCGCTAAACATAAATTCAAAAACTCTCAATTCACATTCGCAAATTTTAAAGTACAATCCGCATCTCCCAATGACAAAAATTGATATTCGTTGCAACACTGCTATTTTGCTAAAAAGGAAATACTTAACACATAGTATATCCGGTAAGCGGAAACTTCCATGTTAAAATGCTCACGCCATGTCAATTACCATTAATTTTTACAGGGTATATGGCCAATGGTTAAGTCGATAGAAAAACGTTAATTTTTTTTGTAAATTGCGTGACAACTGTCGTTTAAGAAGAAAAACCTTACAACCAACGATACGTTTTTGAATGGCTCGTTTAATGCTCACTCCACAAGAATCGTCCTTAGAAGTGTACACTTAAAAATTTATATTTTAACAACTTTGAAACCAGACGAATTCGCTTATCATATGCACGGTCGTTGTACTTTAATCATATTTCATATCAATTGTACAAATATTTAAAGCACTAAACATTTTAACCCTCAGCAAATGAAGTCGTAGTCTGACAGACAACGCAAAACAGAAAATCTTGTGTGCTTTTGTGAAATGCAAAGTTACGAAGCTTAAAAAATGCCATTTATTTCAAATGTTTATCCTTTTTTGGCTTGAAAAATTTTTGTTCTCATAAGAAATAAGACCAAAGACCAAGACACGCCCGTCTGGAATTTCAAGAGGGAAATGTTTTTAAAGATGAGATGTGTGTTAGACCCCACGTCCCCACGTTACCGACCTAAAAGTCAAAAATTACGAAATTGGACTTTGTGGTCGAATTTCACGCTCCGACATGTTTTTCGCACATCGCATTGTGAACTCTTCTTCTGCGTCTGTTTTATCTGTAAGAAAAATTTGTTCAATTCCCATCATTGAGATGACACTTGAAAAATTAAGAAGTCCAAGGAACACTTTCACCATTATTCTTATAAGCTGGCATATGCTTTCAGTTTTTATGGATCGCAAAATATTTTTTTATTAAGTCTAAATGTAATTTATTATTTATTTCATAGGACATACTTGCTAGCAAATCTTTCGTGCATTGTTGTATTGAAGACATACGTATGGATGAGTAAGATATTGTATACTAATATCTCTATCTCTTTTCGTATGCTCGAATTCGTTTGACTCACATGATCAATTAAGGTTAAAATTTTTTTATTTCGGCTATTTCCCAATACCCTAACTTTAAAGGCGAAATGCCTTATTATGCCTATTATTACGGCCAATCGACTTCCATTCTTTCTCCCACTTACGTCGAATAGACGCCGTACAAACGTAATTTTGCGCTATTGAGGTCAGTTCAAGAAAGCATTCGGACCTAAAATAGGTGAGAATTTACCAATTTTCGACCTGTTTTGTCAGTTTGGTAGGGCGTTGTAATTTCATGTAACAAAACACACAAAAAAGTATAGAGCAACATTCACCTGCGTTTTTTTTTTTTATACCCGACACACTCTGTGTCGAGGGTATATTGCGTTTGTGTGGTTGTGTGTCTTATCAAAGGAGTTGAGCTATCTTAACGAAATTGGGTATGCATGCTCACGGAGATATGAATAAATACAAGTTAGAGAATGGACCCGATCGGATCATTTTTAAGGGTACTTTCAGTACTAGGGTCCGCTACGAGTAACACAAAAACTGCCCCGAAATCAGGATTTTTCCAAATATTTCAATGAAAATACGAATTTGAGGCCTCCGAGTAGAGTGCAAAAAATTTGAAAAAGTGGTCGTGGCAAAGGGGCGGTTTTCATACAGAAATTTTACAAAAGTCGGTATAGGGCCTTAAAAATATCTAGAATATTCTTTCTTAATAGTTCTGTTTTTTTGGCGTGTTTTGAAATTTATTTAAACATATGTGTCTGCGTCGGGTATTGTATTGTCAGGCTTGCCTGACTATAACACCCTTACTTGTATTTGTTCTTTTTCCAATAAAGGTTAACCCATAATCCGAAGGCCTCCGGTGCCAGTGCTCCTAGCATGTAAGTTATAAATTTATTAATAACTTTCATTTTGAAATAAATAAATAAATAAATAAAATAACCCAGAGAGTTGTTATAAGTTAAGGTCCATTTAAAATACCCTTCTTCGTGTAATTTATTAATTCCTTCCTGTAATTAATTGACATTAGCGGAATAGTTATGTTCTGACACTCCTGTTCAAATAAATACGCATAAATGTTTTCTTTCATTTTATTTTGATTACATATTCGCTCAAGCTGCAGTTTAGCGAGTGAGTTGGCCGACTGGAAATCTGAAAAGGTTAAAGTTGAAAACAAAAAAAAAAAACGCCACTAATTGCGCGTTCACCTGGAAGCACGTTTTCCTTTCACTAGAAACTCTATGGGGTGAACGGGAGAATGGGATAATATCATTTTTTCAGACGAAAATCGATTTAATATGGACAGACCTGACGGTTTGAACCTTTGTCATCATCGTAGCCGCGTAGGAGGCGTAATCGTACAGGGTTCAATCTCATACTTTAGCACATGTAACCTGCAACATATGACATAAAAATGAGCAAGATGTGCTTCATTATAAAAACTTTGTTAGACCATATTCGCCCGCTACCAATATCAATGAAAACGATTAGGGATGCCTGGTCTGAAAGGTCTTCGTGTCGGGAAGTCCAAAAAAACCTTACTAACCAAAGCTAACAGTAGGTACCGCATGGCGTGTTATTTCTTTGGACTACTTATAACCACCGCATGACTCACATCCAAATCGAATCTCTTAATTAATTTCTATTAAAGGTGGGCACAAACATTATTAGTAAACTTCAAAAACAAACCCAATAAATAATTTTTGAATTAATATTTTTTTTTTAGGCCATTGTCCTTATTAAAGTGCACAAACCAAGCTGTGATTTGCATGCGTGTGAAAAAGCAAATTAAATATTATACTAAAGTTGAGTTCTGTAAATTCTTCTACGCCTGTTAAAGTTGAATATTTCTTAGATTTAATCAGCGCTGAGACTTTTCATTAGTGTAGTTTCAATATTATTCCCACATATTAAACTTGATCAGTTATAAGAACATTAGATGAATTACACAAGTCGACAAAATGAAACTTTAGGCTTGTTTCTAATAGTTGTTTTCTGGCTCACTAAATCAGATTATATCTGAAAACCCAATTTTTATACCCAGCGTAAGCGGGGTATAGTTATTAGCAGAGTGAATAAATGCTTGTTTTTGCATACGTCATACTATTTTTGCATATTTTAGTAGTGCGAGCTATTTTCTTGCCAAAAACTATTTTTTGTGCATATTTCCCATATTTTTGGTTAATTGTACTATTTTAAATGCCTTTTCCTACCTAATTTCCGAAAAAATCAACAATGTTGCGTTTTTTCAGCTGATTTTATTTCTGCTTTATTGCTTTCCTTTGTCAATGACTCTTTTAAGGGCTGTGTCCAATGCTGGCGTATGTTATACGTTCGATCGCGTATTTACGTTTGAGTGTGTTTTAAAATTTTGCCCCCTTAACTCTTCAGACGTTGAACGATCTTTTTCATTGTATAAAAACCTTTTAAGCAAGAAGCGCCGACATATTTTGTTTGAAAATGTAAAAGTCATATATCGTCGGCTTAAAGTGTAAACCTGCTAAGTCCACTTTTAACCGATTCCGGCTTTTCGATGTCATTCGAAAGAAAAAAGGACACTGCATCGTCAGGCAAAAAAATCTTTTTTAATTCCAAATGCTAAATACGAAGAAATTGGTGATGAGTAAAACTGCTAAGTCCAACTGTGGTCAAAGTTCACAGCTAACACCAACAAGTGACTCCAAGTAGACTTTATATGGTGCACAGAATCGAATTTAGAAGAGACTTCATATAGGAACAAGATAAACCATCCATATTTTGGGTCCCCTTCCCTACTTTGAAGTCTTGAAAAAAGTATTTTTTATTTACCCTGTAAAGTTTTGAAATTGTTAGTTAGCAGGTTTACACTTTAAGCCGACGATATTTTAATAAGTCCACTGAATAAAAAATAAATTTTAACTGCATATTTTTTGGACTATTTTCCTTGTTTTTTCGAGCTTTTTATAGCGCTTATTTTTCGGTTTTTTCGGGCTTTTTTTACTCACTCTGGTTATTAGTTTTGTGCGAATCTTGTAACAGGGAGAACTAAGCTCCGGAGATATAGAAAAATATATATAGAAATGATCAGGATCAAAAACTGAATCGATTTAGACATGTCCGTCTGTCCGTCCGTCCGTCCGTCCGTCTGTCCGTCTGTCCGTCCGTCCGTCTGTCCGTCTGTCCGTCCGTCCGTGGTCGGATCTCCTCCGAAACGGCTGGACCAATCAAGTCGAAATTTAGCACACAGGTAAATCGGGATCCAAGTATGATCCTAAGTAAAAATGGGAGACATCTGCCCACCGCCACGCCCACAAATGAATATAATGTGTTTTCAGTAAAATGCTTGTAACTTGCGAACCACTCAACACATTCCATTGATATTTAGTGTACTGGTGAACTACAAAAAATGACATATCCTGGAAAAAAATGGACGCCGCCCTCCGTGAGCCACGCCCACAAATAAGCCCACAAATAAGGGCTTATCGTAACTTTTGAAGTAAAAGGCGTAGAAGCTTCAAATTCGCAACATAGTTTGACCAAGGCGAATGAAAGGTGTAGGAAAAAATTTTAGTTGGCCCGCCCAGTGCCACGCCCACAAATGAAGATTTTTCGTAACTTCCGAAGTAAAAGGCGTAGAAGCTTCAAATTCGCAACATAGGTTCACCAAGGCGAATGAAAGGTGTAGGAAAAAATTTTATTTGGCCCGCCCAGTGCCACGCCCACAAATGAAGACTTTGCGTAACTTCCGAAGTAAAAGGCGTAGAAGCTTCAAATTCGGAACATAGGTTCAGCAAGGCGAATGAAAGGTGTAGGAAAAAATTGTATGTGGCCCGCCCACTGCCACGCCCACAAATGAAGATTTTTCGTAACTTCCGAAGTAAAAGGCGTAGAAGCTTCAAATTCGCAACATAGTTTGACCAAGGCGAATGAAAGGTGTAGGTAAAAATTTTATGTGGTCCGCCCACTGCCACGCCCACAAATAGAGAAACAAAACATAGTGCGCTCATAACGTCGGGACGCTGGGTATTTCAAAGTCGGGCTTGACCGACTTTAGCTTTCTTATTATACCCAGCGTAAGCGGGGTATATTAGTTTTGTGCAAATCTTGTAACAGGGAGAACTAAGCTCCGAAAATATAGAAAAATGTATATAGAAATGATCAGGATCAAAAACTGAATCGATTTAGACATGTCCGTCTGTCCGTCTGTCCGTCTGTCCGTCTGACCGTCTGTCCGTCTGTCCGTCCGTCCGTGGTCGGATCTCCTCCGAAACGGCTGAACCAATGAAGTCGAAATTTGGCACACATGTATATCGGGGTCCGAGTATGATCCTAAGTAAAAATGGGAGACATCCGCCCACTGCCACGCCCACAAATGAATTTATTGTGTTTTCAATAAAATGCTTGTAACTTGCGAACCACTCAACACATTCCATTGATATTTGGTGTGCTGGTAAACTACGAAAAAAAACATATCCTGGCAAAAAATGGACGCCGCCCTCCTCGAGCCACGCCCACAAATAAGCCCAAAAATAAGGGCTTATCGTAACTTGTGAAGTAAAAGGCGTAGAAGCTTTAAATTCGCAGCATAGGTTGACCAAGGCAAATGAAAGGAGTAGGAACAAAAATTTATGTAGCCCGCCCACTGCCACGCCCACAAATGAAGATTTTTCGTAACTTCCGAAGTAAAAGGCGTAGAAGCTTCGAATTCGCAACATAGGTTCACCAAGGCGAATGAAAGGTGTAGGAAAAAATTTTATGCGGCACGCCCACTGCCACGCCCACAAATAAAGATTGTTCGTAACTTCCGAAGTAAAAGGCGTCGAAGCTTCAAATTCTCAACATAGGTTCACCAAGGCGAATGAAAGGTGTAGGAAAAAATTTTATATGGCCTGCCCACTGCCACGCCCACAAATGAAGATTTTTCGCAACTTCCGAAGTAAAAGGCGTCGAAGCTTCAAATTCTCAACATAGGTTCACCAAGGCGAATGAAAGATGTAGGGAAATAATTTATGTTGCCCTCCCACTGCCACGCCCACAAATAGAGAAGCAAAACATAGTGCGCTCATAACGTCGCGACGCTGGGTATTTCAAAGTCGGGCTTGACCGACTTTAGCTTTCTTTCTTGTTTTTAGTTTGATTTTGTGGTCAGGAGAACGATATTTGAAATGTTCGCGTCAATTTCTCGATTTTTCTCAAAATCTCAGGAAGTATGTATGTGTTTTGCATTTTATGTATCTTGCTTAAAAAAGGAAGAACGCATTTTTACAACGATGTATCATGTGTTTCAATCAAAGTTTTACTTCAAGATCTATAGCCTTTCAAATTTGAAAAATGTGGATTTTTATAAAGTTTTTTCGATATTTTTTCTGAAAATCATTTTTTTGCTATGAAACAATCACTGCGTATTTGACGTTTCCAAAATGTTATGGTATGCTGAAATTGGTAGAAAAATGTAGAAGTAATAAGGAGTTTTCCGACTCTACTCAAATTCAAAATGCTTCAGCAAAAAATCGTCGAACATGTTTTTCAAACCGCTGCCGACGTTCGATTTTGATGAAAATTCATAAATAGAATAAGTGAAAAATTGTACGAATTTTGCCACTTAAACTTTTTCAAAAAACTGATTACAACTAGTCTAGTTTGGTTCTAGTTCCAAACTGATCCAAAAAGGACTAGTTGTAATCAGTTTTTTGAAAAAGTTTGAGTGCCAAAATTCAGAAAACTCCTTATAACTTCTACAATTTTCTGGAGGGGGGGTCAATCCGCAATGGTCACGTCTATCTCTATCTCTATCTCTATCTTATAAGAAAACACTATAAAACTATATTTTGGAGAAATAAATTTCTATTTACTTGTGAAATAATAAAGAGCTCAAAGATGATGTCAAACGAAAGGGGTGAGGGGAAGGGGTGGGGGGTCTGCACGATGACGATTGATGATAAGGGGTGGAGGGAGGTCTAAAATGGTCAAAACCATGCTGACGTAATATATGGACGGTCCCAAACAAGAAATAAAAAATAAAAAATTTTTTTAAATTTTACATTGTGAAAAAGTTTTACTCGTAAATGTCGAAAATCTCTTATAACTTCTTCAATTTTCAACCAATTTTGAATAAATGTAGTTTTTTATATACGCTAAATATCTGTTTATGTCTTTTAGTTACCGAAAAAACTTTAAAAAATTTTGTTAGTACTTAAAAGTTAAAATGAACTTTTGCAAATTAAAAAAAAACCTTAAAAACTCAAACTTTTGCAAGTTCAATTGTCTATGGCTTAAAAACTAAGACACCGATTGTTACAAATGATATATCTTTGCAAAGAGGAAAGCTTTAGGCTAATAAAATTGTATCTTATTTAGGGGGGTGGTTTTTGAGTTCTTTGGCAAAAACTCATTAAGTAACCAAAAAACACGTTTTTTGCGTATATTATATCTCAAAAACTATTCTTTGGAAAAATAAACGGATGCCATTTACGTGATCAGCGACCATAACTTAGTCTAAAAATCATTATTTCGTCTCTGATCTTTTTTTTTTGTAAACTAGTGTTATAGGTAATTGCTTTTAAAACGAAACGCTCCTAAGGCGTTTGTTTTGTTGAAGAAAACTGTGCCATGTGGTTATTAAACAGAATAAGCTTCATATTCATCATCGACAATAGAAGCCGCTATTTCATGAATTCGTCTTGGAATGTCCCTTATTTCAGGCATAAGTAACTAACACCCCGCAGGGACAGAGTTTGCTCCGTATTCACCTTATTTGAGTTTTAATTGTGATACTTATCGCGACAAGGTTCAGCTTGATATCGAACCTGACGTTTTGGAGGTGACCTTAAGTCATGAGTGATTTTTTGAAATTAAAAAAAATTTTGGTGACCTTGAAATACTCGAGCGTGCCATATTTTTCTGCATAGGGATCAACTTGAAGCCGTAGTCGTCCTGAACGATAAAGTGAGAAACTTATGAATGGTTATTGTTAATCTGACAATTTTAAGGACGATGGCTGGATGAGTAACTAAAACAATCGCCTCTTAGGCTAAAGTATCATTCCCCATCTCAACTGCACAAAACGAGCAGAGAGAACTCTGTGTGCACTGCAAGCTCGCCGAACATTTAAACAAATGAAATATCGCTGCATCTTTGACATTGCAGTCAAACTCAGAAGTAAAAAAAAAAATTCCTTTTCTTTCGTCTCACAAAATTTCCCCTCGTCCGGCTCGCTCTCGAACAACAGAGTAAGTTGCCCTTAGGGGCTCAGATGGGGAGCGCTACTATAAAGATATATATATAAAGACTTTGACGACATTTCTCAAAGGAAAGAAGCTGGAAATGTTTATGGAATCTTTAAATTCTTTTCAATGAATTTTTGTTCGTTTTGAAGACATTTTTCCAGATACCTATTGATAATGATATGTTGTCTATCGTTTTCATTAAACATCGTTTAGAGTGGAAACACATTAAATCTGTAATGCCTTATCAAAACTACTTGTTTTCATTCGTTCAGTTGCATTAGTATTTAAGGCATGTTGAATTTTTCAAGAACATCGGTCTAAATTTCGATTTGATTCAAGGTTCGGCTCTTGTGATTAACAGTTGAACATTCTGGTGTCCTTTATCGTAATGGAATTCGGCGCACATATGTACATATGTAGGTGAAAAGATAAGCCGTGTACAAATATTATGCATAAATCGGATGAAACCCGCTGGATTATATACAAAACACTCATAATGTGTACACTTTTTTTTTTTATATGTTGCGTGCTTCATTTTATTTTATTCTTTTTCATATTGATTTTTTAGCGGTCAATTGACATTTCGTCGTCATATTCGTGTAGTTTTCCCTCACAGTATTATGGTCATTGAGCATTGTGTTAGTTGTCTTCGAATTAAAATCAAGTTCTCATTCCCAGGTTTCGATGTCTACGGCGTGCAACATGAGCACCCCAATCGATTGTCAAGATTGGCAGGTGTTTTATATGTGTGCACGATACACGAAAATGTTAGCTTTAACTAGATACACACGTGAATAATTTCCAGGTGGCATATATTTGTCCATGTAGTTGTGGTTAAAAGGCCAATAAAACACAAATAATTATATTATAATAGAACCTTATGTTTTACGAAGTGTTTTGTCGCATACACAGAAAAACTGGGAACAAAATGTTCCAATTAATGGCGCTTGTTAAACTCGATTCATCCGTTTTTTTAATTGCAAATTTAATAAAAAATAAAAAATTTAAAATAAATCACAAAACTTGGGAGAAACTCGTAACATAACATTTTAAACAAAGTTTTTTTTTGTTATATGTACATATTAAACTTCGATGTTATTAACACTTAACAAAATTTTGCTTGATATTTTTATCATATCAAACAAACAAACAAATATTAGCATTATTTCTACGATTCTCTCTTCGCTTTATGCGGTTGTACAATGTACATACAAGAGGAGATAAAATCATCAAAAATTAGAGAACAAATATTTATGTTTATAACATTATCACCATGTGTGACCGTGGCCTTAGAGGCGAAATCATTGAACGGCAGTAATACCACACAGGGCGGCAGAGCTGCGAAAATCAACGCATTAACAACACGGAGGGATCCTGGTCATTCGATCATAACCGCCGTGCGAAAGCTTCGATCTCTGAACTCCGCCGCGAACGCTCTTACGCTTTGACTCGATTTTTAATAACTTTCGCGAGCCATTCGATAACATAAGCGTTCACAAAGCTATCAGTGCAAAGAAAATCCGCAGCAAATAAATCCTCGAGAACTCAGTTGAATTTAAAAGATCTAGGTTAAAAGTAAACGCGATTCTAATTCGATATATTAAAGTACCTCTCTTCGTCACCAACCTCCTTAGCACTTAAGTAATAGGCTTTTCACACATAGGCTAAATCACGTGAATTAGCATTCATTCGTGATTTAGAGCTAAATCACGTAATTTACCCATACAAAAAATTTCAAACTAAATCACGCTATTTGGCGTGATTTAAGCTAAATCACGCACTAAATTACACAAACTCGATATGTAACCCCGCGTTTTCATCGAAATATCGATAGTTTTGAACAAAACATCTGTCACATCTCTATCTCAATGTTTTCCAAATCGTTGTTATCACTGAACATCGGCTCCAAAATATTATTTAATTGCATAAAATTGTAAAAAACAATTGACCACTTTCCAAAGTCCATATTGGCGCTCATATTTTAAAAATCAAGCAAACAGTGTTCACCTTCTTCTATTTTTCAGCTGATAGCTGTCAACTTATATTACTTCGACTTCGTGTGAACAGTTGTGATTTAGCTTTCAATGATTTAGCTAAATCACGTGATTTAGCACTATGTGTGAAAAGCCTATTAACTTAAGTCTGAAAAGCATTTTAACAGAACAAATTTTAAGTGCTCCCCAAATGAGTTTTCAAATTAATTTAAGGAATTTCACAAATTCTAAGAATTTTGAAATATGTAAACAAAAAACATTTTTTTTTCAAATTTTACCAGAAACAATTTTCTCAAGTTTGAGATAAAAATTGACCGTTAAAACGCTTGACACTTAAGGTGTTCTTAAGTCTTCAAGCTTGCTTAACTTAAGCGAGCCTTAAGTGTGCACTGTAATATCGGGCCTTGTAATACAATTACAATAAAACAAATACATAACTATTTAAGATAATAAAAGGTACAATTAGTATTTCAAATCGTTGGTTGAAAAAGATTATTGAGTGTTGATATAATTGCCGCAATCAAACAATTTGCTTACAACAGCGGCAGCCATAGGCTGAGTTTTAACATTGAATTTGTTGTCCTGATTTAAAAAAAAAAATTGTTGTTTTAAACGTACAAAAGTTTTTCTGTGTACTCAATTATTACATTTTCAAATGCTCACTGGATAGAAAAATTTGTTGCAAATCCCTTCAAATCTCTCCTCTTAATGTCCTAAAATTAGACAAATCTAGAGTGCTCAATCGTGCAGATGTATTTTATTTGGTGATGACATGAACTCAATTCGAAAGGTATCTTCGAATTTCGCAGACCAACCCCAATAATGCCATGAGTGATAAATAAACCAACTGAGAATAAATTCATTTTTTGCATAGCTTCTTGAGAACGCAATCATCTCCTTGATCTGAAAGTTAAGAATAGAGAGTTAGGAATAGACTTAGACCCTTTCACGTGGCACTCTGAACTGGTGTTGGTCTTATAATGCTTGTTATAATTCATTTTCTAAAATAAAAATAGGTCCGGATGACAACATTTATCAAATCCGCAAATTGGGTTACATAAAAATTATGCATGGTTTCTCATCACAAGATGGTTGTGTTGCCATATTTTGGGCAATATTAATCTGAATAAATGTTCGAAAGGTGATAAATGCCATAAAATCTTATGTTAACATAAGTTGTAACATTCTGTAGTTAAACAGGCCAAGTGACAGGTTGGCTGTAGAAAAAGTTTCTTTGTATCATTAAGTCCACAAAGCTTAACCTATTGTAAACGGGATTAATAATTACTAAGAAAGAAAAAAGAAGAAGAATTCTCTCGCGCAAACAGTAAGAGAGTGAATGAAAAATATGAAGAAATACACTATGTAAGGTTTTTTTTTTGTGAAGTGTATATTTTGAATTCTATAAGTAAACGCCGGACTCAGCAGTGATTTCTTCTGTCTAGTTCCGGAAGTTTTGATGACAAAGATGTACCAGACAATTAATGAAACTGGTGGAGCAAAACCGGCAAGCAAGCTGTCAGTAGAAAGCGGAAGCCCTGAACATCAACCACATGAAATTTTGGAATCATTTTAACCGTCCGTTGTACACCCGGGTCTGGCCAGACCTTTTTCATTTTTGAGCACACTTTTAACATTACTCTAGATAAGATATTGAATTGAGGTTCCATGTAGCTTCCTAAAACAAAATTCTTCTTTGATTTATGAAAACGGCACGGCAAAGAACAGCCTACTCAAAGAAGCTGGATGTAAAGGTATTTTTATTGAATTTGCCAAACCAAACTACCATATCTGAAGCGCTTCTGAAACACAACGGAATCGAATCGTTTTTAAACAGAGTCATTGGTCGATTAAAGGTGGATTAAATACGAGCATATCTAATGCAAGCAATCGTTGTCAAAGGCCAGTGAAAATTTACAAACGACATCAAAGCCTGAATTGACGGATCAAGCAATTGTAAAGGATTTGTGTTCTAGCACGACAATGGCAGATCACACACTTCCTTGGTGAGTACCAGAAAATTGATGGAGATTCATTGAGAATTCTCGGTGTATCCACCGTATGGGTAGGTCAGACCTAGCAGCGTCTGACTACTATTTGTTTCAGTCTCTGCAAAACTCTCTCGATGGTCAGAAATTGGCCGATCGGAGAGCCGTTGACAAATCATTTGGCCAAGTTTTTCACAATAGAAGTTGATCTATGTATACTAGAGTGGTACGTTTTTTAAAGAATTACCGGAACAAAACTTTTCTAGTGTATTTTGGGCTGGAAATGACGAAGCCGGTGTCAAAAAAAATAAATAAATGTTTAGGTTTTCCATCTGGGAATTTTCTGATTTTCATGTAGAATACAAATATATACAGGGTGTTTCGTTTGTGAAGCTCAACCGGTCGGGCGCTGATAGAGGAAGTCAGAACTAACAAAAAAATAGTATGGGAGGGGCGGTCGCAAACGCACCCCTGAGGAGTTATATGGCCTTAAAGTTTTTAGGCAGTAAGTCGAAAAAAATAACTCTCCCACGATAATGGTTCATCGTAGAAAAAAAAAAACTTAAATGCAGTTTGAAAGCCAATTCTATGTGCTTTTAGGTATGAAAAGTGTCCAATTAACACCAACATTTTTTATTTTATTCAAAATTCTGGATCGATTTCCATTAATTTGGCACCCCATAGTCCAATAAATTTTTTGAAAATAAGATGAGAAAATTTAATATCTAAATAAACATCGGTTCCATCTGCCTTGCTTATAAGTAGCAAGGTGTCAAAAAACCTGTTTTGGAAAAATAATTTTTTTTTTATGATTCCATAAGATCACATATTTAGTATAAACTTTTGTTTTGGAACTTTTTTTTATGCGATAAGCCTCGGGAAATGGGCGTTTCCAATTTCCTCCCATGACACAGTGGGATCGCATAATACATTTGAGTGTAAAAACTATACGGAGTGTTCGCAGATTGATGAAACTTGGCACTGAAACATTATCTCAATAAAATTAAGAAATATATGAAGTTTCATTCAAATTTGTCAATTTTGCATAGAGCTTACAATTAACGAAAGGAAAACATTCTGAAATTTTCATAAAAATTTGATTTCGTTATAGCACACATTTTGGATAAACTTTTGTTTTGAAAAGAATTTTTCATATGAAAAATTTTTACCCTAAAAGTATACTCTTAATTTCTTTCTCATTACTAGGGATCGGATTTTACATATGTAAAAAAATATTTTAAAAATATTCAAACATATTCAAAATATATTTAAAAAAATATTTTAAATATTTTGTTTTTATTTAAACATATGTTAATTCAATTAGAAAAATATCTACAGATATTTTCAAACAGCGCCGAACTTAATCGAGATAGATCTTACTTCAGTGTTGTAACAGTTTCATTTTTTTTTTGGACCTAGGTTCAGGTACAGTTGTTTGTAAAACAAAGGTCCAGGTCCAATGTACTGAAAATTTTACCTAGGTACAGTACCTAGGTTTTTGTGCCATTACAACTGTCTAATTTATAGAAAGGAAAACAGAAAGACGCACAGTGCCGCGAAAGTGGCCAAAAATACCATAAATTAAAGTTAAAATTGTTTTCAAATTTTGAGTATTAATAACAGGTTATACTTGTACTAAGAAAAATCAAAAATAATTATACCAATATGTTGAACCGTTTAAGCGTGCCACGCCTCTGAAGTTGCAGTTTTCAAAATCTTTGGGTTTTTTATTTGACAGAGCTTCGAAAGTTGTCCAAATTTAATATGCTATATTTTAGTTGCTTGTGGTTCAAACATAATGATTTATATGTGAAATTAAAATTTAGGACCTATACTACAATGTGGTATTAATTTCTTCTTCATTTTTTGTAGTATTATATATGCGAATTTACATTAAATCATAGTAAGGAGCTTGAAAATACAAGTAAAAATACAAAAAATTCATCTTTAAAATTGAATACAAAAAAATAACCCTAAATAACCTCTCCATTGATCTGTCAGTATATTTTATCAGAATCTTTTCCATATTTCATTATTTAAGACATTCCACGGAGTGTAAGTGGCGATCATAGCACGACACAAATCATAATTAAAATCAGAATGTGATTTACTTACTTCGACTTCATCATTTTTTTCTTCTTTACTTGATTCCTTTTCTAAAGCCAGCTTTTTGTGTGATTTAGTCTTAATATGTTGCTACAGCAAAGATTTTTTTGCTTTTAACCTTAAAGGCAACAAAAGATTACCTTTTATCTCATAATGAGCAATAGAAACCAAAAACTTACGATGCATTTACATAGCTAACAATATACTTGATCACCATTTTGAATCTCCAGGTACTCGCAGTTTATTATACGCAACCACTTCGTTATGAGATTTTTGTTTTTGCTCATTTTCAAAAATTTCCGGATTGACAAAATTTTTTGCCGTGGTGGTTAAATATATTTTACTATCGCCTACTGCGCTTATATTGAAAAATATTTGAAAATATTCAAAAATATGTAAAGATATTTAAACATATTTTATATTTAAATTATTAAAAAAAAATAAAATATATTTCAAATATGTAAAATCCGATCCCTACTTATTACATTGCAAGATTGTATGAACTTCATTAAAAAATGTTGTAACATATTTTACTTCAGTACAGCCAAATTCGCCTAGCAATTTTTGTGAGCCAAGCGGTTTTTGAAAGTTAATATTATGACAAAATTAACAGTATAAAAGATTTCCAAAACAAAATGTTTTTAAGGGTGGCATCGTGCTCTGAAAACGCCAAATAACAAGCTTTTTTTGTATGGGAAATTTCGTTTTTCTATGATAGTTTCCATGATATAGGTCCTTTTTGCTTGGGCCAGGTATATTTTGAAGGGTAATTTGAAGGTCTTTCCGAAATGGGTACTAACTATAAAATCGGGTTTGTTTTAAGATGTGGCAAACGATTTCCGAAATGAGAATTTCCAAATTTCTACGGTTTTGAAGCTATACAGACCAGAAACCTTATTGATACATTTAATATTTATATGTATATCGCACACTAATCACTAAACCGCCACAATTCCATAATTTTTCAATCCATTTTTTAATGTTCGCCAACACTTTAGTGTAGGAAAAGGGACACTTGGAAATTTAACATTGATTTTTTTTGATTCCCCAGTTAATTAAGAATAATATTTTATTTAATAATGATTTTGAGTTGTGCCGATTTAGTGATTAGTGTGCGATATATATTTTTAGAGACTTATCAATCACATGAAAAAACATCAACATAGCTCCCGTTTATTAATTACTTTGTATGAAAACGAAACATAAACAAAAAAAAAATTTTCCTGAAAAAGCTACAAACATACCACCATATTTTCTTATACATATGGGATAATTTTTTTTTTTTTTTTTCAACTTGAAGACTGAAGATTTTTCTATAAAAAAAAATGTGATTTAAGATATGTCAGACGATTTTTAAAAAATTGAAAGCCAAATAAAAAAGAACCGGTCAATTGGTCAATCATGGCACATATGATATAATTTCGTTCAATTCTATTAACTATGATTGTGTGCCAATGACTTACCTGTGTCTAAACAAATACCCATTATCCATTCGGTAGCCAATGTAGCTGTGAAAACAGTGCTACTTTTTGCGTTTTCACTCTAGATTCGAACTGAATTTTTAAATTTTATTGTGGTCAGTATAAATGATATATATACATATATGAATATATATATATATGTTTTTATTTTTATGTATTAATAATTTCTTATTTCAATTTGCAGAACCGGTACGTGTTCTTTTGCCGCAGAGTACATGTCAACTGCAAATTTTCCGAAACAAATTAAGGCAAATCGGTGTAATTTGTCGTACGTAATTTAAACTCGAGGTGTACTTGAAGCGGTCGCAGACGTAATTGTGTCCATGGACTAGACATTGAATACAGTTTGAACCCTTCAAGCCATGCGAGAGCTTAATTTATATATAATTCATTTTTTAATGGCTTTGGTTTTATTTTTTTTATTCAAACGGCATTCGCAGTCAATTCGTGCACCTAGTAATTCAAGTATGTATGTATATCAAGAACCCGATGATCCTTTTTGCTATTTAATAATCAAATTATATTTTCCGATCAAGGAAATTTTAAATTTTATGGTCATAAAGTTTGCTGCGTGCAAATACTTTAATATAAACTTCCGTTTAATTATTTATTTCTTGCGACATTACACGAAAAGTTTTGATTTACTCCTTTTAGCTTGAAGTATTTAATGCGTTTTATTTTATTACTCTGGCACTAAGAATTATATAATTTTGGTATAAAAAAAATTCGCTCGATTTTCAAAAAATTATGTATCAATATGAACAACAACATTTCTCCACCCTTGACGATTTAATCTTGTATCAAATTGCATTCGTCCTTTTATTTCTCAATTTTTATTGCTGAACGAGCCGTCGTTGACTGAGCTAATGCCGCAGAAATATTTGCTTTTTTAGTCTAACTGGTCTAGTATGAATGGACAACAATCCGAATAAATGAAAAATCCAGTTTGTTGTCCGAACTTCAACAAGCGAACTTCATATATGTACATATGTAATTCGAACGAACTCGAACTAAAATTCTCAATGAATTCGAAGTTTCGAACATCCTTTGGCAGCACATTTCTTTCGAATATGCCTGAATATACGTTCGAATACGTTTGAATGAGACTGACCGCTGAGTAGTCATTCAAACTGAAATCCTTTTGACGTGTTAGTGTGTGAAATATTTAAGCCAAAAAGTAACATTTTCTCCAGGAATCGTGGTGACCGAGTCTCCCACGTTTTGAGAAAGTAAGTTGGTGTTAGTGCATGGCTATTAGCAGGTGTTTTGAAATTAACGATTTTCGTGGTTAGTAAGTGTGCTATGTGCGCTTGGGTATTTAAGAGACTCACAGGGTTTTTTGTCACTTTGAAATGCATGTCTATGGGAGTGACTGATTTTGTACAAGGTCGCTGGTAGTTAAATCGTGGCAGGGGCACTTATTTACATTTATTGTTCTGAAAGTTCAGCTCAAACTAAACCACAAAAATTGATGTTAGCTATTCCAAGATCCACACTGGTGGCAAAAATAATGACTTTCTATTGTAGATAAAAATGATGTCAGAACTAGAGGCGTTATGCGGCAAATAGCACAACTAAAAAATGAAAGTACTTGACAATACAATACCCGACACAGATAAACAGTAAGCTACATATCCATATATTTTAATTGGAAGCTTATATGTAACCTAGCGGGAATTTTTGTAAGGCCTTAAAACGTGCATGATTGTAAGAACAATTATTTAATATGAATTATTGTATCAATTCGAATAGAAACGGAATGCAATAAATGATGAGAAGAAAAGTAGTGTGTCATCACTTAAACCTTGTTTTGTGCATTAAAAAGTAAGACAAATTAGAAGGATTTTTTTTAAATCTTTAATTATAAATTATTTATAGATCATATTTGAAAAATGTAGATTTTATTGAATTTTTTTCGAAATTTTTTGAATTAACTTAGAGATATTTATTCGGTAAAAATTTTGAAAATCATTTTTTTGCTTTGAATTAATAACTGCGTATTTTACGTTTCCAAAATGTTATGGTATGCTGAAATTGGTAGAAAATTGTAGAAGTTATAAGGAGTTTTCCGACTTTACTCAAATTCAAAATGCTTCAGCCAAAAATCGTCGAACATGTTTTTCAAACCGCTGCCGACGTTCGATTTCGATGAAAATTCATACATAGAATAAGTGAAAAATTCGTAGAATTTTGGCGCTAACATTTTAAAAAAATACAGATTACAACTAGTCTAATTTGGGTCTAGTTACAAATTCTATAGGTACCTATTTATCTCTTTACCTGGTATGGTATTCAGCTTTGGATGGCTGGTATTTTTTTTAAATACAGGGGTGAATTCTTCTCCAGTTACAGGTAGACAAAAGATCGGTTTGGTGCTATTTCGGGTCTTATTGCTTTGTTTACATATTTCATAGATTATTTGTCTTGCAATTTTTATTTGGGCTAGATCTTTCGGCCGAATTAGGGAAAATTTGGACTGTCGTTAGACTTTTCTGCAGGATTAGAAAATATTTATTCTTCTTTGTTGGTTGTTTCACAAATTCACATAAGATGACTATACGGAAAAATCATATTGATGCATATCAATCACAGGTATATCCGAGAAGTATGCAGCATTTTTTGTAATTTGCTTTTTTTAAGGATGGTACAGGCGGCTTTGCGTATTGAAACTCAACATACTTAATTTTGGCATAAAATTCTATATTCGTGTATTTTGCGTAAATTCTACCACTTTCGGAACAACAAAAAAATGATCATGAAAAAATATTCTTCCACGGGAGCATGTATTGGTTTTATCAAAATTGCTTGAAAAATATTTTTGTAAAATTTTCTGAGCAATTTTCTATAGATGGGCTTTTGAATGAACATTCTATCTTTATAATTGTCTTGGATTTGATTTTTTTTTTTAATTTTCTCTAAAAAAAAACCCCTTTTCAAGGATATTTAAGGACTGTAGGAGATCGAGAGCCAAAACATCGCACAAAATAAATATTTTGCATTGAACTAAACAGCAAAACTACTTTCGTCGAAATTGGCTTCGGGGGCCAGATCACTATGCTTATAATGCTATACCCTTTCATTTCCTAATCAGGAGAATTAGGAATCATCCTAATGAAGGCGGAAGCGAATTCGCCGAAATACGTATAGAGTATACAAAATAAAGCGGTTGAAATAAAAGTGAAAATTCCGAACCGTTTCATTACTTTCGGAGGTTGTTTCTAGGGTTGACACGGCTAAAAACTAGAATAAATTAAAATTAGTGTAACACAAATCTGTTTAAATTAATTAAGAACACTTCGTTTCAATGTATTTGATGACACTTGGCGGTACTGATACAAATCTAGCATGAATACGGATGGTTCATAACCCAACCACCGAGATGGTTCGTTCACAACCCAACCTTGACACTACTTCGGCAACGTCGAAAAATAAATAATTTACAATCTCAATCTGACATAAACCAATATAAGATCGAAAAAAGAATCAAAACACTTACCAAATATACATAATACTTACCTTTTCGGTATAAAGAAGAGCACTTTACAAAAAATCAAAAAAATTTCTTGTCATATCATTTTTCAATACCACATCTCTAACTGCCACAAGCAGCCCGAGTGCAAGCTTCTGTTTTAGCACAAGACCTTGCTAAAGATAACACAGACCGATGGCCAATTAGGGAAAAAAAAGTGCTGACGGTTCACAGCCCAGCCCTCTCCCCTATAATATAATAGCTCATTTCTTTTCAAATCATATCGAAAAATTGTTAGCAAACTTTCATTCTTCTTATCTTTTTTAGAAACAAGGGTCGATTTAGGGTCCCCGAAATCTCAGTTTCAAGAAATTAATATACATATATATTATTTAAAATATCATTATTGAGGATTGTTTCGGGTGAGACCAAAGTATGATAATGTTCTTGGGAGCGCGATATATTTAAACAGCTTTTTCGATTTTTTTTTTTTTTTTTTCGAAGAAATGCTTAAAGCGAAAAAAGTAAATTAATCGTTTCTGAGTGAACATAGTTTTATTCCTTTTATCTGTTGTTTCAAATGGCCGCCAAGAGGAATAAGTCCTTAGGGCTGAGAGGCACCAAACGATGGGATTTAAAGCATCCCAATAAAAAAATTTATAAGAAAATATTCAAATTAAAGCGCTAAAAGACCGAAAATTTTAAAAATCATTATATTCCACACTGCATAACAAAAACCTAAGTTCCTAAATATTAAGACCCTTTCCCGGACGGGTTTTAGGAAAACAGATACGATGTATAATATGGCAAAATATCATTAAATCCTATTAAAGAGTTTTTGAGCTGTCTTGACAGTCTAAGATGGATCACTTCCATGAGCTGGAAATCGATAAACAGTGAGAATTTTGAAGAAGCATTTTAACTCTTAAAAGCCTTTGCATATGCAACGTGCATAAGCTAAAACAAGTAAGGGTGTTATAGTCAGGCGAGCCTGACAATAAAATACCCGACACAGACACACATGTTTAAATAATTTTTGAACCACGCCCAAAAAACAGGACCACTAAGGAAGAATATTCAAGAAGTTTTTAGGGCCATTAGGGGCCCCATATACCGATGTTTGTTAAATTTCTTTAAGAAAACTGCCCCTTTTCCACGCCCACTTTTCCATTTTTCTTTTTTGCAATTCTAATCGGAGGCTTAAATATACACTCAAATTCTAAGTTTCATTGAAATATGTTGAAAAAGTCCGATTTTGAGGCAGTTTTGAGATTTTTGTGACAGACCCTAGCACTGGAGGTACCCCTAAAAATGGTCCGATCGGGTCCAGTCTCGAACTTGTTCTTACTCATGTGCCTGTGAGTTTGCATACCAAGTTTTGTCAAGATAGCTCAACTTCTTCGATAATATAACTGTATACCGACAGACAGACAGACAGACAGAAGACGAGACATGTCTAAATCGAATCTCCTGGTGACGCTGATCATTTCTATATATATATATATATATATTGTATGGTCTATCTCGACTGGTTCTGGGTTTACACACAACCACACAAACGCAATATACCCTCGACACACAGTGTGTCGGGTATAATTAGTTCCGCATTATCTCCATAACTACAGTGCTTAGGGTTAAAATATTTTGCCAAGCGATGAGTTGAAGGCTTTAGAAAAAATTTTCATCAAAAAGTAATTTTCGTAAAATTTATAACATACGATTAATTCGCGAAAAGAGGTCGATATTTTTACCGTAAAAATAGCAAATGATAAAATCCGATTTCAAGGCATCAGATGTGCGGCAACACAAACGAAAACTCCAAGAATCTCTCGTATCGATTGATATATCGAACCTGAAGCACACATAAACGAAGGCACGTTGATTCGTTTAAAGTTAAGCGGCCGCGGCATTCCATATAGACAACGGTTCACCTGCCAGCGCATAAGTTCATCATGCGTCGTATATTTATTTTGTAAATATGATTAAGGGCAGGAGACCGGTAACGCACTTTTGGTTGGGCAGCCATTCAGTCTCTCGGCCATTAATGACACAAACGACTGGAATTTCCAGGATACTCATTAACTCCTCTTGAGCAACACTCGGCCTTGTAACAGTTATAAATCAACGCGTGCGTTATGGATATAGGGCTGTCATACTCTCACGTTAAATTTCAGTACATTCCTATATAAAGAAAAATGCGCTGCAAAATACAAGTCGATTTTTTTTCAAATAGGTGAAATTTTGTTTTATTGATATATTATCCTCAATAATACAATTCATGGTGGTAATTAAGTATGTTCGTGAAAATGTAAATTCGAGGCAGTTTTTTGTCTGCCCTGTTAAGTTTTTCGAAAGTGAGTGAGCAGGTTTATACCTACTTTAAGCCGACGATATATGAAAGCACAATCCAACTTATCACAAAAAAGTTGGAAAACCAAAATAATGGTTTTTGAAAAAATATTTTTAAATATTTCAACACTTAATTCAATTTATAAATATATAAATAATTAAAAACTATTAGTATTTTAATGGTATAAGTGGTACTTCGGACCGGTCACCCTAGCCGTGGCTTAAATTATTGCCGGCGATACATATTTACGTCCTCACCACCTTACTCAATTTTTATACCTAAGTTTTGTCAATCAACTCAATCTACCGCACTGGAATCATAATTAAATGTCCACGTAAATGTAAACACCAATAAATTGTATGTACATATGTATGCATTCAAGCATATGGATGCCCAGCCGGAAATTCTCTCATAAATGACCAATTCATTAATTTTTTCACCAAGGATATCAAGGGGAAAATTTGAGTACTTCTCAATTGCAATGGCATTGCCATCGAGAGAAGGAGCATTTTATCGCAATTGCAATGGCAATGTCATCGAGAGGAAATGCTATTCATCGCAACTCCAATGGCACTGTCATCGATAGAGGTATCGATACGACGGAGTAGATCTACTGCACTTTCGATGACCAGCTCGTGACATATGCTCTTATGACTGCCAATGCTGCTTGTGTGTAAATTTCATTAGAAAGTTGGTGTACAATCAGGAGGAGTCGCGGCTCTATGTCATGCTGAAATCATTGATTGTTTCACCGGGACATTTCCGGCTCGGAATATATGTATGTATATACGTATGTATGTGTTTGTATGAATGCATGTGTATGTATGCTTGCGTATTATCCCTGTAGGAAGAGTGGGGTCAATTGGGCCCTAGCGAGTAGTTCTCGAGTATAGTAAAAACAACTAGTACGCGAGTAGAGACACGGACAGTAGAAAACCAACTAGTGGCATATTCAACGAGGCATTTACAGTTAAATTTTGTTGACACATTATTCTAATATGTTTGCTGTGCGAGAGTCAGATAGTTCTGTGGCGTAGTGATTGCGTATTCGCTTGGCAATCTGAAGGGATCGAGTTCGATTCCTGTCGCAGGCGAAAAAATGTGAAGAATGGTCATATTCGAAAAACTCAAAAAATTGGATTGAAAAGCAAGTTTTCGCCAATGCTGTCTCACAACTTTGTGCAAAAATTTGCTCAACATTTCTTGACAATTTGAAACCTTTTTTTTTATATGTATATATATTTGCTTTTTATTCCTCTTAGGATGTGAATTTTAACCAGACCTGGGCAGTCCAATTACAAAATTGTAATTAATTACACAATTAATTACAATTACTTGTAATGGTAATTGAAGAATATTCAATTACAAGTACAATAATGAATATTCTTCAATTACCATTACAAGTAATTGTAATTAATTGTGTAATTAATTACAATTTTGTAATTGGACTTAACCTGGCAGGTGTAGTTTTTTTTTTTTTTACTTTTCAAATTCAGCACAGTTGATTTTATTATAATATTTTGAAGTTGACAATACAAGGCCGTCTGTGGGCAATTCCATTTGTTGGTACGTTACACTTTTTTTAATTTTGGGCACATAACTTCTTAAGTTTTTTAAACACGATGTCGAGCTTTTCCAGTAAATAAAGATAGGCATGAGTTCTAGAAAATACAATATATAATTTTGAAAAAAGTCCATGGGGCATCCTGGCAATGCTGATTAAAAGGCGTTGGTACGTTACAAATTTTTCTAGCTGTTTTGAGAGAGCGGCAGATATTGTGAAAACTGTAAAAAAGGTTACTTTCGATGATTTGCATTAAAAAACCCAAGAAATATGTGTTGATAAATTTAAAAAAATATTATACGCCTGTTGGTACGTTACGTTGGTATGTTACATAAAAATTTTTGAAATCGAACTGTCATAGAGATATCAAAGTAAAAAAAATTTTTACAAAAGATTTGACCTAAATCTATAAAATTAACCTTCTGAATAGTATAGAAGCTTTTTATGCCCCGCAGACTTTGTGTGCCGGGAATACTACATTTTTGCATCTGTTTGAAACACCCGGGTGTTTCATCAAATGAGGGTAGCCTCCTGCTCATCAAGTACAAAAACGAGGCGTGATCGTTTATCCTTTAAAAGTGTGTATGCCTAAAACAGGGTTGGATCGACGGTGGCTATATAGGGTTTGCGCCCCCCCTTTGGGAAATTTTGATGGTTTGGATGGTTTGTGCGTATCAAAGACTTCTATCCAACAAATATAAAAAATCAGGTGTGTGATTGGATTCCCGGGAATTCATTTCCCCGGGAATTTGAAATAAATACTCGGGAATTTAAATATGCTCGAAATTTTTTAATTCGAAAATTTTATCGTATAGCCGCTTTTTTGTTTTTGACAATGTCATTTCTTTCAAAATTTCCATACATTCTTGAAAATATTGGAGGAACGAAATTCCCTTTTTTCCCAAAATTTGGGGAAAGGGAATCCAATCACATGCCCGAATAAAACATTTACATACTAACTTTCAAGTTACATAGATCTTAGCACGTTTGAAACTGCGACCGGTACCTTGTCAGGCTATCAATCATGAAAGCGTTGGTACGTTACAGCTTTTTAATGCTATTTAAAATTAAAAATTACCCACAAATTTAATTTTTTTAACGGTATTCTTTGAACAATTTCGAATACTTAGAGGAAAAAATAAAGAGCATTTATTTCATCGACATGCTTTACTTTGACACTAACTTTGTTGCATTTAGCGTTGGTATGTTACACAAACTTTGCGGCCAAATGCAACACTGTCTGCGTCGCTTAAAATTATACTTTTCGTACTTTTGCCAGCTTAATCTAAAGGTCTTGATTGTTAACCATAATTGGGCTTAGTTATATATCGAAAAATATATACATGTTTTATTTGCTGACCTTGGGAAAATTTTCGACGTTTGACATTTTTCTTCGAATAATTTAAGCTTTTCACAAAACACGCGTGTCCACTTGCGAAAAAAGGATGCACTTTATGAATTTGACAGCAACGTATAGATTACATATCTGTTCAACTATTATTGATATTTTTTTCCAACTTTAATCGAAAAAAATTTTTTTTTCTTCTCATCGATTTCTGTGGAATTGCCCTGTAGTGTAGGGGATAGTGTGCTTGATTTGTAATCCAATTGATGAGGGTTCGATTCCCCACAAAGTAAGAGTTTGTTTTTAAAGCAAAATGAGCTATTTGCCTCAAAGCAGAGCCATGCGAGACAAATTGGCGCCTGGTCAAAAATCCATTAATTATAACGTTAAATGCATATTTTTACAAGTTTTTGTACAAGTAATTGTAATGGAAAAATCTTCAATTACAATTACAAGTAATTGTAATTGAAAAAATTTTGTAATTCGACTGCCCAGGTCTGATTTTAACTAATAACACCGGCACACAAAAAAAGTCCTGTTACAGAAGGGTGACATACCGTTGATTTTTGGGGTGCTGATCATGAATCCGGAGTCATATTTCCCCCACCACCCTCAGTTTTCGCCCCAGTGCCCCCTAAAATCCCCCAAAGGGGCCTTCCTTTTCCCTCAACTCCCCTCAAAATCCCTTATCAAACCCCCTAAAAAGGTGAAATGTCTCCAATATGTAAGATATCAAAATACGTGTCCCGGAATACGTTTTCGGGTACGCTGAGCAAGAATATGCAGTCAAAAATACGCTACGACTCATAATTTTCCCTCAACACCCCTCAGTACCCCTGATCAACCACCTTCCAGAAGGGTGCATTATAGCAATTGCACCCTACTGGGGGTGGTTGATAAGTGCGCTTGGCCGCGGAATTGAACCTAGGCCCTTCGGATCGTGGGGTGCACGAGCTACGGTGTGAGCTACGACAGCTCGGCCGGTCCCCCATCTATTAACATAGTATGGCCAATGTACTGAATTGGCCCTGTTGACTCTATTTCTGCACTAACTCAATCGCTTCTGTCGATTTTAGAATAGTACCTCAGAGTAAAAGTTCACTGTTCAATGCATTGGCGGCGAAATAGCGATTGATATGGGAAGTAGTCGAAGAACACTTCTACACTAGTTCAATTTCCTACGGGGTATATACATATGTAAGTATGCATGTATGATTGTATCATTTTTGCATGTTGTATGAGATGACAATAGGTACCCAGCGGGAAATTATCTCCTGCATGACAATGTCATCAGTGGTATCATCGATGACATATAGGTACGGTGACCATAAATTGAAAATAAAAAAACAGGACAAAAATAATTTTTTTTTATCTTCAACTTAGTTTATTTAAATCTTTTACGAGGTAGTCACAGAACGAACTTTTCAATCGGTCCAAGGATAATGACGATCGAATTTGGACATTTTCGCTATTTTCCACTAAAAAAAATACGCAGAACAAGCGCCTAAAAACAGAACACCTCTTCTAAAAACAGATATGATGGTCACCGTGCATATAGTGACAGTATCATGCATGACACCTTGGGGGTCATGTCGCCGTAGATGGGTGCTGGTCATGTGCTTGAATCTCATTGGCTACTGAAAATTAAATAAGGCTTAAGCGTCAGTTCAGCGTTAGCAAGAAGTGGCGTAGAGGATGAGTACTGGACTCAGAATGCGAAGAGCGCGGGTTCGATCCCTGACTGAAGCGAAAAAAAATTGTTAAAAATAGATTATTAAAATTTTCAAATTACACTAAGTAGTTTACAAATAATAACTTTTGGCGTGTTCAGGAGATCTCAATGCACTTTTCCCATAGACTTTGGCCTTCTAAACACGAAAATAATATTAAAAAATTTTTTCATGGAAGCGTTTATTTTACTTATATGTATTAATTTTTAAATTGCCGATAAATGAAAAAGGAACATGTATTTTTGCTACAAAAATATTTTTTTTTAGGTTTATAGGTCTACAGAATCTTAGTTTCCTTACCAATCTTAAAACTATGTAGAAAAGAGTCTTAGAGGCGTTAGTTTTCTTTAGTTTAAGTGGTACTTTATTTGAATTGGTCGATGCACGGCCGAGTTCTGATCAAAAAATCTACAATATCTCCGGAAAAAAAAATTTGTTTTTTTAAAAATTAATATAAAAAAAACGCTTCCATGAAAATTTTTTTCAATAATTTTTTCGTGTTTAGAAGGCCAAAGTCTATGGGAAAAGTGCATTGAGATCTCCTGAACAAAATGGCTGTAAACTAGTGTTATTCAAAGACATATGAAAATGTGCTGCTCTCAAATGATTTTTTCGCCATCGCAACCCCTAGCATGACATGTCACCGGTGAATTCCATGTCCATCTCCTGTATGTACAAATGTCATACAAAATATCTTAAGAAATCGCATACGTTCCGGCTCTAAAGTCCCCCAGACTTCATCGAAGATGTTAGAGGGACATTTCCTAGTGGTTAGCTCTTACAGTGTGCAGATGCAGTAGAAAATAGTATGACGCAAAGATTAACTCCTAATGGAGGCCAAAAAACTATATCGTTTGACGTCGGAATGGAAGACAACGGAAATAATTTTTTTGATCTCTTCAAAGAACACAAAGTGAGTAACTTTTTTATCTCATGAAAATGTAAAACATATCGCTCATTTACTTCAAGTATGTAATAGAGCCTGTTCGTTTTTAAATTATCTTTGTTTTTGTTAATGTTACAACGATTTTTGGCTCAGAGTATGTAAGGATCGATGCGTCCCTTTTTGATACATTCCAGAGTAATGACGCGCCAACATTTTTCCCCCTAATTTTAAGTAAGTTCTTAGCAAAATAAAGAGGAAACGTTACGTTTGTTCGCTTATTACTCCAAATAGTTACTCGATTGAGGAACTAATTGATAAATTTTTAACTGGGTGTCAAGTTTTTTTATAAGTGCGGAAAAGTTATTTTCAAATTAAAGTTTAAAACGATGTTGTAAATAGTGAAGGACGGTATTTTTATAAATTGTTTCGTTGAAAAAGCAGTTGATTTGCAACAAAAACAACAAAACTTTCTAGGAAATATCGAAATATGAAGTTCTTAAATGCCTCTATTGAAAGCCACGATATTATAACTCCCTCAAAGTATACCACAAAAACTGATGTTAGCTATTCCAAGATCCATACTAGTGGCGAAAATAATGACTTTCTTCATAAAAAGATGTCAGAACTGGAGGCGTTATGCGGCAAATAGCACAACTCAAAAGTGAAAAGGCAAGTGTGGGTGTTATATTCAATACCCGACACAGATAAACAGTAAGATAAATATTCATATATTTTAATCGGAAGTTTATATAAAAGCTATTATTCCAAATTGAATTGAAGTCTCGAAAAACTTTGATTTTGTGGCAGATTTTGGGCTTTTTGTCAGAGACCCTCAATGGCGTAGCGAGAAATTTCGGCGCCCGGGGAACGATGTAGGCCCAATGCAGGAAATGCCGCCCCGAATTCATTTTTGTAATTAATTTTTTAAAGCTGAGGTTAACTCATATTGTTTTTAGCTTACAATTTGATTCCATTTTAAAGCTCTAAATTAAAAAAAAAAAAATTTATTTGACTCGGAGCTTAAAAATATGAATTAAAAAATAAATTTCCAACTCATTTTTTGAAAGCTGAATAACGAATTCAAATTTTCAATTCACAATTCAATTCTTATAGAAATGAATTCATTAATTTGAAGTTGTTTGCTGGGAATGAAAGCGAGTTAAGACTTAAATTCATTAATTCTAATATAGTTCAGTCAAGTAATATAAACAAAGAAAAAAATAATAACAAAGGAAACAAAGTTTAACAAGTTGATAATTATAACAGGTTGGCTGATAAGTCCCCGGTCTAACAAAGAAAAACACATTTTTTTGTCAAAATCCGTTTTTATTATTCAACATAGTTCCCTTCAAGAGCGATACAACGATTATAACGACCTTCCAATTTTTTGATACCATTTTGGTAGTACTCCTTCGATTTTGCCTCAAAATAGGCCTCAGTTTCGGCGATCACCTCTTCATTGCAGCCAAATTTTTTCCCTGCGAGCATCCTTTTGAGGTCTGAGAACAAGAAAAAGTCGCTGGGGGCCAGATCTGGAGAATACGGTGGGTGGGGAAGCAATTCGAAGCCTAATTCATGAATTTTTGCCATCGTTCTCAATGACTTGTGGCACGGTGCGTTGTCTTGGTGGAACAACACTTTTTTATTCTTCATATGGGGCCGTTTTGCCGCGATTTCGACCTTCAAACGCTCCAATCACGACATATTAGGTGTAGTAAAAAGAAATCCATTATTTTTGCATTAAATTGAGGGCTTTATTTAAGATAGTTAGAATGACCCAATTTAGGTCAAATATGCGCCGTTTTGTTCGATAACTTGTTGCCATTTTAAAGGTAATTTCATTATGCCTCTCTCATAGAAGCCCTCGTTCCTATTAGCAAAAAATTGAGACAGTCGAATTTCAGAAGCCTCTCTTGAAGCGAATGTTTCACCAGCAAAATTGTTCGCCATGGACAGGAACAGATGGTAATCACTTGGTGCCAGGTCCGGACTATAAGGTGGATGCAGAAGAACCTCCCAACCAAACTCCCGGAGCTTCTGGCGAGTCACTATCGATGTGTGTGGCCTGGCGTTGTCCTGATGGAACACAATTCCTCTCCTATTGGCCAAAGCTGGCCGCTTATGGGCGATTGCTTCCTTCAGACGGTCCAATTGTTGACAGTAGAGTTCCGAGTTAAGAGTTTTGCCGTATGGGAGCAGCTCATAGTAGATAATTCCCTGCCAATCCCACCAAACACACAGCAAAACCTTCCTGGCCGTCAATCCTGGCTTGGCCACCGTTTCCGCCGGTTCACCGTGTTTCGACCACGACCGTTTTCGCTTGACGTTGTCGTAAGTGACCCACTTTTCATCACCAGTCACCAACCGCTTCAGAAATGGGTCGATTTTGTTGCGGTTCAGCAGCGATTCGCAGATGGAAATTCGGTCTATGAGGTTTTTTTGCGTTAACTCGTGTGGCACCCATACATCGAGCTTCTTTGTGTATCCAGCCTTATGTAAATAGTTCCAAACGGTTTTTTGTGCAATTTTTAGCTCTTTTGCAATCGAAACAGTGCTAACATGACGGTCGGACTCGATAATTTCCATGATTTTATCGACATTTTCGACAATTGGCCTTCCAGTGCGTGGTGCATCCTTGACATCGAAGTTACCGGAACGGAATCGACGAAACCAAAATTGCGCATGATTGGCTGTTACAGTATCAGGTCCATAAACGCTATTCACATTTTCAGCCGCCTGGCTTGCGTTTTCTCCCTTATCGAAGAAAAACTGTAAAATGTAGCGAATTTTCTCTTTGCTGATGTCCATCTTTGACAAGCTCTCAAACAAAACTGAATCAATCAATCAAAAAAAAAGTGTCAAAAAAGCTTTTTTAGTAGGAACTGTCATCTTTCTAATGCCCCCTAGCGGAACACGATCGGACTTATACAACGCGAGATGCAGATAAATAACGCCATCTATTGGAAAATAATGGATTTCTTTTTACTACACCTAATATAATAGTCACTGTTGATGGTTTTTCCCTTCTCAAGATAATCGATAAAAATTATTCCATGCCCATCCCAAAAAAACAGAAAACTCGGGTGTTGCGAGTTAACAGCTGCAAACACCGCTCAGAATCATCATTGTTGTTTTTGGTCAAATGTGAGCTCGCGCGGCACCCATTTTGCACAGAGCTTTTTCATATCCAAATATTGAGGAATGATATGACCAACACGTTCCTTTGATATCTTTAAGGCCTCTGCTATCTCGATCAACTTCATTTTACGGTCATTCAAAATCATTTTGTGAATTTTTTTGATGTTTTCGTCGGTAACCACCTCTTTCGGGCGTCCACTGCGTTCACCGTCCTCCGTGCTCATTTCACCACGCTTGAATTTTGCATACCAATCAATTATTGTTGATTTTCCTGGGGCAGAGTCCGGAAACTCATTATCAAGCCAAGTTTTTGCTTCCACTGTATTTTTTCCCTTCAGAAAACAGTATTTTTCCATTTTTTTCACAATAACAAAAGTTGCTTCACAAAAGACGCTCTATCTCACAAACTAATTGACTTACAGACGTCAAATTTTGACACGAATCATTTGAAGGCTGCCACCATATAAAAATAATATGCATTTAATACTAGCGACGCCATCTATGTGTCAGACCGGGGACTTATCAGCCAACCTGTTATATATGCGTAGAAAGCTTAGTGTCTTCATCTGGAGAATATCTTTCCAGTCGTCGAGATCAATATATTCGTTATTATCGTTGGTTTTATAAGTACCTATTTTAGACAAATATGATCTTGGTAAACTATATTCAAAGCAACAAATGTTGTTCCGCTTGAAACCATAACTAAATATAAAAAAATCTGTTATTTGATGTAATGCAAATAAAGTACATAAAGCTCATCGAACAGCTAAAATAGCAAATAACTAAAAACGTCTGTTGAATGTTACATCCGTAGGAGCTACATATAAAGTACAAAATGTAGCCGATAGGTCAGAAGAAAAATTCGCAGAAGCCAAGAGGAGGGGGCTCGAAAACTGTATCGCGATTATCTGCCCAAATTTTACTGCGTGGGACGATGCAAGGACGATGAATCGTACTGCAAAGCAGATTTCAAGCAGTTATTTGGACACGGATGTTATACTGCGGTTAGAAGGGGGGGAGCATCCTCTAAATTTACCACCGAAAAACATACCAAATTTCCAAAGAAATACATGGTTTGGCAGGCCATTTGCAAATGTGGCTTTCAAAGTAACAGATCGCACCATCAACACCGAAATTTTGGTGCCTTTTTCACATCAGCACCAAGGTTCAGTACTATTTTGGCCGGACCTAGCAACATATCACTACATCCATCGAACAATGGACCAGTATCAAGCCAACAATGCCATTGTGTTACCAAGAGGAGCAAATCTTTCGAATTTCGACGTTCGACGTTCAATCTAAAGATATTCGGCTTTAATGAGAAGAAATCTTAAGAAGACTAAAGAAACTGTGAAAGAAATCGAAATATTTCGACATTAATGGCATCGGGCATACGATAAAGTCAACGAAAAGTCGGTGAAAAAAATCTAATGAAGGACCTTGAACAAAAAGTTCAACATTTTCTGTACAAATTTAAGTACATTTTTTTCAGTGTAACTAAAATTTTGATTATTTTTGGTAAGTTATATTAATAGTAAACTGCAAGAATTTGTAAAAAAAACATCAATGGTTTTTGTTCAATAAAAAAAGAACAAAAAGACAGTTATTTGTGGGAGAGTCCTTATGTTCGAGTCTTTTCCGAGATAAACTTATGATCGTTTGATTTACAAAAAAAAATTTTTTTATTGGCAACTTCAATACAAATGTTTTCTTAATATTTATGCTTTACGGTTTTTTATTTCCAATTTTGGATTCGCCTGTAAAGGATTTGAACCTGGAAACCGTAATTTTCTAGTCCGGGGATTTCTTTTGTTCATAAGTTAAGTCATATAAAATTTTATTTTTTCAAGTCCATTTACTTCATTTGTGAGTCTTATAGTGAGTGGAAAATAATATAGCAACAGGTTGAATGATCAAGTTTCAATTCCTTACGGGATTAATTGGCGATGGCTCTATATTTTTTTTTTGTTTACTTTCATAATAAATAAAAGAAATTAAAATGCTTTATTCTTCTACACATACTTAATACATTTTCATGCAAAAAATACAAGATAATCCAATTTTTGTATAATCAGGTATGTGATTGGTTTCCCTTTCTCGGAGAAAGGTTATTCAATTCCCTAACAAGAGTGATTCATTTCCACTTTCCCTTTAAATGGGGTAATTCAAATTCCCATAGTAAATTGGTAGGGAAATTGTTTGTTTTTTCGATTAAACAGCACTTATTTAGGTCTTTTGCGGTGCATTTTATGAAAGAATAAAGCGTTCGTTTGTTTTAATGATTTGTCTTCGACTTAATTATTTTTCTTTAAGTTTTAAATTATTAAAAATGTAACTCCGCCCAAGTAACCTAACCTAACTCCTCTTAAAAAAACCTAAAGAAAAAACTGTTCGCTAGTATCAAAAGGGTGATATCACTCAAATCAGCTGTCAAAATCGAATAACAAAAAGTTTGCTACGTTTAAATATTGTTTAAATTTATTTTCTTTGTTAAAAAATGTAAGTTGAATGCCTAAAATGTAAACTTTCATGCTTAATGTTCTTTTTCGATTCCCGGGAGAACAATCACACCATATATTAATTCCCGGGAATCGTATTTCCCCTGGGAAATGAAAACCCAGGGAAACCAATCACACACCTGAATATCATTATTTATGCATTTATCCGTGGTTTATCTTGATGCAAAGAATGCAGAAAATACCCAAAGCCTTGGATTTAAAACGTATTGCATTTATGCGTACGTTATCTCGAGTAGTTGTGGATGTTACACGCCTTTCGATGCATTCAAGTTTTTTCCGTTGGTTATTGTCCTTAAATAAATTTTCAATTTTCCAGCGTCGACTGTGTTTTTGTTATGGTTTTCGGTCACATGTTACAGTTCTCGTTGATTAAATTTTCAAATGGAACAGCTGAAGGAATTTTTGAAACGCAGAAAACCAACACGGAAACTATGTATAACTTCTAATGACCTAGAAATTTCCTTTGAATCATCATTCAACGCCTTATAAAAAATTCAGTGTGCATTTAATAAGACGATTTAAAACTTGGGAGACATTACCCATTCTGTAGTACGGGTTCGCTAAAGGATCGATATTTCTATCGTTGTTAAAGTATTCTAGGCTAAGTATTTAATGGATATGCCCACAAAGAACACGAACGTCAAGCTGAAAAAATGATACAAACTAACTTTCGAGCTTAATAAAATTATTCCACCTCCAATACAACAACAGTAAGCAGTGGATTTGAGGGTTCAAAAATTTTTAAATTTGATTATTAGAGCAGCAGAATTTTGGGTGCTGAAATTTAATATTACAGTAGGTACATGGAAAAAATAACACCGCCATCTCCATGTGGTTTCATAACAGAATCTTCATTTTTAGCCCTTCATAACTAAGTATTTAACGAGCATTGAAAGATCTTAAAAACCGAACTTGATCGGCCAACAACAGAGAGCAAAATGAAATAAATTTATTTGAAAAAAAATTTTGCGTTTGTGCAAATTTGTTGGTATGGAAAAAAAATTTCCGCGGCCGGGCAAATATTGCACATCGATTTTGATGGGCAAAATTTGCGCCATGTTATCGCACAAGTTTTGCATTAGTTCTTCGCAGGGTTGTTCATACAAAAGGGCAAACTTTGCTGGTGCAAATTTTGCACACTTCAATTTCCACAGCTGCTTGAATACCACTATGAATTTAGTTTGGAGCCCCATTTTCGATAATTTGCAAACAAAATTTTCTTCACTTAAAATGCAGTGAAATAATCGCAGCGATTGAGCTTAATTTCAATAGACCCTTTACCGCTAGGCAACATTATAATCGCAATTAAAATTTTTATATGAACTTACTGTCATTTGGGCTTGATGCCACGAAGCCTATTAAAAATTCAACAAAATCCTCACTAGTATTTTTGAAATTAAGTCGAATAGGCCATTGCAGAGAATTCAACCTTGAATTATACTTATTTCATACCTGCAATTAACTTGAACATGTGCTAATAAATTATTGAAAAGGATTTATAGATATTAAAATTCAAGGTAAAAATAAATACAAGTTCGGCATTTTCGAAAATGCAATTTTCCTATACCTATACACCGAGAGAAAAAGGACAATGCAAAATCGTAGTGGGTCGAACACACTAACCCCCTTATTCAAAATCAAATTTTAAAACTAAAACATTGTTTAAATGTCAAATTTTCATACAAAAACTGAATTTAAACAATGGTTTAAAGTTAAAATTTTATTATCTGTTTTGCGTGGGGGGAAAAAAAAAATTTTTTTTTCAATTTTATTCATGGGCAAAAACAAAAATGCGTGGGGGGGAAATCCCCCTCTTGCCCCTATGGTTGCTACGGCACTGTCATCGATAGTTTTGATAATACATAAGAACCTCCTTCAATTAAACATTAAAATTTTATGCAATTTAGACATAAAAGTGATATTTCCTTAAATGTGTATTTGATTTGAAAACTTCGAAAACTAAAAAAAATAGATTTTATGAATGAATTAACGAATTTTTGAGTTTTTCGAGGCAAATACACATTGTCTACGATGGCAACACTTTCTATTTAAGAGTAAATTAAGAAAGTGAAATGTAACTCAAAATGAAATGTAATTTTCCACTCAAATTGTTGTTACACTCATAAGTCGTGAAATGTACTCGAACATGTAAGAAGAAAAGAGAAACTTATAAGAAAGATCGAAAGGGCTCAGTTGTTGTCCGAGACCCTAAGCGCATTGCCACACCCGAAACGATCTGTTTTATTTTCAAAGAGTTTAGGCATTTTTTAAATTCGCTTATTAAAAGGCCAGAGTCTTTTTCACACATTAAAAGGAATACTCTTCAAAAAAAAAAGTTTATAACATTATACACCTACAACATAAATTCTTTGTCAGTTATGTGTGAAGACAAAATAAAACAAAAATACCATCCATAGTAACATCAACATCGATTCAACATTGGACAATGTTTTCTTAGTAATGCACCAACGACGATTTAGCATTGATCAATGTCAAAAAATCAACATTGAATAGTGACGATTTCACAATTTTCCACAATAAGTCAAAATCGTGAACGTTTAATGACAATTTAACATTGTTTCTAGGGTGATTGATTCGGTTAACCGATCGGTTAACCGCCCGGTTTTTTTCGCGCTTTGCGAGGCGGTTTTTTCTCAAAACTGATTTTTCGAATATCGAATAAATCGGGTTTTTTAAGCGAATACCCGGTTTTTTCTCCAACAGATTATTTTAGCCTTCAGATAGTTATTTTCTTTCGAACGTCATACAAACTGCATAAAAAAATTGCCATGAAATTACCTCTATTGACGCCTTTTACACTAAGCAAGTATATTTGTGAAACTCCCCACACGGCATGTTATATTGCTTCTGCAAGAATAATGTTGCAGTAATATTATAACAATGTAAAAGTTGAATAATGTTGCAGTAATATTATAACAATGTAAAAGTTGTAATATTGAAAGTGTAGCATTGCTGTATTGTTGCAGCAGTGTTGCATTTACAATATTAATAATAAAATATTGCTCCAATATTGCATATATAATACATATACATATATAATGAAAAGGCGGACATTCACATATTGCAGCAACATAACTGCAATGTGCAATATTGCAGAAGCAATACTGCTGCAATATTGTAGCAATTTAAAATGCCGACTGGGTCTTAGCGAATTCTCTTTTCGAGTTGCATTTGTGTCTACATTGAAAGTGTATATATGTATTATCATTAGCTACCCTGCAGGAAGTACGAGCAGTTAAACTCTAGCGTTTTACTACTTCTTATTCCACCAGTACTGGTTCTTCTTTATGCCTTTGCTTATGTCTTGTTCTGTAGAAAATTAACATTGCGCGTAAGCTAAAAATCACCACTTGTTCACTCGAACTAACACTTTACTAGTGCTTTGGGAAGCAATTGGGTAAATTGGATATAGTAAAACAATAGTTCTTTTTGAAAGATTTTTCACTGTGGTTTTTAAAGGTAGAATTTTTTTTTGATTTCGGTGTATCAACGCTTTTTGCAATAACAATGTCATGGCAATCCTTATTACTAACACGAAAAACAATTTTTCCATACAATACAAATCAGAGATCTATACGAAACTCCACCCCGTCAAACGATAAGCCCACATTTTTTAGCTCAGTTCTATTTAAATAAACCTTAAACGTGAATTTCCAACACATTAGGGGTATTCACAAAGGCGTCGGAAAATAGGAAAGTCGGAAAATTGGAAAATTTTAACTGCTTAAAAAGCTGTGCAAGATAAAAAAAAGCTTAAATTTTTTTAAGAAGTCGCAATTTTCCGATTTTCCGACTTTCCAACGTTTTTAACAAGCCTTTGTGAATACCCCTATTGTATTTCTTCATATAAAACAAAATATTTTACGAACGATGATATATATTTTTAACTTATGGTATATCAAATGAAAATATGGCTGATTTTAATTTTTTTTATACGCTTAATGTGCAATTTTTTGTTTGGGATTTTTTTAATGTAAGTTTTTTTCAAAATGGCTTTTAAATAAAACAGTCACAAACGACTAACACCTGCCCCGAAATTTCTTTTTATTTGGATTTTTAACATAACCGGTTAGCCGGTTTTTAGTTAAATTTTATTTGCTCAATCGGTTTTTTTAATATCCTTAAATATCGGGTTATTCGAAAACCGGTTACAGGAAAATGTCGAATAATCAATCACCCTAATTGTTTCGTTACGATTTTACGTTGTTTTTCTCTCGGTGTACAAAGTTGACGCTGCCACTTTAAATAATTTCATTAAAATCGTACAGTTTTAAATCAACCCCAAGGATCACACACAATATCACACCTAAAAAGAATTAAATATTTTAATATAAGTATATTTTTTTAAAGTCATTAAAAATTTTTTTTTTATTAAGAATATTTACAGAAACTCTGACTCAAAAGTTTTTATTGTTTTTTATAAAAAGGAATTTCAATACTTTCGACTATTTAAAAATTAAATGCGTTCTCTAATAAATTCAATAAGTTTGTTAAAGCAGTTATAAAATACACTTAGCATTTTCAATAGAACCTAGCAGCTTCATTTGGAAATACTTTCCTTACTGGACGCAAACGCTTGATTTTGCAAACCGGACGCACTTCCAAGAGCCATCGAAATTCCCGACGGTGCGTTCTGTATCCCACTTTCAAGGGATACTTCTTTGACACAGATTTCCATATCACTTTTTGCTGCGATGGCCGGCGATGTTGTTGCAGGATAAAATGTATCATTACTCAGGTGTCTGGAGAGTGCTAGCCGTAATTTGTAGACAAGGAAGAGCACCATATAAACGCCGGCGGCGAGCACTAGAATGCCAAATGTCACCAAAATAGCCTTATCCGGCTGATTCCAATCGAGAACAAAATAAATATAAGGATTGCCTTTTCTGTGAATACAAAAATTTCAAATGATTTATACGACATATATTTAGTATGTATATAAAATTGTGAGTGACGAATTTTTGCTCGTGTGGACTTACACGTCGACACCACCGCTTTTTTGATAGATGATTGAAAATATAGTGTAGACCAGCCCAAACGAAACCGGAAGAAATATATGTAGTAGTCTCATTGGATGCGCTACAATCAAGAGATCAATGAACATCAAAATTGAGTTGAGGGCATGTGTCATTATGTTCGTTGCACTCAAACCATCAAGCGCAGCTGAAAATACATTAAAAAAAATGCTTTCGTCAATTACAATCGTGGAGAGGGAGCAACAACCCCGGGCGTCAAATCATATTTCAATTTTTATTTGGTATTTTGGCTCTGTGCAGAATATATTTGTACACTGCTGTATATTTCAAGGGAACGAAACATTTTCCAAACCATTGCAAAACTTTAGTAGCACTGAAAACGCAATTTTTATAGGTATTTTTGATAAATTTATACTGAAACTGAAAATAGTTACTGGTAGTTAAAAATCGATCAAGCGAATCTTAAATATTTTTAAGCATAAAAATTCGCTTTTTATACCCGACACACTCTGTATCGAGGGTATATTGCGTTTGTGTGGTTGTGTGTAACCATTCGAGATAGACCATACAAAATAAATATAGAAATGATCAGCTGTCTGTATACAGTTTTATTTCGAAGGAGTAAAGCTATCTTGATGAAATTTAGTATGCGTGGTTACGGGGACATGAGTAAGAACAAGTTCTAGAATGGACCTGATCGGAAGATTTGTATGGGTACCTCCAGTACTACGGTCTGTTATGAAAATCACAAAACTGCCTCAAAATCAATGAATTTTAGAATTTGAGCCTCTGATTAGAATTGAAAAAATTTTGTAAAATTGGGCGGGGCAAAGGGGCGGTCTATATAGATATAAAGAAATTAAGCAATATCGCTATATGGGGGCCCTAACGGCTTAAAAAAGCTGTAGAATATTCTTCTAAAGTATAAGAAGTGCTCGTAGAACAATGCAAATTGGCACCGAGCCTTATTTTAATGAAATTTAAAAAAAAAACAAAGTTTCATCACTATTTTTTCACGCCCATTTACTAAAATCTGGAAAAAAAATTTTCATACAACATTTTTTCCTTTCTCTAGAATTATTTCAAATTTTCCACAAGGCATTCTATTGAGAAAGCTTAATATCAACAAGACAAAACGATCTCCAGCTTTTGATCAAAGCTGCCAGCTCCCGCCGCCCATAAATGTCATTACAATCTCTTAGACTTAAAGTATTTATACTAATTATTGTAACATATCACATCGCAAAAGAGTAATTGTTTTAAGTAAAAAAAGCTTTGAATTATCATACCATTATACAAAACACTCCAGTAAACAGTAGTTATTACAATGGATACAACCAAAGTTGTAATATGAAAACACCAGTAAATTTTAAAAGGACTCGCAAGTGATTCCATATCAAGCATCCGATCTGAAATAGAGCAGTTATCAAAGATGTTTATTATAAAATTCTTCATGTTTCTCTACTCACCCGCATAGCTTGGGTTAAAATGCCATATGGAAACCAATGCAGCACCTAAACAGTTCGTGATCATGCACATGATTATACCCCAGTTGGTGAGATAAATGAAGTAAAGCCAAAAACCCCTGGAAGTATCTGAATCAATCATTGAATAAATGACAACAGCGGTAAAGAAAAGCCCAATTATCCAACGGTAAGTCAAATATGCAAAGCTCTTGGAGCGACGTTGCCACTGTCAAAGATACAAAATTAGTAACATTTTTAAATCATACCTTAATATTAAAATTTTTTTCATAGTTTCAAATATAAACCGTTTCTTTAACCCTTGATTTATGGCTACATAAAGAACTGCCTTGGTAAATTTTTCTAAAAAAAAAAAACAGTTTAAGACTGATTTTAATTCTATTTTATGATGCTGCGTTGGATGAAAAATTTATAGGATATTCAAAGGGTAATTTTTACATAGTTTTTCTTATAATCTGGGATAGAAAAGTTGCAACTTTGTACTGGCAAAACCATATCATAGAGCGCTCGTATGCCGTAAGCGTCCTGGAAGAATATGTTCAATAGAGAAAAACATATTCTCTATTTTGATTTAAAAAAGATGGAAGAAATTGTTACATTTTTAAGATCTTTGGTATTTGTAGTCAGTAGGTGGAGTGTTATTGTTACAGTTATTTTCTTCACGTCTAAGTATAAAGCTTCCCGGCTGGAAATTCTACGTCGTCACTAGCTAGGCCCTAGCTACTTTATATCTTGGGCTTAGCTAGTAAAGTCTAACTAGCGCCTTCCTAGTTTGATAATGCTTCGGCTAGCTACCGCCCGGCTTGGAATTTCTGGCTAGCGCCTAGATCATATGTCAATCACTTTGTTTTAGATAAAGATTTATTTTCACGTCCCCTTGACGGGGTATTGGTTAAAGTTGTCACCTAGTTCGCACCTCATTGGTTACGATATCGCCTCTGTGCAAAGCTGACGCTCAACACATAAAGTACACGGTCTAAATATCCACGAATTTAAACTATATGAGAATTATAGAAATAAGTTTTGTCCCAAATTTTCTCTCTCGGTTCTAGCTAGGCCCTCGCTAGCACCAGGCTAAATTTATCTAGTCAGGCAAATCTAGCTAGCCGCTGCCTATCGCCAGGCTAAGGTTTTCTATCCGGGATTTACCTAGAGAAATTTAGCTAGGCCCTGTCTAGATTATTCTAGTCATCGGCCCTATAACGGCGGTGCTAGGTAGGCGCTGGCTAGCATCATTTTAGATTTATCTAGTCGGGAAAATCTAGCTAGGCGCTAGTTAGCGCCAGGCCTGAGTTTTCTATCTGGGCTTTACCTAGAGAAAATTAGCTAGGCTCTGTCTAGATTATTATAGTCATCGTCCCTATAAGGGCGGTGTTAGCTAGGCGCTAGCTAGCGCCAAGCTAGATTTATCTAGTCGGGCAAATCCAGCTAGGCCCTAGCTAGTAACAAGATTTCTCTAGGCAATTTCCAGCCGGGAATATAAAATATGAAATGGTTTATGATATATAGCTCATAAGTAAGGACGCAACTAAATTCTCGGCCAAACTGATCGAGATTGACCTTTCGCCATTTTGAGAAAACCAAATATAGAGCGTTGCTACATTAGCCAAGTATTTTCGGGAACTGCACTCAAAAATTTATTTAACTTCGATTATTTTAAAAATGTGTCACAGTTTTATTAAAGTTTTTCTTAATATTCATATAAAAAACTCAGAATAAACTAAAATTTTCAATTATTTATTCAATTGAACAATATTTGGTCCCTTCTTATTTAACCCAGTTATCCCACTGCTTCGTAACCTTTTAGCAAGCGAATGAAACCAATAATTTTAAAGCATTGTTTCTGTTCATAACTTTCTGAAAAGTTGTAAGATGTTAAAACTTATTGTTAGACTCCTGGCTGTGGGAATGATTCAATAAATAATTTAAGTTTTAAAAAAAAAAAACTTTTTAAAAACATTTCTTGGAAACATTAACTTATTTTGCAAAAGATATCAAAATCCGTTATCTTCTTCTTGTGGTTATTGAAAAAAAAAACTTTTTGAAAGCTTCGGCAAAGACTAGTAAGTAAAAAATTCCAATAATCATTTCCGGCCCAGCACTTTTTCCTCCCACTATCGATGTTGCGAGCTCAAGAAAGTCCAGGGGTCGTAAAATATTTAAAGGTTTTTCCAATTATTGTTTGTTTAATATTTATTGTTTTATTGATATTTCAACTGACGTGCCATGAGAACTTGAACACGTGTTCACCCTTTAAATTTAATGTTCCATTGTCTTTAATGTCTACATTTTAGGTCAAATAAATCGAAAGTTGAGACAACATAGAGCGAACATGAAACGTTTCAGCTGATCTCAGACAAAGAACTATTGCCTTCGTTCTGGATAAATGTTAAATGATTCTAGTTACCTGTGATTTAAAAAAGTCTTCTGGAGGATTATGGTCAAAGCCACAACGCTCTCTTCGGAACTCTTTTTTGATAGAATGAGTTACTCCTTTTAGGTTTGTCATTTTTATAATGAGTTTAATTTATTTTCTTGCTCGATTTCGGTTTCAATGGCGCATATAGCATTAGGTTTGGTCACTTTTGTTCTCTCCTCCTGGTCATGAGTAGGGAAGCCTCTGAAAAGTTGCGAAAAAAAAGACTTTTAAAATTTATTCAGTTTTCTGGTAATAAAATGGAAATCAGAAGCGGATCTTGAAATATGCAAAGGATTAGTAGAATGTGAATATATTTAAGTTTAGCGCCCAAAAGTATGCACCCATATATTTAGAGCATTTCCAACAGTAAGAAACCCATCTAGCAAGACTCTTTTTCGAATTGCCTTTCTGATTAAAATCAACTCATATGCGGTCTTTTTTTTTTTTTTGTAAAAAATATTCTTTAATCGGGAGAAAATGGAACCGTAGCTAAGACTATACTCGAGTAGTCATATTTAATATCATTTTCAAGTCGTTTTCGAGTCATATTTGACATCATTTTGCGCTCGCTTCGTTGTTATTGATGGAGCATTGATGGGTATACTTGTTCAATGCTTTATTCTGACAACTTTTTTGTAGATCCTATTATGATAAAGGTAGTTAGGTACTGATGTGCACAAGAGCGTGTCAGACAGGCAAAAAAGTGTCGTACATATTCCGAGGACGGTGGGGTCTTAAACGAATGGACGTCATTGTGGCTTAGGGAGCGTTCAAGTATTACGTAACGCAATTAGGGTGGAGGGGGGTATTGTAAAACGTTACGATGTCTTACTGGCCTGTGCGAAAAAAAAGATTATTCGCATTACATGTGGGAGAGGGGGTGTGTTAAAAATCTTCAAAAATTGCGTTACGTAATTCTTGAACGCTGTCTTAGAGGTCTCTAAGAGGAATTCAATTTTCCTCTAAAAGTGCCTTAAAGAGAGCTACACAAATTTTATTTATTTTTTTTTTTTAACAGTCTTTCATATTTTTTTTATACTTTTAGGATTAGAAAACACTAAAATTGACTTCAATTATGGTCTATCTGTGTGGAGTTCGTTATTTTACCAATCGATCGTTTCATAATAGTGGTCTTCATGCAGGTTTGCAAATAGCCTTCGTAAATTTTGCGATCGCAAATTTTCCGACGCTGCATAAGCGACCCTTCGAAAGCACTTCGCAAAATTTATGTTTATTTATATAAAAATGCAATCCTTTTTGGAAAAAAGCCTTAAACTTATTTCACCTTACTTTTCCGGCTCATCAAACTTGATTGACTGTATAAGTCAGCCCGAATCTGCTTTGCGAAAAAACGTCCTTCGTTTTGCGAAGCAAGAACCAATGGGAAAGCTTGTCACACTTCGTAAAATTTTTTCCATACAAATTTTGACCGTTCATTTCCCATTTCGCAAAGTTTCCCATTTCGTAAAACTTGCGAACCTGCATGAGGACCACTAATATTTATTTTCTTATAAATATTTGAATGGACTGAAATTTAGCGTAAATGTCATAAATCTTTAATTTGAGCTTGAAAAAAATTTTTAACATTCTAAACGCCCTGATGTGAGCTTATTTGTTTCTTAATACAGTCGAAACTCTCTATAACGAATTCCAAGGGACCGGAAAAAAATTTGTTGCAGGAAGAATTCCTTATATACGAGTTCTTTATAAGGAGTTTCGACTGTATTTAAAAAGCTTTCTGTTTATTTTGATGAATTTTTTTTAACAAGAAAGTTTGGAATTTACGGAAAAATATTATTTAATTTTTATTTTCGCTTTCGTTGGAAAATTTTTCTCAGTGTAAAATCGAAAAACTTTTATATTTCGTTTTTGATATATTATCTAAAAAATTTTTAGGTAGTACTTAAGGAAAACCAACAAAACTTTGAAATCCCTTTGAGAGGGACGCATGCCTTCCTTAACCAGCAAAAGCCTTTCGTGTTCGTTTTTTTTTTTTTTTTTTTTTTTGAAATTATTACTCGCCACTCATATTATTAACAATTTTGATTTTCCAAAGAATTTATTTTTCATAAGATGCAATTATATCTGTCTGGATACTTATAATGACTCATACCAGTAAGCGTGCATTAACAAAATGTACAAATATTACTTCTATAGGTAGCACCACAACCATGTGCAATCGGGATTGTTTTCTCACACGGTCAATATTACAACTGGAAACGATTTTTTGTTACTTGAATAGAGAAAAAAAATTCAGAAACAAGCCTAAACTTGATATTGACCTTAAAATATGTTCAAGGTCACGGTATCAAGGTGCTAATATTTGAAGTCTTAACTTTATTTGTGACGACCTTTTTGGCCATGTCTCTCTCAGAGCTGTATGCTGATAAATAACAAGTTTTCGATACCGCAAAGTGGAAAGTGCGTTATTTGATAGTAGATAGTACCTTTTTGAGTGTCCACAGCAATCGCTTTATCAACAAAACTTAAAAATTTCTGAACAAAATATCCACGCTTGTTTTATTTGAACAAGTTTTATGAAATCAAAAGATAAAAGATTACGATTATGGCTTGTTGCGAGTCTTACGATTAATGGGTCTGTTGTTGCAAATGTGATGTTGTTCGTATTTGAGCACTTTAAATATTACTAATTATGTCTCCATTCATTCGAAAATATTTCGTATATACAGTAGGTAGGTAGGTTGAAGTGGCTGCCACTTAGGCCGTTAATCGGCCCATTGTGATACCAAGGAGGTTTTCTTGTGTTTGTGTGAGTGTAGGTCTTCTTATGTAGTGTGCCCCTAACATGCGATTTTTTTGAAAAACCAGTGCTAGGCTTGGAACATTACACTCCGTTTCGCCTGTGCCGGGAATCGAACCTCGGACCCTGGGATCAAGAGCATAGCACGCATCCCCTACGCTATCCCAGAGCCACTGTATATACAGTAACATGAAAAACTGTGTTCAAAAGATGATTCAATATCGAAATTCAAACTGCACATTCCAAGTCGATTGAGAAGAGTGCCCACCCGACAAAAATTAACCAACAAAGTTTTTTCTTTTTTCAAAACGGAAAGGAAAATTTTATTTTTACTATTCCCAGCCAAAAATTGGGCATCGAATAGTTCTGAAACAAATAAGTTATTGTAGAATCTACTTAAACTTTTTTTCCAACTGTTTTTTCTTTTATTGTATCTTCTTAGTATCTAAATGTAGGATACCCAGAGTCGAATTCTACAACGCGTTGGATCAGCGATTGTAATTGAATTCGACTCATACGTTTCAATGCATTGTACAAAGTCCAATCCAACTTCATTTGATTTTATATTATTGTATTTATTTGCGACGGTTACTTTCGTAAAAAATTAAACTGACTGAAGTTGATACAACAACGCTACAAAAGTTCCGTCACGTTGGACAACCGGGGGATCCAACCTTAAAAAACAAAACGATTCATTTTCGACCAACCGTTGTATGAACCGAAAACCGGTCGTCCCTGGACTGTGTGTATCCTACATAAGACCTGACATAAGTTTCGAAATCTTTAACTAAAACATGATTTAGACTACATAAATTTATTTATCTATTAATACGTTTAGATTTACTGATCGCGAGTTAGCTTACCCATCGTTTATGCGGCAACTAATTTGCGATTTGTGTCTGAGCTAAATCGTGATATCAATACACGATTTATTTTTGAGATTTTGCCACCTAAATTATTAAATTTTGCAAATATAAGAGTAGATTTATTTAAATCATGATTTGCTACCGCATAAAAGTAGTATATATAGCAACATTGGTACAAATGCGCCTGGGAACTAAAGACCGGACCTAACCAAGAGGGCAAAAAATAAAAATTTTAGGGGTTAGTATGCAAAGTTTTTTGTAAAGCTTTTTAATTTACATTGCATATTAATGTTCCAATTAGTTTTATAAAAGTGTCATAGCATGCTCTGTCATGTGTCTTATTTATCGACGGGTATAGTGTCGCGCCGACAGGTGACGGATGCTATGAAACCTTGGGTTAGGCAGTACAGACATCTTCGGTTGCGCGGATTGGGAACAACCCATAATAATATATGTTAGTCCTTAAATAATTCTAGAACATTCTCAAAATTACATTCAAAAATATTTACTTAAGGTGAAAGCTCAAAAATACTAAAAAACTCGAAATAAATTACATTTTGTTCGCTACTGTAGGTACATACTGTAGTCTTTCGGATCTGCATAGAAATTTCGATAGCAAAAGAACTACCTATTTACACCATTCTTGAATTTAGGACTTTAAAATACTGCCGGAAATGTCGCGTCCATGTAAAATTTAATAGTAATGATGATTTTTAAAACTTGGTTATCTGTTCAATAAATCATACAACATATCAATCGAGATTGGTTTTTAATTCGTCCGATAAGAAGTATGAAAAAAGGCATATTGCGATAAAAAATTTTCAGTTCTATAAATCAAAGAGCAAAGATTTTTTAAAAATCATCGTTGGTGCGGGACACTATTTTTATACCCAGCCTAAGCAGGGTATATTGGTTTTGAATGAATCTTGTAACACCTAGAATTAAGCACCGAAGTTATAGCCGAATATATCGCACATGTTTTTCAAGAGTGTCACAACTCGAAGTTTGTCAAATTGGGATTAATGCAAGAAATGTGTTCACGGGCCTCGGTTAAACTGCGTTTATTGAAACATTCAATGTTTTGTGTTGTGACACTCTTGAAGTCAGGCACGTAGCCAGGATTTTCAGACGGGGGGGGTTTTTATATTTCCAATTTTTTGTAGCGTAACAATTTACATTCTTTCGAAACAATACGTCAATGAAACCGATAGTCGTAACAAAAGTATAAAAAAGTAAGAAACAGAACTCAAAATGTCACCAAAAATTAATTTTTGGACTAATATTGAAAAACTTTCGTGATATTCCTACAGAGTGAAATATTTACTTGAAAAATTTCGAGTGGGTAAAATACCCATGTAAACAGCGTTCTGCCTGTATTTGACTATCTGCATTCACAACTGCACATAAAAAGTTTACGATTACGAAAAAATTCAAAAATAATCGGGATTATTTGTGATTAATGAAAAAATTCGAGCTATTCAAAAAATAATACGAATATTTTTTTTTTTTTTTTGAGTAACATTTAAATGATGCAATGGTGCTCAAAATTTGAAACGGAATTTTCTCGAAATCCTTACGTGATATAATTTTTATGATATTTTTCAATTTTTCGGAAGACAAAATCAAACAGAAGCACTAATAAACTTTAAAGGAGGATTTCGTTGTAGAACAGTGTAATTTTCATACCTGCTTAAATCGAGTGGGCAACACTGAAGCAGCGCTTAGACGTTCATGCATCTTGAATGGAATTTTATTCTCGATCACGATACGAGAACAATCTGCCATTTTGACATTGCTCGTCGAACCTAGTAGAGTATGTTTGAATTTCTGAGCTCCGCTCCAATTTTGTCTTCAATGTAACCGTTTCCGTTTTGACTTCTTGAAGTTTTAATTTGTGCCAAAGAGTGCATTGGAAATACAATTTAAAATAACATAGTCAGATTGACGACGGGGGGGTTCAAACCCCCCCCCCCCCCCCTTGGCTACGTCCCTGCTTGAAGTACATGTGGTGTATACATATTTGATCAGGATCGAAAACTGAATCGATCTAGATATGTCCGTCGGTCGGTCGGTCCGTCTGTCAGCCCGTCTGTCAGTCCGTCTGTGGTCGGATATCCTTCCAAGCGACTGGACCAATCACGTCGAAATTCGGCACACAGGTATATCGGGTCCTGAATATGATCCTAAATGGGTGATAATCGCCCACTGCCACGCCCACATATGGACATTTTTCGTAACTTCCGAAATAAAAGACGTAGAAGCTTCAAATTCGAAAATTGGCTGACCAAGATGAATATAAAGTGTATTAAAAATAATTATATATATTAAAAAAAATAAAAACACCCACAAATGGTGAATTTTTGTAACTTCCGCACTCAAAGACAAAACATCGTGCGTCAATATTGTCAGGACGCTGGCTATATATGTGACAGTCGGGCTTGACCGACTTTAGCTTTCTTACTTGTTATTTTTTCAGCTTGTCTTAAGACCGCGTCTCATATGAAGCAACGAAGTGGCTCAAATTGCATAGTCAACAAGCAATGTTTATTTTTGGCAGTGGACTTATACATAAAAAAGCATCACACGTTCTCTCAAACGAGTTTTCAGCCTAATCGAGCCGCATTCGCTTACGAAATTTATTTATTTTGTTTATATTACAGCGCAATACTGAGGAGAATATTAAGAGTGGCAATTAAAATTGTAAAGCATGAGCAAAATTTCATGATAGCTTATTCCCTTTTGCCGGATGATACTTTTTCTGTCGTTATAAAATGCTGTCTTCGATTAATTCCAATTTGACGCACTTCTTTCTCAGAAATCTTTTTTTTTTTGGGACTTTAAAAATTGATCATTTTTCCCATGAAAGATTTAAAAAATAATAAATGATGCCACCATATTGATGCAGCACAAATGGGCACACTCGACGACGGTGGGTTAAGAGGAATAACAGTTAAACATTTAACAACAGTTCACCTAATTTTTTTTGCATACTAAACTTTTAAATGTATGTATGTACGAATTTTGAAAACCAAATTCTATATAGGTAACATATATCCATTAAAATGGCTAGTCCCTTGTTTGGAACTTCGTTAAACTTGATTCCCAATAATTTTTTTGATCTCACACTCACCAGTTCAATTTAATTGTGAAAACTTACCATGACTCCTTGGGTTATTGAATTATATTAGAAAACGAATGCAATTTAATACAGTTTCTATAACGGATATTTGTACTTAATAACGTTAATCACGCACTCGTTTCGAAAACAAATTTTTTTTGGAATAGATAAAATGCAAGCAACGTAAAAATTAAAAATCGAGACCTGGTGAAAAACAAAATCAAAGTTGTGAATTTTGTTTTTCGATTTATATATTTGCAAAAATCAATTTTAAAAAAAAAAACACCGCTGCGATCTAAAATTTCAGCTCGGCTTGCCAACTGGAGTTGATCAATGTGCCACACCGACTCTCGACAGCAACGATCTCGAAAGGTGAAGAAGTAAAGAGAAATGGCGTATTCGTACGGTTACTGTTTATGGCCCGTTAAATCAACTTTTTTTTTATATTTTTTTATATTTCAATTTACAACACAACCCAAAAAAAAAAAAAAAACAAATACGCAGGCACGCAATGTTTTTCGAGTTAACCGACACGATCACGTGCTGATCTAACGTCTTTTTACCACAACCGCTGCATGCAAACTAACGATCACAGGTTCACACGCCACCGAAAAAGATCACTCGACCAATATTGGAAAAAGTTAAAAACGAGTCAAAGTCCACTCATTGGAACCGAATTTTCGTGTAAATTATTTTTATAAAATAGTTATGTTGAAACATTTCATGTGCCAAGTTGTTCGAACAATTATTTGTGTTATAAAAATCGCTTTGCAAAGACCATGTCGAAGCCTCGTCGTTCATCACACCGAACTCTGCTCATACAAATCAGTTCGAACGCTTTGAGTCTTTATCGTTCGAGTCAAACATTAAAGTACCTCACTTGGCGGTTATGCTAGAGACAAAATTTGAGCGTAAGAGGCCATTTACACGTTAAGACATTTCGATAATGAAACACCCTTTTTGTGGGCCAGGGACACGCGGGGATGTGGTATGGTAGCGTTTTCCTCTCTTCCCCCTGCCACCCATGCCATCGAAAAATTGTTTCATTATCGAAATGTCTTAACGTGTAAATATCGTATAAGCGAATCTACAATCGAAATCGGTTCGCTTCATCGAAATAATCTAATGAAGTCGCACGGGACCAGAAAATCACTTCATTATATAGAAATTTCATTTTACAGAAATTATTAACACGTACACTGAAAGTGGAACGAAAAAGCTCTGCGTTTGAAATTATTTCATAGTAGGGAGAACTTCATTGTATAGACGTTCACTATACGGAAGTTCGACTGTAATAGCGATTTTTTTTTTTTTTTTTGAAGAGCTTACACACTTTTTCAGTCGATGAGTTTGAAATAACATATTCACGATGCTTCGATATAATTATTTCACATTTTCTTTAAACGAATTTTCGAAGACAGCATGGTACAAAAATCTACGAATATTAAGAAACAATGCACAGATGTATTCATGTTCTTTGACGCTCGTATTCTGTTCATGCCATTAATTTGCTACATACATACATACATTGATTATGAAGTTATTTTCTGTGATGTATAAGAGATGGAGAGCACACCGCACAGTGTCGCGTGGTCTTTTCGAAAAATTTATATTTTTGCAGAATACTTAAGCCCGGAACTCACTATTTGCGCAGTGCGCCGATTTTTGACGAAATCAAGGCGCCGATCGCGTGAACGCAAATTTCGGACTCTGATGCTGACAAGTGTGATCTTCTTGAACGATTTTTGTCCTAATATTATTGTTCCCCGATATATTTTTGACAACATGTGACGATAATGTGAGCCAAACAATGATTTTGGAAATTGTTGAAACTTGTGCCGATCTGGCCCGATCAAAATCGGCGCAGATTGTGCTATTTGCACAGATAGTGGGATCCCAGCTTTAGAAATACTCTAGAGAAGTAAAATCCAAGATTTCAAGACCGTACGTACCTACTTTAGTTTATATTTTGTACGCCTTTAAATCCAGCGATCAACAGTGCCTACCGCCTACAAAGTAAGACTGTAAGCATCCTACCTACTAATAGCTTACTCTATGTGGTGGTGATAGGCGTTCGATCTTCATAACCCTAACGCCCGAACAAAATTATACTAGGATGGTATATGAGGATCGTAAGCATTACCGCCTACGGTTTACGAAATGTGTTGCGGTTCATCGCTTCTGTAAGCAGCATTTTGGCCGCTGGTATGATAAAATTCAAACTTTACTGTATCAAGGAGCGAGAAGGGATAGAGAAACACATTCGATTTGATCTCACAAGTGAGGGTATTATGAGGATTAACACATCGAACTAGGACTTACAATATACACTGTAACACATTGTTGAGGTGCGGGATAAAAATAGCAAATCCCTATTTTTGGCTTTTCCAGATTGGCTACAGTGCAATTTTTAATCGATCTCGAATAGTGTGACCGAGATTTAAGATACGCAGCTTTTTGCTTTTACTTATGGCTATATCTCGCAAATCGTTTAATAAGTAATTTATTTTCCTGTCTCTGTCTACTTATAAAAAATTTTTCGCCTTAGACTCGGAGAAAAGGAATGCAATATTAACGAAGCCGAAAAAGCTCTAACTACAAAGAGCAAAAATCTGGAAAATTTAACAATTTTTTCAGTTCTTGTTACCATTTCTGGACCGTGGCTCTCAAACTGGTACGAATATAATATGATCTTGGCTTTGCCAGGTCCTGAGAATTTTGATTGTTTATAACCGATTCAGCGTTGACCTTAAATTAAAATGTCACGCCGTGGCCTAGAAAATCCAAATATTTGGAAAATGATTTTTCCCCTATTATGCTCATTAATATTGCTAGCGAAAAACTTATTAATTATTTTTAAAAAAAATATCATATCTTAATGACATGATCCAGTGAAATCACGAATGTTTTTGTCCTGCTGGATATATTTGCCTGTTGGGCAGGTCATGATTTCGACGAGCAATCATTATTTAACAGTTAAGGTCTCTATGGAGCTGGAAGTTGTACTTAGGGCTTTTCGCAACCTAAACTTCACATATATAAATAAATTTATTCATTGGATTTCTTAGAAAAAATCACAAATTTCTGCTTTAAATTTTATAATTATATGTATGTATATTTGTGTCTGGGACAGTGCACACTCTAGGGGTTATAATTGATATAAGTCTTTTTATTTGTACACTAGTGTCTGACCTTTGGAGTGCTTTAAAAATTTAAAATATTTCTTTAAAAAAATAATACTTACAAAATGTTATTGTTTAATAAATAACCATCTAGCGTATAGCATTCTTAAATTTAACTATTTTCTTTCTTTCTTTTGATTATTAACAAATTTCAAAAATATATGTATGCATATGCGCCATTTTAACCCATCCGTCGTCAACTGAGAATTATTTTCACAGGAGTAAAATTAGTAAATTAGTATATTTAGGTAAGACTAACAGAGGTTATCATGTAACGAGCTAAAGTCCTAATTTAGATACAAAGTCCTCTGGAAAAAAAAATGTTTAAATGTTCCGATTTGGCAAAGCCTTTCTTTGAGAAAAGAAAAATGACTTGCGGAACAAAGGTCTCCAATAGTGAAACATGGGCCCTGCTTTCTGCTTTCCAGTCTTTTCTTCTCTATTCAACTAAGTAGGTAATATCCTTCCAAATAATTTTGTATCTAAACGGAGCATTTTAACATCGAAATTCTGTGGCAGTCCCTGGTCATGAAAAGACCCATCTTAATTGCCAGCAAAGTTCTCTTAAACTGACTTAAGACTGTGTTCGATTTACCGAATCTGCCTAGAAATTCTAATACAAATCGACGAAGTGAGGATGCCAACGTTGAAGTGCATTGTAGATGAATTTTTTCAATAGGAACAAGCCGAAAAGTAGTAATGCGAAGATAATATACAATATGATAATACCGCCTATGGTGATCAATACGCGTTCGGGATAGTCCCAGTTTAGTATTGGATATACATGATGGCGCCCATATCTATGAAGGAACGAAAATAGATGGTTTTGAATATCAACATTTTATGTCTAATGAGATTTGAAAGAAAACTGCAATCCTTTGCAATTTATACATACTCATCAGTGCCACCAGCGAGGTAATACCCGACAGAAAATAACATGTAAATAACAGTCAGCAGGAGCACATAGACCGTATGAAGCAAGCGCATTGGGAATGCGACAACCCAGAAGTCAATAAGCGTAAAGACTGAGTTAAGGCAGTGAGTTACAAAACTCATCACTGGGAACCGTGGCGGGTGATCTAGAGAAAAATAAAGATTTTTCAAATATATAAGTATATATAGGAAATTTGCAATGCACCCTTCTACTTACCCATTTTTCCATGAAGGAAGGTCCAATAAACAATTGAAATGGTAAAAGATAATGGTACCATTACGGCATGACACATCCAGTACATTTTCACGAGAATTGGTGTTCGCTGTATTTTTTCTATAGAAGTATTGCTTTTAATCGAAGCTGGAATCGGTGCTGTACGAACTGAACCGATATTAAAATACCAACGCGTGACCAATATCACTCCAAATAAGTTTGTTAACGTGCAAAGGATAATTCCCCAATTCGTGACAAAAATGAAAGCTTTTCCACCATTAAACTGTAAGATTAAGACTGAGGTCAAGACGCAGAAGAAGAAAAGGAACCATATCCAACGGTATATGAAGTACAATGAGTTCCGTGTTCCATTTTGCCACTAGAAATGAAAATCATTTTTCTTTGAAGAATTAAATGTTGAACGAAAATCTATAAAATAAATAATAACTCTCTTGGACGTATCAATTTTCTAAAAGCCACCAGTGCTTTACTAGAAACTTTAGAACAAATATACATAAAAGGGGCCAAAAATACCAGCAAGTTGCCTGGGAAAGGGAAGTAGTTTTAATCTATATCCAAATTACCCAGTACTATAAAAGCGGTAGTTATGTACTACAACTGGTGATTTTCCGTCATCACTCAATGTTAATTTTCTACAGAGAATTGTATTGACAGGGGTATAAAGAAACACTAGTAATGGTCAAATTAGAACTTGTAAAACGCTAAATTAACACTGGTCGCATTTTCTGGAGGGTTTATACATATATAAAGGGTTGAATTATATGTATATATAGCTTATAAAACAATATGCATACAAAATATGCCATTGTGACTTACAAATACTAGGTAAACGCCTATCAAGCAGATTATTTTAAGAGGGGCCATAAGAATTTCAAATCAATCTACAAATATTTTCTAGTGTTTCTAGAAGGAGGGGGTTCGAGGAGACAAAAACTACGCCTGACAATAAGTTCTATTTTGATGCACTTTTTGCCGTTTCTGTATGCTCAAACGGCTACTTAGATGAAATGAGATCATAAGAAATAGACAAAATGATAAGTCCATGCTATGGAAACGAAAATTCTTCTTTTGCCTACCTACGGTTTCGACATGAAGCCTTTTTTATGCCTTCTCCAGAAAATACGCACAGATTAATGCAAAAAATGCTTGAGTGCACTTAAAGTCATGTAAAAACTTGTTGCATTTTTCCGTTCTCTACTGTAACACCATTCTTCATCGCACAATTGTTGTTGCGCCAATTGTTCACCAAATAAATCTACAATTCTGTAATGGTGTGGATATGTATTCTGAGTAAACCTACCCCCAAACGATGCAAGCAACTTTAATATGTTTAGGCTGCCACGAACAAGGCCAAAATGAAACCAAAAAAGATATTGTTCGATACTATCGATGAAGATTTTGCAAAAACAGTATCGAGAAGAACGGACCCTAGCTTTGGTACGTATTTAAAGGGCTAATAAGAAGAATGAAAGTTAGATGGATCATAAATCACATTTGAGATCTTTGTAGATAGATCATTGTCTACGCTGACAGCTTTCACTTAGGAGTAATTAGGACCTATATTGTAGGTAGTTTAAAGTTATATGGAAGTTTTACTCAAAACCCTATTTAAACTGATTACGCGGGAATGGTCAAACCCAATGTAACAAGAAACATATCATTACGATCGTTTTATATACATAAGTAACCGGAACAGTAACAAACGCGCCTAAGAGTTTTATATTCAGGAGAGTTTGAATATACAATCCCCGACATATAAACATATGTATGTAAACAGGCAAATCCAGCCGTTAAGGACGCTGCTCTCATATACCCACTTACAGTTAAGTTTTCCATATGAAAGCAATGTGATATGCTGGATTTACCTAAGTACTTGAATTAAAAGTTGAATTAACTGACGTTTTATTAAAAATAAAGAAATAGGAACTTAAACTTTAATTAATTAGAACACGCCAATTGAAAGAGTTGGAGTTGCAGACGCTGCCATAAATGTTCTGTTTAGAAAATTCTTCGATTTTCTGTTTGAATATAGATCGACTTAAACCAACCTTTAGATTCATTCGTTTATGTACTCGTAATGAGTAAAATCGGCTTTGAGGGAGCAACGTAAAGATGGCTTTTCACATACATTCATAGATGGTGGTGTTGGTGAGCCAATATCAATGCAATATGTTTGAAAATAACGTTGTTCCAAAACGTTTTGAGTCCAAATTTGATACATTTGGGTGGAATGGACTCAACTTCATGTAGATATAAACCGACAATGACATGTATGAGAACAATTTTACTCCTAAGGTGAGACATGTTGGCAGTAACAAAGTGGTTTCTGGGTGCATATTAGAGGCCGAGTTGGAAATTTGGCCTTTATTTTCAAGAGGATATACCAAATGGCCGGCAATGGCTCTTGTATAACTTCCCGAAGTAATTTCATTTACCTCCGCAGTCCCCTGATATAAAACCTATCGAGCATACTTGTAATTTCCTAGGAAAAAGGATTCAAAACTATCAAACATCCTCCAAAGAGGTCCTTGTTATGGCATCAAGGAATGAGTGAGCAAAAATAAGAACGAATGAGAAGTTGTTTTCTAATTTTTAACCGATTTCTTTTTCAGTATAGGCATTCATACAGCTTTAAAAATGCCTTTGTAACTTTTCCCATCGGAAAATTTCACATAAGTTTTTACAGTTCAGTGACAAATTTCTCGTTCCGTAAAGATTCCGAACCTGAATGACTCCCTATAATATATTTTAGATGAAATTCCAGATAAAAATAAGAAGATTTTCTTGTAAATATTTTGTCAATTTTGTCACCTGTCACTCTCCTTAGTAGCCATGTTTATTTAGACGTAAATCCCCTTATTTTTGGGTGCTATTTTTCGCTCTGTGTTTTCGCCAAAATATTTACTATAGAAAAATTTGTAAAATATAAACAAAATTATTCGATTAAGTATTAATTTATATAGGTTACAGTTTTTCCTGTCTGCCTAGTCCAATCTATAACTTATCCCTGCTTATGTGTATCAATTTCGTTTGAATTGTGCTTTGAGCTATTGCCTAAACCGGCTTTTTGCCTCGTCCATTTTTCGAATGTTTGGGAGAAATATTGAACGATTTACAAGCGATTTTTCGTATGAAAGGAAATGAAAATCAATTCAACTGGGTATATTTGTAATATTTTAGATAAAAGTAATCAATTCTGTTCGTTTTAGCAATAGACCAAAAAATAAATAAATAAATGCTATAGAAACGTGTAATTACGTCCACATTAAGTTTGGCTCGGAGTATGTAACATACCAAAGGAGTCACGATAGATATAGACATATATATATATTCTTGATCAGGGTGACAAGAGGAGTCGATCTAGCCATGTCTGTCTGTCTGTCTGTCTGTCTGTCTGTCTGTCTGTCTGTGTCAGACTTTAGTTTGTCGTTATTTACTCCTAAGCCATGAAAGATATCATATTGAAATTTGGCATGGACTTGAACCAGGTAAATGTCCGAAAAACTGCATACACCCTTCTCGTTGGGTCGTGGGAAGTGGTTCAGAAGTTTCAAAAATCACGATTTTTAGCGTTTGGATTAGTGATGTAACGAATGTCAAATTTTAGCATTCGCGAATGCGAATGCGAATGCCTACTCATATTCGCGAATGCGAATGCGAATGCGAATATTCTGTTTTTGAATCTATATCTCAAATTTAGCACACATCACCAAATCAATTCATTTATTTATATAGCGCACTAACTTTGGAAAAAAATAATTCATTCATAAGTAAAAGAAATTACACATTTCGATGTTAAATTTCAAAGTGTTAAAAAAAAAACAGTCACATGACAACAACAAAACTAATCCGACGATTTCGTGCAAGCATAACGCCCCTGCGCAATACGCAATGTTATTGTCGTTTTTCGTTTAGCAGCCCTCAGACGGTCGTTCTTGTATGAAAATTTATGTGAAGGAACTTAAAGGCATTTCAAATGCGTTTAATTCAGGGATCGGCAAAATTGAAAATGCAAGTGTGTGTGAGAGAGCAGATTTTAAGTGTAATATCTGTGTAACGGTAGCACAAAAAAAATTCTTTAAATGCTAAAATATTGGCTTTTAAATTTAAATTTAAAAAATCGATTAAAGTTTACATTTTTGGTCAATTTTCTGCTAATTATATATTCGCAAAATATTCGCAACATTTTGCGAATGCGAATGTGAAAAAATATGCGAATATTCGCGAATGCGAATGCGAATGCGAATATTCGTTACATCACTAGTTTGGATAACTTTTTTACTATACATCCCAGCTTATTGAAATTTGGTGTGTGTATAGCTAATATGTAGACTTAAGCTTTCGCTGAAAAAAAAAACTGCGATATCGCTATAACTATAGTCATCATCCTACACATTAGAAAAAAACACTCTTTCTCTTATTCGGTAAAAAAAAAGCATCATTTTCCAAATTTCTGCACATGTAAGACCAAAAACTGTTTGCGACAGAAGCAATCTACTATGCTGAACGAAGAGCAAGCTACTCTATATAATTAATCTAGATTAACAAACGTCATTCATCTGGGTTACTTAAATTAAGCTTCAAAATATTACACAACTGTAATAAACTTAACCCTAAAACTGTGGCGCAACGTTTTGGCATTAACTTATTTTTTAATTGACAATAATGAGCAAATCAATGATAAATGAAAAATAATACTGAGCAATTAAATAATCGAAAGATGCATAGTCTCATGTTGCATTCGTCGGCAATATTGTTCACTGAAACGTACTGTGTATGGTCGATTGTTTTTTGTTTCTAAAATGTCCGGATCATTTGATATTTCAGATACATAGCTTCATAAAAAAGCCAGACCGCATGAATATAGTATCATATTATCAATATTTTCTCAATTATAAGACAAAAAAATGCACATATTCAACATTGAAATATGGCCTCATACGACTCTGCATAATGGCTATTTAGAAAATTTCTATCAAAGGGAATAGGTACATACCTGGGATTGATAGAAATCTTCGACTTTATCGTAGTTAAGTCCAAATTTTTGGCATTGAAATTCTTCGGAAATTCTTTTACAAATATTTTTCATTTTGCGGATTTGTCAACCAATTTTTTGAACAAATAATGTTTAGCACATTTTTTTTTTTTTTTACTTATTAATTTCCGATTTATATATATGTAATTTTTTCAAGTATTTTTATCGTAGGGTACTTTTAACGACCCTAACTGAGATCGAGATTGTAGACCTCCGAACCGTTTTCCGGCGAGAACCTAACGCGCAGACGTTCGAGCGTAGAGTGTTCGCTAAACATTTTGGCATATTTTATATGAAAGTTAGAAGAACACACTCTTTACATCACTTTTCGCTTGAATTTTCATGCACATTCTGAAAGCATATTTAGCTATACGTGAGCGTAACTCGGACTGCGGCCATCGTACGTTGTATATAGAAATTGAAAATGAGAAATAAGTACCTTTGCAGATCTCAATTCCGATATCAAATTGATGACATTGTCTCTTTTTGTTTGAGATTATTAAATTTTGATCAATTAACGACAACCTCAATTGAGGAACACATTCTACAACGGTCAGCGGAATATTGTCTCACAGCAAGACGTGTCGAAGTGTTTAAATTTTAATGGTAATACTTTCTGCTTACATCAGCTACCTGAACTCTGATCTCTTTTATTATTTTTTTGTTCCCGGTAGAGAATGATTTTCGTTTTGCACAGACGTTACGGCCAAAAGTACTCAATGCTTCGCGCAATTGATATGGAACTCATCATGGATTGCAAAAGGGCTTATAGCGAAAAAAGGAATATGAACATTCTTGCTACTCAGAATAATTTTTGGGGCTATTTCTTTGCCCACAAGAAACATTTTGCCCAGGGCAAAATAGGGACAAAATGAAGGAATTTCCGCCCCCCGCCATATTTAAAAATAATGTCCTTTATACAAACTGAAATATCAAGGAAACAAACCCAAGCAAGGGCTTAAACCAAACTATGGTGTATGGGGCGCTATTTTGCTTTAAGTTCAAAATTAAAGTAGACTTGATTTTCAAGCTAATTTTTTCTTAGAGGGGGTCAGGGCACGACCCTATTTTCCCCTTCAAAAACGCCGTTGCCTTTATTATTGTAATTATGTTTTTAAATTTTTTCCGTCATTTCGAATGAAAATTGCCAAAGTGGAACCGTTGCGATTTCCTGCAGGGAATAGTTTCCCTTTGGAATTCACATCATTCTCTCAGTCTCTATTTCTCTCTCCTAACGTTTTTATTTTTTTTTTTTTTTGGTTCATTCCGTGTCGTTTTCTCGTACGACTCTCACGCTTTTCGTTTTTATAGTTCGCTAAATCTAATTTGTGACATGGTTGACCGTTTTTTCGAAAAGTCATTACCGCTTGTTTGACATACCGATTATTTGCTTCTTTTTTTGTTTATATTTGTATATATGTTTGTTTGTTTGTTTGTTTGTTTATTTGTTTGTTTATTTAATTGTTTGTTTATCGCTTCATCTGACGAGCATAAACCGAAAATATTGCACCTGTGCGTCCGTTGGCGTCAAAGCAATTAATGATAGTGGCAATGAAATAGTCTTGGGAAGAAGGTCCTTAATATAGGCGAGCAATTCAGTCAAGGGCACAATTCAGAAATGTATTTATGTACTTAGTTGTCTAATACACATTACATGGGCCTAATAGTTCTACAAAAGGCTTCAAAAAAAAAAAAAAAACTCTCGAAAGACATAAGGCGATTGTGCCAAGGCTTCACAGAGAAATTTTCCACTTTTGGAAGAAATTGCATTCGTGCTTTATTGCTATCAAAAAGAGCATACTTAAAAAATGCCAGAAATGTATTAAGTATTTCAAACAGATGGTCAAGTCAGCCACACATTGGAACGACAACGAATTAAGCGTACATACATACTTTAACCAGCTGCGGCATAGACTTCATTCATACAAATCAATTTGCACTCTCGGAAGCTTTTCGAGTTGATCTCAGGTGTATTTGTGAACAATCCCAGCCGGAAATTTCACTACTTCTGCAGTACTTCCGAAGTGGTGAAAATTCATACTATGTACTCGCATTACTAACCCTTACTTCTAATGAAGTTTGTTAAGAGATGGCCGCTATTTTCAGTACTTAAAAATTCAAAATTCCTGGTCCGCATGAAAACTTCATTTGGGAAAGTGCACGTGCTGGCTGGCTAAAATGGATCCAATGTGCATGATTATTTCATTTGATAATAGAGTATATGCTGGTAACATGAATGAAAATATGATTTGGAACAAAGACTATGGCGCCAAACGGGAATAAGAATTTCATTTGAACAAATAGTTCGCCGTGGGGATCTGAGAGGAGAAGAAAATGAAAATTTTCAAAATGTATTAAAATTCTGTTTCAAACTTGTATTTTTTCAATGAATATTTTAAAAAAAATTGGCGGACAAGGCCATATTTTGTCACTTCGTGACTGTGACACATCATCGCCTTTGGAAAGACTTCAGAATTTCAATTCTTGAAACATCTTAAGAACAAGCAAATTATAAAACTTTTGAGAATTGTAGCACAGGATTGAAAAACATCTTGTCATGAAAATATCATAGGATCTTCATTGAAAATAGCCCTCTTTCAAATGAAAGTTCTATTTGAAGAAGGGTCTGTTGCAACGAGCTCTTGCTTCTGTGATATTTTCACTAGTAGACCATTTGAAAAGGCACCAATTGGCCTCTTTACAAATGAATGCTTCACTACTTCTGCATTAATGCCTTTTTCATGCATGCGATAATGTCCGGCTGGGATTGGTTGTTCAACCAATGTAACGGGAGGAATTTTTGGAATTCAAAAGCTGTATATCGTGACTATTTTCTCGTGCAATTTTCGGGATTTCTGGTTTATCGTAGGGGTTGAAATCTCTGAAAGTACCACAGTGGAATGTAAGTTATTGTATAAAAAGGTATATATTGCGAACCAATTTTGCCATGATATGTCGATATTCTAAATTTTATATACGATGGTCCTCTTGCTTCTTTCCGCTGGACAGCGAATGAAAATTTTCATTAGTCGGAGCGACATATACTGTGGATTCTTATACGCAAATATACCCGATTCAATTGGGTTGTAAAAGAGAAAGAAAGAAAATTCCCCATAATTCATTTTCATTTTGTGAGCTACCTTCATTGACAGTTTTTTATTAAATTAACAAGCATAATCATATCGACGCAGCCCCATGTGCGTGAAATTGACTTTCTTGCAATAAATGTCTCGTAAATCACACTTGGAAGTTCAAAGCAGTAAGAGAAAAATTGTTATTCAATTAAGCAAATTGGTCGCCGAAGAGCCAGTGATTGCACTGAAATTATGCAAACTTCTTTACGCAGTGGTGGCTATTGGAAATCAATTAATGTTTAGTTCAATCACTTTTGGCCTCCATTTACCCCTGGTGCATTTGTGTCAAATTGAGCTCGCAGAGATCTCTTCATTTCAATTTGTTCAAATCGTCCAGAAATAAAAGCAATCAATTCCAAAAATCGTGCAATGGGTACATAAGTATGTACCTTGAAATCATCCCACGTTATGTTTCCATTCCCATCAATTCATATCAGATTTAAGTTGCTGGAAATCACTGATGCCTCAGTTTAATATATTATTAATTGATAAAAAGTCGCATGATTTTTTTTAAATTTTTCTTAGATTTGTTTCATAAAAACTCTGTTTTAACATGCTCAAGAATCCTGTTGCAAGCTGAGAAGAAAATTTAAAAAATTTTATTTCTTTATAAAATATTTAGAAGAGTCAAGCGTACGACAATGATCTCCAACTTTAATCAAAATTACTGATTACCCATAAAAATGTTTATTCATATTCCTGTGTACTGACGAGTATATGGATGTTCTCCACTCGAATTTCAAGTTTGCTATTGCATCAATTCACTCAAATTTTATAATATGGAAAATGTATTGAATTGAACACTGAATAACTGAGTACTTTTGAACTTGAATTTTTCAACTAAAAGAGAGAAACAATCCCCCTTATTGCGAAAATTGAAGTTGCCGTCGACTCTAGTTTTGAACCGTCGTTATTGTACGCTTCGCGACAAAAATCTTTCCTTCAAGTAACTTAAGTTAAAGATCTTCCAATGACAATGACGCTTTTAATAAAAATATACTGATTTTATTTAGGCGGGATCAATAATGAAAAATTTAAAAAAAATAATCCTCGTCGACTTCAACTTTCGTAATAAGGGGGAATGTATTCTAATTTTAAAGAAGGAATGTATTTGGTGAAAAGAAAAATTTTCGAAAATACAGACATCCTAATGCCGGGTCTAAAGCAAGGGCCATACAGTCACTCTCGTTTATTCAAACCTGCGATAATTCGAACCTCTCTATAATTCAAAATGATCCCGAATACTCTACAAAATTTCTTTATACATTCGACTCTCGTTAATTCAAAATCTCGATAAATCGTTCTATTTTAAGAGTCCCTCGAGTTTCGAAATAACGAGGTCGACTGTATTTTGAAACGATATTGGAAAAATAATTTAACAGTTTTCCCTTTCCAATTTTGAAGGTAAGAATATATTATATGTATACAGGCATGCGCTAGAATCCGAAAACTGACGTAATCGGAATTTTAGTCAACTGAAATTTCATATACTTATATCTTATATACTACTTTTAAACGGTAGCTAATCGCAATTAAAAATTAACTACCAGACTGAAAATAAAACGAAGTGGTAGCACACATATGATATTAGTTTTTGTAATTTTCCATTACTAAGTAGTAAAATGTCCGATTCGGATATATTTATTCTCCTTTCAATGTAATTGATGCAAAAGCGGAAGCATATTCTAATGAAATGTGGTTCTTTTCCTATGATTGAAATAAACGGCGCTGCCGGATCATCAAAAACAGAAAAATCTATGATAAAAAAGTGGCATCATCTGGCGTATTTGTTGCAATAAGTCACACTACTCACGATTTATTTTCGTGAGCTAGCTAATCTCGAGTAGGATTTGTTCTCACCGTTTACACGTAAAATTCGCTACTCGCGATATTCTTAATCGCGAGTAAAGCGTACGTATAAGCGTAGTAGACAAGCGGATAAAATAGGGCTCTGTGCAATTAAGAACCAAGAGCAGTTCCGTCCCAAAACCAACAAAATCTGCAAATTCTATATGAAATTTTGGTCGATTTTAAATCCGATTCTCTCAGCTTTCGGATTCCGGCACATGCCTGATAGTCTCGATATATGATGGTTGAGTAGAAATGCAGTGGAAACTGTTTTTAGGGTACAGGCCCGTGCGCACGGGGGGGGTTTTGGGTGTTAAAACCCCCCCCCCCCATTGAGAATAAGAATTATAAATATTATATATAAAACGAAAAAGGAAATTTCGCACAATGGGCCAAGCTGATGCAAGAAGAATTGCATGAGCTGTCGCGTACTCGGCAACTCGTGCAAATACTTGATATAAAATAATTGGCAAATACTCCAAATAGTTCCCATTTTAATTTTTGTACTTTGATAGAAATTTTTCATGATAGACTATTAGCACCTAGAAATTTGAAAATTCTCCGGCAGAAATTTCAATTGAGGTAACTGATCCAAATAAGGAAATGCGATCCAAATAAAAACATTCGAAATCAATTCGATTTCAATAGAAATTTATTTGTCCAGATGAACATCGAAATTGCACAATTTCAGAAAATTTCGGAACAAATCTGACATTTAAAATTGAGTCAATTTAAATTTTGATCTGAAATTGATTGCTTAAATACAAATATCGCATGTAGGCAAAAATTTTCGTGTATTGTAAGGCTTGCTTTTAACTGATATTTACTGTATATCTATGTCTAATTCTCGACGTCGAAAAGGCTCTGCCGCGATCGAGAAATTCACCCTTAGGCAGGTTTAGGAAATTCAACTCTTTCGAGAAATTCACCAGAAAGCTACCAACAACAATACGGGTAGACACAAAGTGGCACTCCAAAATTAGAAATAAAACTGGCAATGCAAAAACACTTCATTTCACCACAGCAGAGCTTAGGATTTCGCTGCTCTAGCGTGCATCTTTTTGACAAATGCTTTATGCCTATGTTCAGGCAGCGTAGCTCTAACACATTACATGGATTAGGAAGAAGAAGCCCAGTAGATAATTATGGAGTAATACCCAAACCGAGCAAAAAAAGAGTAATGACTTATTCATCCGATTGGAGTAAGAAGCGAGCAATCGAGGTTTTATTTCAATTTTTATAATCGCTTAATGATTCATTTGGAGTAATAGGAGAGCAACCTATGTTATTTAATGACTTATATATCCATCTGGAGTAAGAAGCGAGCAATATATTACTCTGCTTGCAATTTTACCCGTTACTACTGCTACAAATGAAAGGTCTTTCTCAACATTGCGTCGTCTTAAAACATACCTCAGATCGACTATGTCTGAAGATCGACTAAATGGCCTAGCCTCACTGAATATACATCGTGAGGTTGAAATTGACGTGGAAACGATTTTGGAAGACTTTTTTTCTGTGCCTCGAAGGGTTTCTTTGTTGCATGAAACTCACCAAAACTGAATTGTTATAATAAAGTCATTGAAATCGTTACTCTTGATTTTTAACCAATAGTTTTAATTAATAGAAAAAAAACCCCCCCCTTGGGCAATTCCTCGCAGAGATCTCTTCATTTCAATTTGTTCAAATCGTCCAGAAATAAAAGCAATCAATTCCAAAAATCGTGCAATGGATACATAAGTATGTACCTTGAAATCATCCCACGTTATGTTTCCATTCCCATCAATTCATATCAGATTTAAGTTGCTGGAAATCACTGATGCCTCAGTTTAATATATTATTAATTGATAAAAAGTCGCATGATTTTTTTTAAATTTTTCTTAGATTTGTTTCATAAAAACTCTGTTTTAACATGCTCAAGAATCCTGTTGCAAGCTGAGAAGAAAATTTAAAAAATTTTATTTCTTTATAAAATATTTAGAAGAGTCAAGCGTACGACAATGATCTCCAACTTTAATCAAAATTACTGATTACCCATAAAAATGTTTATTCATATTCCTGTGTACTGACGAGTATATGGATGTTCTCCACTCGAATTTCAAGTTTGCTATTGCATCAATTCACTCAAATTTTATAATATGGAAAATGTATTGAATTGAACACTGAATAACTGAGTACTTTTGAACTTGAATTTTTCAACTAAAAGAGAGAAACAATCCCCCTTATTGCGAAAATTGAAGTTGCCGTCGACTCTAGTTTTGAACCGTCGTTATTGTACGCTTCGCGACAAAAATCTTTCCTTCAAGTAACTTAAGTTAAAGATCTTCCAATGACAATGACGCTTTTAATAAAAATATACTGATTTTATTTAGGCGGGATCAATAATGAAAAATTTAAAAAAAAATAATCCTCGTCGACTTCAACTTTCGTAATAAGGGGGAATGTATTCTAATTTCAAAGAAGGAATGTATTTGGTGAAAAGAAAAATTTTCGAAAATACAGGCATCCTAATGCCGGGTCTAAAGCAAGGGCCATACAGTCACTCTCGTTTATTCAAACCTGCGATAATTCGAACCTCTCTATAATTCAAAATGATCCCGAATACTCTACAAAATTTCTTTATACATTCGACTCTCGTTAATTCAAAATCTCGATAAATCGTTCTATTTTAAGAGTCCCTCGAGTTTCGAAATAACGAGGTCGACTGTATTTTGAAACGATATTGGAAAAATAATTTAACAGTTTTCCCTTTCCAATTTTGAAGGTAAGAATATATGTATACAGGCATGCGCTAGAATCCAAAAACTGACGTAATCGGAATTTTAGTCAACTGAAATTTCATATACTTATATCTTATATACTACGTTTAAACGGTAGCTAATCGCAATTAAAAATTAACTACCAGACTGAAAATAAAACGAAGTGGTAGCACACATATGATATTAGTTTTTGTAATTTTCCATTACTAAGTAGTAAAATGTCCGATTCGGATATATTTATTCTCCTTTCAATGTAATTGATGCAAAAGCGGAAGGATATTCTTATGAAATGTGGTTCTTTTCCTATGATTGAAATAAACGGCGCTGCCGGATCATCAAAAACAGAAAAATCTATGATAAAAAGTGGCATCATCTGGCGTATTTGTTGCAATAAGTCACACTACTCACGATTTATTTTCGTGAGCTAGCTAATCTCGAGTAGGATTTGTTCTCACCGTTTACACTCGCTACTCGCGATATTCTTAATCGCGAGTAAAGCGTACGTATAAGCGTAGTAGACAAGCGGATAAAATAGTGCTCTGTGCAATTAAGAACCAAGAGCAGTTCCGTCCCAAAACCAACAAAATCTGCAAATTCTATATGAAATTTTGGTCGATTTTAAATCCGATTCTCTCAGCTTTCGGATTCCAGCACATGCCTGATAGTCTCGATATATGATGGTTGAGTAGAAATGTAGTGGAAACTGTTTTTAGGGTACATTTCTTCTCTTTAAAATTTACACTTTTAGACTGTTTTGTTGTCTTTTGTACAATATAGGAAAATCACTGCAGAGATGAATAGAGAGCTGCCGCTATTTTCATCTGAAGTAAGAGCCGCTACATATATGTATTTATGTAATTTTGTAATCGTCTTTTTCAATTTCAACTTTCCTCTAACATCTCGGGCTGTTTGTATAAAACGAAATTCGAATTAAAATGAAGACAGATTCGTTCTTGAAAAAATCCTGCTAATAATTTGATGTATATAATAAATAACTTTACGAATCAAAGACAGTACAAAACTTGAACTTTAAATTTTTATATTTAGAAACGTTAAGATTTAAACGATTTTCAGCTATCTGTTAAAATCATTTTACAGCCATGTTCATTCTTACTGCTTAGAAAAATTGGCAGATATATAATTTTTGAAATATTTAATGTTTTCCAATACCTTTTCGTTGTTATCGGACAAAACTCAAAAGGAATACAGTGACAAAACTACTTTCTATTCATCAGATATTCAAGACTTTATTTAAATGAGTTTTATGGATTTCAATAATTCTTTTATACGAATTAATTAAAATTTATGCCATTTTATTAATGACTGCTAACTGAAGAGACCATATTTGATTTGACCATTTATCAATTGCATTGTACCGTGAAGCGTTGCTATTTTCTTTATCCAATTGAAGCACTTGATTCACCTGATCGATGCGTCCTTGTATCGTGCTATCCAAAATGCACGAAACAAGCAAGCTTTCGACTTCGACCGGCTCAATGTTGAGAGCACTTGCTATAAACGGTATCGCAATGTTTTTATACGGACGAATCAGTTTGATTAGCACCTGTGTACGAATATTCCTTAGCAAGTCTTCAATGTGCTCTCGAATGAACGGATCGGCCATAATATTGCTTCGATTGAGCCGCAAAATTGATTCAAAATCGTTGATATCATTGTTCTGATATGATACAACTAGATTCGTCATGGCCAATATTTCAGGATCATTCTTATAAGGTTTCGCTTCTTGCGAATCAAATGGATTTATGCCCGATTTCATGAGCATATTTGCTAGGACCAAATATTTGAGGCAGGTTGTACGACGAGGCGAACCAGATTCGTCGTAGTTCTTAAAGGCCTCAAAGAAATCCGTATGCGCCTTTTCGAACTCGCCTTCACGTAAATGCATTTTTCCGCCGCACTCACGTATAACACCCATAATAAGCGGATGGGGGATTGCCGACTTGATGTGCAGTGATTGCTCGTAGAGCGCTTTCAACTTTTTGTTGTTCTTCTGAGTTGTGTACATTTGAATTTCCAATGCGTAAATTTCCAGCAACTGTGTACCTTTCTTTAGGTCATCCTCGCCGTCGTCCGTCTGGCAGGACTGATGCAATTGTTTTAATATTTTTTGCAACTTACTAAAGTCATTGCGATCGAAGTAAAGTTTCCCCAATTTCGTATTCGTTTTGAACCATAAACGATCGTTCTTGGCATCTTTGAGAGCATCTAAAGTTGTTTCATAAAAGTTCTGCAACAGTTCCATCTGAAATAAAACAACGAATGAAAATATCATTATTTACTATGATTACAAATGTCCTCGGATATAGCTCACATTCTTCGACGTCGAAATGTAATCAAGTATTGAGTTTATTGATTTCTCAGAGTGATTTCTGGTAACAGCGCTCTTGATATAAGTTAGCAATTGTTTGTAACGCACCATCATTTCTTCATAGTTGTTCTGAAATATCAACACATGTGTTTCATGTGTATTTGATTTAGAGTGATGTCAATTAACTTACCAACTTGAAGTTAATTTTAATCATTTGTTTCAACGCCTTGAAACCCCACTCGCCTTTTTCGCCGTTTTCAAGGTCGAGAACCTTCTGAAAAGAGGCTAAGGCAGCTTTCGGTTCATCTTCTTTTAACGCTTTGCTATTGTAATATTGATTCTCCAAGTCGACATCGGGCTCGGAGTTGCTATCTTCGGAGTACACCTGAGATCGAAAGTGTTTTAAAAATCTTTGTTTATTTTGAAGCTTCGTGTGTTAGTGTTTGGATCATTTTTATAAAACCTCTTACCAAACCGTAATCTTCATCGTCTTCGCACATAAAGTCATCGTCGTTGTCTGACATTTTGTTTTTTGACTAAGACCGCTTGGTTTAAATATTAAAATCAGACATAAAACTCGAAAATTCCGTGAATTTCTCAAATCGCTTTCAAAGATTCGGCTGTCAAATTAAGCACAATTTCCTATAATGCGAGAACTGCGCAATATTGCGGCTTCTAGACATGCGTCAAGTTTGCAGATTCTTTAAACATTAACGGCGTGCGTAAAACAGTCCGAGAGTAATGCATGCGTGCAGAGATATGCAGAGAGAGACAGAGCGAGACAGAGAGTGTTCGACGCTCGACTCTCGGACTATTGTACCCAGGGCCTAAGACATTTCGATAATGAAACATGTTTTGTGTAGGCTAGAGAGGCGTAGAAATGGATCTGAAAGCGCTTTTCTCTTTTCCCCGTATGTCTCTTGTCAACAAAAAAATGTTTTTTTTTTTATCGAAATGCCTTAAAGCTAGTACACAAAGGTAGAGGAATTTGACATCTCCATACAAATATGTATGGGACAATTACCTTCAGCGGAATGCAAGATAAATTATAGCTCAAATTTATCCCTTCTGGCTAGTAAGCACAAGAGTGAAAAAATTAGAGTGAAGAATTTGAACGTTACATTTAAGTATAAAAATTGCTCAACATGAATGGCTTCTGAAGTGAATTTCTGTCGGCATTTATTGGCTCGAGTTTGTAATAAATGCGAAGGAATTTTGATCATTATGTCTAGCAATGAATCATCTGGAAAATTATGTTGAACGGTTATACTGAGTTCAAATATTTAAAAATTATTACGCTTCAAACAGCTCTATGTTATTCGATGTAATCAAATTTACCGCCCTATGAGTATCTGTCAATCTGACAAATTCCTTTCGCGGAAATATAAATTTATTCAGCACTCAATTCCGCTAATGAATTCGCTGCAACTTTTGTGTACTCGACATGCTTACTGTGTGTAGAGCGAATAAACCAGGTTTATTAATTTTATATGAAAATATTTGAAAAATTCATATATAGTATATGTAATTGATTGAGTTAAGTGGGATGGAGATTTCATTAGCTGGGAGAGAGACGACTATATTCATTCTTTCCAAATTCTTCCAAATCGAAAATCAAAAATTTCCAGTTTGAAAGTCGGTTTCTATTTTCTCTTTGAAAACTCAGCTGCAATCAGCTGTTCTCGCATGAAATTTGCAAAAAAAAATTGAATTGTGATTTCTCATGGCGAAGTAAAGCCGATAAAGTGACCTATCCACATTCGAGCATGCTTGTGCGAGCGGCTCGGCTCGATGCAATGTTCGATCGTAAGTGGTGATGCTGGCGAGCCAATTCATTAACCAACATCACCTCATACGATCGAGCATTGCATCGAGCCGAGCCGCTCGCACGAGCATGCTCGAATGTGGACTAACCACTTAAGCCAGATACATTCCTGTGCGTTAAATACTCTTCGTTTTTTTTTTTTGTTGCATGTTTTTCATATGAGTACTTTACTTACGTCGCATCTGAGTACAAAATTTTAAAGTGCTCTTCACATATAACCCACTATTGTATGTTATCGAAATGAGAGAATTAATCGATATGAATAAATGCTCAAAAATGCGGTATGCATTTGGATGTAATTGTTGTATTGCGAACAGCATATCCCAGTTTAAGCAGGGACACAAAACGCGAGACACTAGAAGGAAACAAACGAGAGTGACGGAGATGGAATGTCTTTCGTCTCCGCCACACTTATGAGTTTCCTTCCAGTGTCTCACGTTTTTTGTCTCTGTTTAAACCGGACCGATTTTGGCGCCCGTTTACACATACCGTCAACATTGATCAACAAAAAGCAAGCAACAGCTGCTTGTAAACAACTTTTGCACCAAAACGGCAGCCCTGGAATAAAACAAATCTGAGGTAACAGCAAATTCAAAGTGATGTGGTGAACCAGTGTCGCCATATGTTGAGGTTTTGTCTGCTTCTAATAGCTGGATTTGCACGTTCACGTTTGCTTGCAGTCATGCGTGTCGTGATGAAAGGAATGACCGTGTAAATGCCAAAAATGCATTCTTTTCTAAATTGTTTTTCTGTTTGCTTCTTTGGACATTCTGGGCTACTATTTTGAAAAATCATAACCATTTACCGTCTGTTTAAGAGAAATCGAAACTAAAAACTTAAATTCAGACTTTTAAAAAATCAAAATTTTCATTTAACGGTTCTCTGTAAAAAGAAATGTAAAAAATCATCCCAGAATCGTTGATACAAACGAAATATTACCGATTTGTACTCGTTCCCATCCGTCATCCCTCCCTCGCCGTAAATCAAAAAGTTTTTGAGAAAAATCGGCCGAAAATCGGCCTGTCTGAAACCGTACTAAGAAATTATTTTTGGAATTTCTCAGCATGATGCAATTCCTGCAGGCAAACATGAACATGTACAGGTCGCTAATAAATTTACCAGCAGATTGTGTTGTAAAGGGGAAATCTGAATTTATGCGCTTTCAAGATATAAAATCTCAATCACCGGTTCTATAAATGGTAATCTGCATTGCCTCATCAAATATGAGAGGTTTAATTTTTAAACGGGTTATATTGATGAAGAAGAAGATATAATTTTGATACATGATATACAGTTTTCTTGCGAAACTGTCCATTGAACCGTTCATGGTTTGGATATTTGTAATTTTTACTAAGATCCACCACGTTGTAAAAATCTTCTTTTATGTATCATATATAATATAATACGATAATTACCGTAAATTTGTTTAACTGAATTGCCGTTGACAGAATTCTGAAATTTTCTTGATACCTATTTTCTGATTCACTGGGGTCCTCGTCCGGAAATCTTCCGACGAAAGGGATTTTTTGATGCAAGTGAATTCATTTTCACCTCTGAGAGGGAAAACGAACAAAAGTAATCTGGCAGCACTAGCGTGAAGTAGAAAAAAAAAAAAAACTAAGAACAAGTATATAAACTTTACATTCTAAAATAAGCCATTAATACTTGATCTTGGTCCTAACCATATAGTACTATAGATGGCACTTGGCAAAAAACGTGTGTGTTGAATTGAAGTAGGCCCCCTGTGCATGCATTCTTATGGAAAAATCAAAAACGTAGCACGCCCCCTGAAAACTCCGGTTCCGGTCTAACAAATATTTTATAATCTTGTAACATGAACTAAAATTTTTGTTAAAAATCAGATATATGCAAGTGTTAATCAAAGGTTTTTCATAAGAGCTCATTATATTTTACAGCAAAATATGTTATTTTTATACAATTAAAAATAATTAGATAAAATTTAGCTCATATTATTGAGGAACGCTAAAGGAGAGTACTCATGCGTCGAATATGACCGATTAACAAAAAGTTTCAATTCCACTACAGAACAGCTGATATGAACTATTCAGTGATATCATAACTAAAATTGCTCGATACATAACTATGTAGTGGCTCAAGTATTTATGACATATCGTGATAAATAGAATGCATAAACTATATATTTTTGGAGATCTTCTGAATGAAAAAGGTACAGAATTGCATAAACTATCATAGAAATTTTAAAAAGTTTTACATTAAAAAGAAAACATTAAAAAATTTCATCGCAAGTATGTTTAGTTACAAAATTAAGTGAATACTCAAAAACTTATTGCATCACTAGTTCACCACGGAATTCGGTTGTTGTTGTAAGTGTCCTCTACATTACTATATGGTCTAACAATGCCTTCCGTTCGTAAATATCGACGAGAAACTACCGATGTAAGTTGCTGTCTGAAATATCTCCTATTTGCCGCAAATGTGGCAATATTTGTCATGGGACTCTTTGTTTCGGCTGTTGGCGTATGGGCATGGAACGAGAAAGAAAGAACTCTTGCTAAATTGACTTTTATAGCTCTGGATCCTGCTTTCGTACTCATTATTATTGGAACAGTTACCTTTTTCCTCGGACTTACTGGCAGCATAGGAGCCCTACGTGAAAATACATGTCTTCTAGCTACGGTAAGGTCAATGGACATGATTCTCAAACCATGAATATATTTTACTCAAATTTTATACTGACTTTCGATATTTTGACACAGCTGTATCTCGTTAATCGTAAGGAATACTCTTTTAGTGTCTTCAGCAAAGTTGTTGATATTGAGTAGGAGAAAATATATGCGGAAGAAGTTTACCCTGAAAAAGTGCTCTTAGTGTCTTAAAATTGCAAAAATGTCCATCTTTTACCGTACTGCGTATGAGTAATGTGGATTAAGCATACGGAGTATTTCGCGTAAGGTATCTGGGTAATTTAGTTCCGTATTTTTCATCACCTGTTTAATACCAGCATCTTTGCTGAAGACACCAAAACAATATTCCGTACGTTTAACGAGATTGTCAAAAGTGGTAAAAACCGAATTTGGGTAGAAAAAATATACAAGGCTACCGTTTTCGAATTAGCAGCCAATTTGAAAAATGTAATGATGCAGAAGTTAATGTTTTTCCAAGTAATTTTACGAGAAAGTATCACATCCCACCCTCCACACGTTCATCGAAAAAATGTCGCACTGTGTAATCAAATAAATTTCTTTTGCAGTTTGCGATACTCTTGGCTGTTTTGTTAATTTTTGAAACGGCATTTTTCACACTAATTTTCGTACTAAGGGATAAAGGCTGGGTATGAAAATCCATCAGCTTGTGAGAGATTATATTTATCTGAGCTCTAATTTTTGAATAGATTAAAGACAAAGCCACTGAAGGACTGCGAGCATTCATAATTCATTATCGTGAAGATCCTGACCAGCAAAATTTAATTGACTGGATACAGGAGGATTGGTTGCAGTGTTGCGGAATCGATGGTCCAAAAGATTGGGACAGCAATAACTATTTCAATTGCTCATCGAGCACTATTGGCAGTCGAGAAGCATGCGGAGTTCCCTTTTCCTGTTGTAGACGTCGTCCCAATGAGTTGATTAAGAACAAGCAGTGTGGCTACGATGTTCGGAAAGAAGGATATGTAAGTAAATAACCGATCTCCATTTACAAACAAGAAGTTCAAGTAACTTGGCACCCAAAAACGATTTTCTTCAATTCAATTGCTTTCCGAATATAGCCCGTGGAGCGCCACATATACGAGCGCGGCTGCTTGCGAGCTGGTGAAGATTGGCTAGAAGCACACCTAGTTGGTGTTGTTTCTTGGTACATATTTCTACTTGTTATGGAGGTTGTATATGAGTTCTTGTTTCAATTGCATGACATGAATTTCAATGGCATTTGTTGTAACTGTTATCAGTTTCGTTTGAAAAGCAGTTTATGGTTTCAGTTTCTTTGTAAGAGGCTTAATGGCCTGTTCAAGATATTCCCCCTACGTAATTATCATGACCGATTTTATAGCTCGATAAAACTGAATTTTATTTATCCTTGAAATATAATGCGGTTTTAATGAGATTTAACATCACAAAATACCTATCTGAAAAACTTATACAGACTCAGGTTGCTAGAAGACACAAATAATAGAATGAATTTTTATTTTTATTCATAAAGGCTAGCTCAAGTTGAGATTTTTATTTTAAACTCTAAATCAGGGTTTGGAAATCTAGCAGTCGAAAAGCTGAATTCGAAAAAATATGCTTTTTGCTGCGCAGCAAGAGTTTCTGCTTTGTTTCGACTTTTTAAGTTCAAAAAATTTGCCTTTTTTTTTTGCTGATTTGCTTTTGGTTTCCACAGCACAATTTTTGCTTCTTACGACTGTTGCCGGTAATTTTTGGTTTACATGAATAGACAGCGTGTGCCTTCCGAAATGAGTGCGTACCATAAATGGGTCCTTAAGGCACAATAAAATTCTTTTTCTATTCTTAAGTTTTCCTTTCGGTAGTAAAAAAAAAAACCTTCTCTTTTGTAGTCAAAACCGTTTCGTTTTGGCTAATCTGGTGTATTCGCTCTCATAAGGCACAATGTACTGGTTTATAAAACCGTTTGTTTCGGTTTCGTTTTGTTTTGTTTGATCCGGTGTGTTCGCAGCCTGAATATCGAATTCGTTTCATAATTTTCACATTAATTACTTCGAAATATACAGGGGTGTTATAGAAATAGTTGTGGTAATCGATTTTAATTCGAGAAATATTTCGTCTAGGTATCTTAGAAATAAATTGTCGATTTAGATACTGTTATCATTTTCGGAGATGTTTTGTTGCCGTTTTAAAGTGTAACAGAAATCGGTTTCTCGTGCTGATTAATGGTATAATTAACCCCTACTGTACGATATATTAAAAGATAGGAACACAGTCTTTTCGCAGTAAATGGTTTTATTAAGGCTTAAAACATAATTATTCATGGTTTTTCACCAAAAAGTACGAACCAACGTCTTTTTTTTTCCAAAAACCATATATGATTTCGTATGCGTAATGATACCAATAGTCTGCGAAGAAAAAGCAAAATTTCGGCCATAAAACGCTTTCAAAAAGCAGAAATATTCAGAACATGAATTAGAAAAATCAGAACAAATATCAGACGACATTAGTGTGGCACAACTCAACTGTCCAAAACGAGCAGAGCGAGCGCTGCGAGCTCGCCAAAAACTTAAACGAAAAAATTGGTGTCTGTAAAGTCAATTTACGGAAGATAGTTTTACGGGATAACGTCATAAGAAAACATTAATTATGTATAGCAGAGCGTTCAAGTTTACGTACGCTATTTTCGACGATTATTGACCCTCCCTCCCACTTGTAATGCGCATTACCGTTGCCCTAACGCTTTATAAGAGCCCCCCAATTTTGTTCCAATTTATTGTCCATAGCTGTATATACAAATGGAAAAATATCTCTAAAAGCGCCAGTTTTTATTTTTATCTTGCATATTAAGACTTATTAATTCAAAATTTAGAAAATAAGGGTTCAGTTACTCTTGATTGAACGTACCTTAAATTATACAAATCTGTTTTCCACAGATTCTTATCTTAGAGCCTATACTGAGATATGCAGTAAGTAAAGCATATGGGTATTTAAATCAAAATTTAACAGGTGGGTTATTTTGAGTGGTAGTTCACTGTATTTGGTCAATATTGTTGGGACACTGGGAATATCGAAGTCGGACTTGACCGACTGTAGCTTTCAAACTTGATTTTATATAGAAGGATTTTTATTCCAATTAGCATGTGATATATTTTTGCCCGATACACTCTCTGTCGAGGGTATATTGCGTTTGTTTGGTTGTGTGTAACACCCAGAACCTAAATGAGAAAAGTTGGTATCATTACGTATGCGATAACGGATCAAGTAAGAGTTTTTAGCAGTCTGATAGTTCTTTCTTAAATATTTCTTGGTTAAGAGTGCAGCTGGTTAAATTTTTACTCCCGGGAGTAAAGTTGTGGGTTATTTGAGCGGTCTCCAGAATCACATATTTTTAAGAAGTACTCTCGAGTACCTTCCAGTACACTCCAAAAGGGTCATGAGAAGAGAACTAGGTGTTCTAAGTATCAAGCGTCAAATCCTCGAATGACCTCATTCCCCCTTGCACTTTTTTTCAATTGAAAGAAAAATTTCTTAAAACACAACTTTACTACGAAAAATTCTCTTGAAATATTTGCTAAAATCGGTTTTATCTTTTTTCGAAAATACACCAAAGCGTGTCGATTTCATGACAAAATTTCGACATTTTTCGAAATCGAGTCGATTTCTGTGACACCCCTGAAAGATCATATATGCACTTGCATATCTTTTTTCACTATAACAGTTTTTTTTACCCGCGAGTATATACAAAGATGTACATTTGAAAAGTAAATAAAATTAAATCACTTTATTTGTTTTCAAAGAGAAGGGCTTACATTTCAAAATATTATTTCTTGTAAAAATAGAGTTATTGCTATTCAAGTTATATGCATTAAAGGATGCAAAATTATGATATTTTGAATTTTTCCTGAAATTTTCTTAAGTATATTTTATGCACTAATGGCCCCAAAATCAATATGTGTTCAAAAAATTTGTTTCACGTGGCAGAAATTTTGGGAATGTAAGAATCAAAGGTGTTTTGGTATCTGGGGTAGTGCAAATAATGAACACGTTTGAAAAGAGACCTCGAAAGAGATTTTCACTCTGATGTTACTAAAACGCAACTTTATGAACCTAGGCACAAATATCGGGGAAAAGCGGTGATATTGAATTATTGATTTTTTTTACCTAATATGATTAAATATATATATTTTTTGATATTGCTGTGATATAATTTATTACGTTCTTTAATTTTGGTTTACACTTTTAGAACCTTGAAGTCTCAAAAATTATATATGAAAAAGGCTGCGTCGTAGCCGGCGAAGAATGGATTGAACATAACCTAATTTTAATTTCAACCAGTGCTATTGTTGTTGCGTTTCTACAGGTTTGATTTCATCATTATAATTTTTACAGTTTTATTTTGAAAAATTTTCTATAACAAATTCTCTCTAACAAACTCTTTACTAACCGCCTAATTTATAATGTATGAAATGATTTTCTATGATCAAAAATCGAAATCAGGGATGATATTTTTTTAAACCTAAAGCTCATTGATAGTGACATAACTTTACGGTAAAGTCTTTACCAAACCTGCAGTCTTAGTTTGAACTAAGGTAAATAAAATAAAATAAAAATAGTTCGATTTAATTTATTTATTAAAATTTTCTTCAGTTTGGAATTCAGAAAGGGTCCTCAATGAAATGAGACAAACAAAGTTCTATGGTAAAAATTAATATTTTAATAATCTCGCTCTTTAAAATCAGTTATAAGGAAAATATTTGATATCTGCAGCTTTAATAAATGTGTCACCTGGTTCGGTCTATTCAAAATACAGGATAAGCCATTTAAATTTGACCCATCTGGCAACCCTATAACTTTTGACAGGACTGTCAGATCGACTAATGACATAGCGCGTTGCAAGCGTCATTTTAAGACAATTGATACCATGGAACAGTATACTCCAAATTAACGGGCTGAAATTATTCAACTTAACGTTGAAAATAAATTCTCAATTGTGTTAACTCAACGTGCGCTTCGTAAAAAAATTAAAGTGAAAAGTGCTCCAGTTTAGAACACAATTAAGGCTTTTATACGCAAAATTTGTGAACACTGACAGTCTTAGTAATGCTAGTCATGCATCCAAATAACGAACAAGACGTTCCGATGAAAATATCGCCGCCGTACGAGCCAGTATTGAGGAAACTCCAACGATTTCGAGTTATCGTCGTTCGCAGGAATTAGGCATCAATCGCACCACTCTCCGACGCATAATTCATAGCGATTTGAAGATGTTTCCATATCAAAATCAAATGGCACAAAAATTAAACCCAGCTGACTATCCGCGACGCCTTGAATATGCCAATTGGGCCATCCAAATTACTCAAAGCGAACCTGAACTTTGGCAAAAAATCATGGCAGGCGAGGCAAATTTTTTGTTGAATGGAGGCGTAAATAAGCAAAATTCTCGATTTTATGTCACCGAAAATCTTCAATTTATTCAAGAACAGCCTCTTTACGACCAAAAAGTCGTAGTTTGGTGCGGTGTTTGCGCGAATATGATCCATCGGGCCGTTCGTTTCTGAAGATGAAAATGGACGATCGTAAAATTTCAAAGGTAACCGTTATCGAGCCATGATAACGGACTTTCTGATGCCCATTCTTCGTCGGAATCGCATGAAACACTTCTGGTTTCATCAGGACGGCGCAACTAGCCACAAAGGCGATCTAACCATGGCTTTATTGCGACCACTGTTCCCTGGACGATTAATATCGAAAAAGGCGATTTTGACTGGCCACCGAGATCACCAGATTTGACGCCACCAGATTTTTTTTTTCGTAGGGTTATTTCAAATCAAAAGTATACGCCGATAAGCCTAAGGCGCTAGCTCAACTCAAAACCAACAATCGACGTGAAATAGCCGCCATATAGGCTGAAACATTGGCCAAAGTTATGGAAAATGCCGAAAAAAGAGTGAAATTGGCGGCCAAGGCCAAAGGCGCACATTTACGCGATATTATTTTTAAAAATTAGCTGGAAGAAATCTCCTTAAACCAAAATTAATGAATCTCAGAGATTGTTAGAAAAATTGATTTTTTAAATATTTTCAGCCCTATTATGATTGTCGACTACTGATAGATTTCCACATACTAGAAAATGAAAAATTTTAGTCGACGATAGAACTTCTTCGATTCTCTATCAGTAGCAGTGTTGCCAGGTAGCTCCCCCTAAAACAACTCCTTAACTCCCCCCAGATTCGAAATGTTCCCCCTAAAAATTACAATATTCGAAATGAAAACAAGTAAGAAAGCTAAAGTCGGTCAAGCCCGACTTTGAAATACCCAGCGTCCCGACATTATGAGCGCACTATGTTTTGCTTCTCTATTTGTGGGCGTGGCAGTGGTCGTGCCACATAAATCATTTTCCTACACCTTTCAATCGCCTTGATGAACCTATGTTGCGAATTTGAAGCTTCTATGCCTTTTACTTCGGAAATTACGAAAAATCTTCATTTGTGGGCGTGGCAGTAGGCGGGCTACATAAATTGTCTTCCTACACCTTTCATTCGCCTTGTTCAACCTATGTTGCGAATTTGAAGCTTCTACGCCTTTTACTTCAAAAGTTACGATGAGCCCTTATTTGTGGGCGTGGCTTGAGGAGAGCGGCGTCCATTTTTTTCCAGGGTATGGCCCTTTTCGTAGTTTACCCGTACACCAAATATCAATGAAATGTGTTGAGTGGTTCGCAAGTTACAGGCATTTTAAGAAAAACACATTAAATTCATTTGATGGCGTGGCAGTGGGCGGCTTGATTGGTCCAGCCGTTTCAGAGGAGATCCGATCACGGACGGACAGACAGACAGACATGTCTAAATCGATTCAGTTTTTGATCCTGATCATTTCTATATATATTTGTCTATATCTCCGGAGCTTAATTCTCCCTGTTACAAGATTCGCACAAAACTAATATACCCCGCTTACGCTGGGTATAAAAAGTAATTTGGAAAAAACAACACCAAATTTGACAGATTTTCTATATCACACACAATAAACTTCGCACATCATTTGTTTATACATACGTATATTTACATATCGCAGACCCCTAAAATTCTCCTAGGCAAATTTGTTCCCCCTAAGCATGCCTCTAAAAATTTGTTCCCCCTAAACGACCCCCTAAAAGTAAGAAAAACCCCAAAATCTAGGGGGAAAACCCCTAAACTGATCAGTAGTCGACAATCATAATAGGGGTGCTTAATTTTATTTTTAAATGGGTCAAATTTAAATGGCCTACCCTGTATTATGAAAGGGAGTGGCAAATGGGAACTTAACTTGACTTAAAAATCTAGCGAACGTATTCTTGGGCTTTTTTAGGATACGTTCAGATAAATCTAACTGAGCGTTTAAAATTCCTTACTGAAGATTTATGAAATTTCTTCAAGCTTATTGATTTAAAAAGACCGATGTTAAATATGCGACATAAATCCAACTTTTTGTAAGCTATGTCACAATTAAATGAGTCCTTATTCGCAATCATAATTTAACTGCGAAGTGTGACAAAGAATTTTTCAGATAACATAAAAAAACCAATAATTTTGCTGTTTATAATTTAACGAACAAAACTTTGGAGAAACTTACAATGCATTGATTATCTTAATATACGTTTTTCAGATTCTTGGAATTTGTTTTGCTCAGAATTTGCGCGCAGATATAATTGCACAGAAATCGAAATGGCACTGACAATTGCTGAACGTGGCCACGCCCACAGCCATTTAGTATATTAATTCAAAGAATCAATTTCGGGCGAAGACCCTCACAAAAGTCAGTTTAAAATGGAAAACGCTTTGGTGTTCTTTAGGTAACAAAAAACATACGCACACGCAATCACTTATATTTATTTCAGATATAAACATCGCATTCCAAATCTCGACGTTCACTTGTTCGTATGGAAAATAGGTATTTCTTTTAATTTTTACCATACAATCGTGAATCTGTTTTACATTATCTATGACTTACATTTATAATTTAACTTTTCTAGCTTGTTTCTACTTTGCATATAATACTTGAAATGCAGCTGTGATATAAAGAACAATGAACATAAATGATTTCCTCAAAATGCCAAACTTTATAGTGTAGAAGCTTAATTGAAAAATCGCATGTAAGGCCCAAGGTACAATAGTACGAGAGTCGTGCGTGCAACGCTCTCCGTCTCGCTCCCACTCTATCTCTCCATATATCTCTCTCCCACTCCCTCTCGCACGCACGCATTACTCTCGGACAATTGTGCCTAGGCCCTAAAAGAGAAAGCAAAGGTTAAAGCCGACTGCGACCGCCTGATTGGAATTTTAAAGATTTGTTAAATTTTTCATTATTATCAAAAAAAAACACTGGAGAAACTGTTTTGTAGGTTCCTATTGTGCACAGCAATTGAAATATCCTTGAAAAATCTTTTTAGTAAGCCAATTTACAAAATTTTATATCTCAAAACTAATTAAGATAGAAAGATGAATCAAATAACGACTGATAGTTACTTACTGCCCTCGCGTGCGATGGTTTACGGCATATACAACTATAGCTGCGACTTCGGTCAAGCTTTGGCGCGAGCCGCCATGTTTTGGTGAAAAAGTTCTACTGTGGTGAACCACGCCATATTTCACACCATACATAACTATTATATATATGTCACTCAGGAGCCGTTTCCATTTTGCCTCTTTTCAAACCGGTCTTGGGTACCCACCATGGTCTTGAGTACCCACCAAGGTCTTGGGTACCCACCAAAATGAGAATTTTTCACTTAGGTAGTCCGAAGTCAGACATACCTAAAACATGTTCCGGAACATTCAGTTCGTTGGCAAGAGACGCAGGAGGCAAGGAAAAGGTTATTTGCCTCTTGCGTCTCTTGCCCATGAACTAAATGTTCCGGAACATGTTTGAGGTATGTCTGACTTCGGACTTACTCACCAAAAGTATTTCTCGCTCTTTTTTTGCCTGCCGAGTAACATCTCTTCTAACAGGTTGGCTGATAAGTCCCCGGTCTAACAAAGAAAAACACATTTTTTTGTCAAAATTCGTTTTTATTATTCAACATAGTTCCCTTCAAGAGCGATACAACGATTATAACGACCTTCCAATTTTTTGATACCATTTTGGTAGTACTCCTTCGGTTTTGCCTCAAAATAGGCCTCAGTTTCGGCGATCACCTCTTTATTGCAGCCAAATTTTTTCCCTGCGAGCATCCTTTTGAGGTCTGAGAACAAGAAAAAGTCGCTGGGGGCCAGATCTGGAGAATACGGTGGGTGGGGAAGCAATTCGAAGCCTAATTCATGAATTTTTGCCATCGTTCTCAATGACTTGTGGCACGGTGCGTTGTCTTGGTGGAACAACACTTTTTTCTTCTTCATATGGGGCCGTTTTGCCGCGATTTCGACCTTCAAACGCTCCAATAACGACATATAATAGTCACTGTTGATGGTTTTTCCCTTCTCAAGATAATCGATAAAAATTATTCCATGCCCATCCCAAAAAACAGAGGCCATTACTTTGCCAGCGGACTTTTGAGTCTTTCCACGCTTCGGAGACGGTTCACCGATCGCTGTCCACTCAGCCGACTGTCGATTGGACTCAGGAGTGTAGTGATAGAGCCATGTTTCATCCATTGTCACATATCGACGCAAAAACTCGGGTGTATTGCGAGTTAACAGCTGCAAACACCGCTCAGAATCATCCACACGTTGTTTTTGGTCAAATGTGAGCTCGCGCGGAACCCATTTTGCACAGAGCTTTTTCATATCCAAATATTGATGAATGATATGACCAACACGTTCCTTTGATATCTTTAAGGCCTCTGCTATCTCGATCAACTTCATTTTACGGTCATTCAAAATCATTTTGTGAATTTTTTTTATGTTTTCGTCGGTACACCGAAAGAAATAAGAACTGTTAAATCAACCACTTAGAACAGTTAAAGTAAGAGTGGTCAAATTAACTGTATTCCCCGTTAAATGCACTGGAAAAGGAAGTCAAATCAACAGTTGAAAAATAGTCAATTTTTATGTTCAAATTCGCTTTCGTTCACTTAGACGTATAACTTCGCATTCTGATCAACCGTCTATGGAGTGTTCAATAGCTCAGTTGTTTAAGCTGTGAGTTGACCGTCGTGAGATTCGGGGTTCTATCCCTGCTGGCGGCGGGAATTTTTCTGGATTTTTTTTTTAATTACAGTTTTTTTTTTGTTGTTCAGAGTGTAGTTGTTTTTTAAGGCAAACATTTTCTCCTAAATTTTTAAGATTTTAATTTATTTAATTTTTTTTAATGGTTCATTTTCAAGCAAAAAATTTTGCAACCATAAGCTCAAGTGAGCGTTTTGACCAACAAATTAAATTCGTTCGTTTAGCGTAATGGTTAAGACGTTCGCCCAGCGAAGTGGAGGTCTGCGGTTCAAGGCTCGGCCGAGGCGAGAAAATTTAAAGAGATGAAAGAGAAAAAGATTTAAAAAGAAACAAATAAATAAAGAAAAAATATAATAATTTAATAAAAAAAAAAAAATATTAATAAAAGAAGGTAAAAAAAAGTCAAAGCAAAAAATAAATTTTTTTTTCCCAGTCGCTGGTGACAGTTGATTTAACCGCGAGACAGTTATATCAACCACCAGGTAGTTATATCCTTATTGACTGTGTTTGTACTGTTGAATTGACCGCTACTACACATAAGCTAACAATTAACGGTGAACTCGGTTATTTTAACCTGCTTTTTCAGTTAATATAACTACCTTTTTCTCTCGGTGTAACCACCTCTTTCGGGCGTCCACTGCGTTCACCGTCCTCCGTGCTCATTTCACCACGCTTGAATTTTGCATACCAATCAATTATTGTTGATTTTCCTGGGGCAGAGTCCGGAAACTCATTATCAAGCCAAGTTTTTGCTTCCACTGTATTTTTTCCCTTCAGAAAACAGTATTTTATCAAAACACGAAATTCCTTTTTTTCCATTTTTTTCACAATAACAAAAGTTGCTTCACAAAAGACGCTCTATCTCACAAACTAATTGACTTACAGACGTCAAATTTTGACACGAATCATTTGAAGGTTGCCACTATATAAAAATAATATGCATTTAATACTAGCGACGCAATTTATGTGTCAGACCGGGGACTTATCAGCCAACCTGTTAACTGGCGCGAAACATCCCGCGCAATATCTATGAAAGTGACATATATGGTTATATGTGGTTTACACTATAGTTTGGTGTACCACGTAATAGCTTTTGGCCGAAGTGGCAGCTGTAGTTCTATATGGTTTTTAGTATGCTATGGGAATTATGCGATAGATCGCAAATGGAGACTGCTCATAGTTAAAGATGAACACGATTAATCATATAATTAAATTAATCGATTAATATAATTTTTTAAATCGAATAATCATATCCCCAGCAAAACAAATACACGTATTAAAGTAGTTTAAAACCCCAATCGATACGCGTATTCTCTCAGTCAAACGTAATTGGGCGAATATAGATTTAAGGCTTAATAAAAACCATTTTTCAAGGTTATTTCAAGGTATTGAGTTAAAATCCTTATTTGTTAATCACAATGTTTCTTATCTCCTAACGGACACTCGAACAACTTCCCTAGATCCTTACAAATCACAAAGATTCACGCTCTAATCGCCGTTGCTACTGGTGAGTACGTGCGCTTAGAGTTGAGATCTCCCAAACGATTAAACACAAAAGGCCTGCTTCCGACTCTCGATCTTCAAATTTTTTTGGAAGAAAGTGTTGATTCCGCATTATCGATTTGCTGTTGTTGCTGTTGCTCTCCGCCTCAATTAGCCAACAACAACATCAGCATTTGAAACCCAGAAGCGCGATTATCCACTCTGTTTTCAGTTGTCGCATTTTTAATTCTTCTTGAATTTAATTTCATTCCGAAATTCGCCTATGAAGTCAGATATTGTTGTTAATGTTTCGTCGTTTGCCAAAAATGTTCGTCATGCATTTATTGTTGTTTTTGTTGCAGACGGTCTTGAATGAATTGCTTCATGTATTATTTCCTTAGGGAGCGTCCATAAATGATGTCACGTTTGGTGGGGGGGGAGGGGGTCAGCTCATCTGTGACAGTTTTGTGACATAGGGTGGAGGGGGTGTTCCCAAGCATGTTATGTCACTCATTTCATAGTAAAATTTGTTTAAAAAAATGCGTTAATTTTTGTACTATGAAAATAAAACTGTTACTAAGGAAGAAAACGTTGTTACCGTTGTTACTACAAACAAAATATAAAATAAAGATTTTGTTACATTAATTTTTTTATATGAAAAATAGCATCATATTTATAAATTAGTGATATGTTTCACAAAGTGCAAGCTAATTTAAGGTTTAATGTGTTAAAGTAGGCGTGAGATGTCAAACTCCATATAAAAAACATGTTAGCATATTTAACCTTAAATTAGCATTAATTGTGAATTGGCCTATACTGTTTTTTCATATTAATTGTGACGTGACACAGGGGGGGAGGGGGTTAGCTCATATGTAACAGGTTTGTGACAAAGGGGGGGGGAGGGGGTCTAAAAATCGCAAAAAATGCGTGACATCATTTATGGACGCTCCCTTAGTTAAATAATGCTGAATGCTCGTGAGTCGAGTATTGACTCACAACAGAACCTAAAAATTGGTTTCTACAGTGTTTTTAGAAATAATTTATGCAAAAATCCAGAAAAATTTTAAATACGTAACTTTCAGGAGGTCGATGTCCTTTGTGAGCCGGCAAGACCCTTTTCTTCAACTTGCATTTCTATTTTTGTAACGCTTCTGTACACACGCTTTTAACATGCATTTGCGACTATTTTCTTCAATTCTGCTTCTTCATTTTCTAGAGTTTATCAGTAAAGCAACAAAGCAATATATTTACACTTGACAATTTTAGTCTAAGAAAAATTGCACACATAGTATTTAAATATGTATATATATATATATCCGAAACATGCGTATCGTTTTGATAAAAATTTCCACATCAGTCTTTTGGGTGGACAAAAGAATGAAAACAAACGAAACAAGGAAAATAACTCAGAAAACTTCAAGAATTATTATTGAATATTTTTGCTAGCAATGCACTCAACGAATTAAACTGTTATACTTAGGCAAAATCGATAATCATTATTGAAATAGCAATAGTGATGTGCTTTAAAAAAGGCGGTGGAAAAGTAGCTCATAAGACACTGAAATAATATTGAAAATTTTAAAAGAAGACGTAAGCGAAGTCTCCTGGAGTGATTAAAATAATTGGAGTTGGCGGTCGTTTTTAATCAACTATATCTTTAATTTCATCCTTTGAAAAATCGCTGTCTTATGTTCAAAAATCCAAACAAAATAATGGCCAGGAATTGTTATAGGTACTTATTAACTTTTCGAAAAGAGAAAATTTGTAGTCATTAAATACAGAAATATTAACTTTGTTCTTGTTAAACGCGATAAATTGCATGGTTTGAGACAACGATTTGATTCAATCAAACATATGAATATCCTTCATATAATTACATAATTGCTTTAAACAATACCTATATCATATAACCCCAAAACTATCATAACTCAAAACAAGTAAGGGTGTTAAGTCAGGCCCGCTTAGTAGAGATTGTTACCTGTTCGAATATAACACAAAACCGTGTTTAAAAATTTGGCAACACCCTAAAAATCTTGGCAAACGTGACAACTTTGGTTCAAGTCCCATTTGAATTTCGGGTGTAGGAGACAAATTTCGAAAAACGCTCGTTTGCCACGCCCACTTTTAACATTTTTTGAAATCACATTATTTGCCTTTGAATACGTTTAAATGACAAATTTTATCAAAATATCTTAAGAAAGTAGAAAAATATAACTTCTTACCTCATGTTCCCGTGAGCAAGCATACCAAATTTCATCAAAGTAGCTCAACTCCTTGGATAAGAAAATTGTATACAGACAGACGGGTAGACGGACGGACAGACAGACGGACGTGGCAAAATCGATTCTCCTGGTGAGTCTGATCATTTCTATATACAGTTTTTATAGTCCATCTCGACTAGTTTTGGGTGTTACACACAACCACACAAATGCAATATACCCTCGACACAGACTGTGTCGGGTATAATGAAGCTATTTTCAATTAAATACCTATATATTACTTTTAATTTTTTATGCACATCTAAGACGAAAAGTTGTTCCAAATGCAATCGAATCAGCCATAAAAATATATTTCTTTTTTAGTAAGTACATAATTATTTCATATTTTAAGAGAAAAAGCACAAGTAAAGCGGGAATTCCAAAAGCGCAGGAGCTGCAGGAAATTTCCTGCTGCAGGAGGTGCAGCAAAAATGCAATTTCCAATAATGCGTGTGCGTGAGCATGTCATTGCTGCGGTTTTGGATCTGAACTTGACTCAGTACATTTGTAGGTACTTTTCTATTCGTCTTGTTTTGTATGAGCGAATTGTGATTTTCCTTTTACATAACAAATAAATTATAGAAATCACACGCCAAAGTTTAAAAAATTGAATATTTCCTGCGCGTGAGCTACATGACAGCTCAGTATAACAATTGAAAAAGGAATATAACAGTGTTGTAGAAACTATTGAGTACTTTTTTAAGGTACTTAGACTGCGTGGGCAAACTTTTCTTGCTTAATCAAGTAATATGCATTAACTTTTGTTTTCTTTTAAGCATATATAACTACTTATATATGTCACTCAGGAGCCGTTTCCATTTTGGCTCTTTTCACCACGGTCTTGGGTACCCACCACGGTCTTAAGTACCCACCACGGTCTTGGGTACCCATCAAAATGAGCATTTTTCACTTAGGTACTCACCAAAATAATTTCTCTCGCTCTTTTTTGCCTGCCGAGTAACATCTTTTTCTAACTGGCGCGTAATGTCCCGCGCAATATCTATGAGAGTGACATATATGGTTATATATGCTTTTAAGCGTAATTGTCTATATTTACGATTTCTATAATTAATTCGTTAGAAGGGCAAATTATATTCCGCTCATAAAAAACAAGACGAATAGAAGAGTACCTAAAAATGTACTGAGTCAATTTCAGATCCAAAACCGCAGCAATGCCATGCTCACGCACACGCATTATTGGAAATTGCATTCTTCCTGAACCTCCTGCGCTATTGGAATTCACGCTTTAATTTCGGATATAGACAAATCATGCTAAATTAGTGGTATAATTGTATTATGAAACGAGCTCCTATCAAAACTACTTATATTGTGTTTATGTTCTAGATAAATGTCCAAGCTAAAACATCAATAACTATTAAATGTATTTTAAAATTCCTCTTTTATGAAATTCTTATCTCATGTGTAGCTGTGAGACGATCTGAAGCAAGTCAAAAATATATATTTTCGCATAAGTACTAGTTAATGTTTTCTATAATAATATATATACTTGTTTCAAAAATAAATTTGGACTACATTTTTAGATTAATGGAAATTTTGACAATACTCATTATTAATTTTTTATGGAAAAACAAACGTACACTATTTAAAGGCTTAAGACACTCACCTAATGCTAAGCGGATCAGTAGTTTGTAATAATTAAAACAAATTTAAAAGTCAAAATTAGTTTAATGAAAGGTCTTCTGCAGTCGTTCCGTATTATGACAATGCGTATTTCGAAAACAGTATAAAAATTATGACTCCTTGAGCATGAATGAACTTTAGTTTTTAAGGATTTGAAATTAATTAAGTCTTCCTCTATAATACGGAATTGTAAGAAATGTTTTAGATCAGAGAACTCATCTGTCTACTATTTTATGTTAAGTGGTTGGAGAATTCAACTTCGTTTTCACCGTATTAGTCTAAAATTTAAAACTTTCTCACGTTGAAATGTCTCAGTTTGTAATTTAATTGTGGTCTTACGTAACAGACTTGATGTAACGCGGACAAGGTTTTATGGCAAATTCGCAAGTTCTCCACGAAATCAATTTCTTCAATATATGTTTAAAGCAAGTTTTGTGCCAAAAATGAAAAATCGCTTGATTAAACTGTAAATTGTTTTAAAAAATTTGGTTTTAACATTTTAGAATGTCGACAATGTTTTGGGATTTTTTTTTTTTTTTATAAATAGAATCATTTTTCGCATGTCAATCTATGGCCTAAAGAGAACACGTAAGTAGAAATTTATTATTTTTGGATAGACTGCTGTTGCTAAATAAGTGGTTCTTGTTTAGCCTATAGCCCGTATAAACTAACGTAAAAAGCTACTAGCACAGTCTATTTTGACACCAGAGAACAACAGCGGTGTATTCATGTCAGATGAATATTTTGCCGTTGTGTCAATGCGACAAGCTGTAAACGTCATTGGCGGTCTGCTCGGATATAAAGCTTTGATTATCAGACATAATCCATTCTGTTAAAACACTACAGAACACAAAGTTTTTATATATTTACATAAATTTCTACACATTATTAATATACATAATTACCAATTACTAGATCGCGAAATACGTATTTCCCGGATATAAGCAAAATGCAGGAAAAATAGTGCATATAAGCGGGGAGTGCTTATATAGAAATCGCGGTTATAAGCACCGCCGCACAGTGGTCCAGAATTTCGAAGAGCTGGCCAAAAGTCAAAAAAAAAGTTTATGAATTTATACTTTTTACAGTGTGAATAGTTGAAGTGTTATTCCAAGCGTTGTTCTACATCAGGAATCTTCAAAATTAAAGTGGGAGTGTATCTGTGAGAGAAGCGATGAAATGCACTAAAAGAGAAAGTGAAATTTTTGTTGTGTGTTCTCTGAAATTTGAATACGATGCGCACGCGGTGTTGCTTCAACAAGAGTTCGAGGGTGACTGACAAAAACACGAAGAATAAAACGAAGAGAGAAAGCAGTACGTGTGGATGGCCAGTGCTGCCACAAAAGAAAAAAGTTGTGGACACATAACGTCAAAAAAGTTAGCAAACTCGAGAAAAAGTTAACATTTTTATACCCAGTGTAAGCAGGAATATTAGTTTTGTGCCAGTCTTGTAATAGCTAGAACTAAGCTCCGAAAATAACTTCAAATTCGAAACATAGCTTGACCCAGGCGCTGGGTATAACGAATTCGGTAAGCTTTCTTACTTGTTTAAGCGAAAACAGCTCATACATTTAAGAAAAGGTTTTTTTAACTAAAAAAAAGCTCAATGACGCTTGTACATCTAAAATAAATTTTATTTCGCTGCCACTTTAAATACATACTTCACAGTTTCAATGCATATATACTTGTGAACGGAGTTTCCTGGCGGGCGGGTAGGGAAAAGGTGCTAAAAGTCCAGACTTCAAAAAAGTAAGCAAAACGAGAAAAAAGTTCACAGACTCACATTAACATAAAAAGTTAGAGTTTTTGCTTAGAAATAAGCAAAACGGCAACACTGTGGATGGCTATCGCAAAGTTGTTTCTAGCAGTGCTGCCACCAAATCTTACATAAATTATACAATTATACAAATGTATAATTTCGAACAGAATTATACATATAATTTTTTGAATTATAGCATGTTTCCACATTGAATTAACATAGTGAATTAACCATATGGATTAGAGCCTGTAAAGCATCTGCATCAAATCTTATCAACATTATTATTTGCTTTTAGTCTCCTGAACCAATATTTTCAATAACAATCGTAATTATACGCTTCTAAATGTCCGAAATAACTCTAATTCATTTAGTTAATTCACTATGTGGAAACATGCTATTATGCATGAAAGATACACAAGGGCAAATAAACCATTTTACAAATGGCTCAGCCAGACACATTTATTACTCTATCCCCCAAACTTCTATTGTGCCCATTTTCAAACGTGCACATTACATTTCTAAGATTTGAAGTTGAAGATAGCCCTTACATATAATATAAACCGATAATATTTCGTTAAAAATTTTCCCTCATATATTGTAATTAGTCGGTCAATAAGAATAGGACCGATAAACTACACCAGCATGCTGGCTCACCTAAAACGTATCAATATATTATAAGCATGACGATGCGGTTTTATGTGCAGATTTTTTTTAACAAAAAAGAAAATATTTGAAAAAAAAGCAATTCGCCTTAATTATACATAAATTGTTCGAAAAACAAATTATACATTGAAAATACAGAAGCAGACGAAAATATACAGATTTCGTATAATTATCTGAAAAGTGGCAGAACTGGTTTCTAGCGCGCCGATCCCTGTTCTACATCACTATTAAGACCCGAGTGCTTTGTAATTGGTACTTGCACCTTCCCGAAACTTGACGTAAGAACACGTTGTATTTGTTGAAAGTTGAATACCAATTAGGGTATTTTTTTAAAGTGTAAAGCGTTTGAACAAGACGGCCGAATTCAATTCAGAAAAATGGATTCTACTCAGAAAAGTAAGTTCTT